>CAESWR010000182.1:844778-856230 GCA_903171835.1 Mullus surmuletus | reverse complement strand
CGCCTCGGTGGTTTAACGTGATTTCAGGTCCAAGGAATCTGATGTAACTGTAATGGAGCTATTAAGGGTAAAGGGGGGGTGACGGGGGTTCTTTTTTAAGCCTTTTCACACGCACACTAACATTGCCGAGGTCGACTGTAACGCTTATCTGAGCCCCCCCCCACACCCCCACCCTCGGGGACGGCGGATGAAAGACGGAGAGCGTGGCGTGTGTGGAAAGGAACGCCGAAGAAACACAAATGAGAGGGGGCAGCGAGTCCTGCGATTTCTTTTTCGCTTCTCTGTCCTCTTTCACCGACTCAGTGTTGTCATTTTCTCTCCCGCTGTCTTTCTATTTTTCCTCGCTTTTCCTGCTGAAAGACCGCACTGCCTCCCCTCTCTCTCCTCCCCACCAAAGTATTTGGACAGCTGTGACTGGCTGTGTGTATTACAGAGGTTGTGACCCTGACATCTTGTTTAATACCTGGCCCTCTCAGCCTAATTGATGGCCAGAGCAAACACTGCGGTCTGGAATGGGTGGCCGTGCACAAGTGTGTGTGGCTGTGGGTAAATATTCGCGGGCCGAAGCTCTTCAGTGTTTTAACTCGACTTTTGACCCAGTGTTTGTCTGTTTTCTATCTCCCTCTCTAGGTTATTCCTTGTGTCTGGGTAAATCCTATTTCTTCCGGTTCAACCATCCCGAGGAAGCGAGCAGAATGAAGAGCATGCTTCCACAGAAGAGCCCCGTGTCAGCTTTGGCTTACAATACAGGTACACACACACACACACACACACTCTCTTTTCTTGCCTTGTAAAGCCCTTTCTCTGACCCCTGAACTGTACTTGATCACCGCTCCCCTTTTCTTTTGTTCCGCCCCTCAACCTTTCGTCTCCTCTTTCACCCCATCTCCTTTTTATCTCCATCCTCCCATCTCTCTTTCTTCTTTTCACCTTTTCCTACACTTCAGTCAGTCACCTCTGTAACTGTAACATCTGTATCGACGGTTGATAGAAAAAGAAACCCCTCCATGCCCGCCCGCTGAAAGGTACGTCAGGGTAGAGTTACTGACAGACACGACCCAAACAGGTGTGTGAAATTGGGGTTTTAGCGTTGAGTGTGTGTGTCAGAGGTACTGGGGGGCAGATATGTCTCTCCGCCCTCTCGTATATCTTCCCTAAACACACACTCACAGTCACACATATGCTAAAACTTAAATTTTGAAGCGTATTGGAATGTTTTCGTCATCTGGTGCCCCTCCATTTCCATGGAGATGCAGCTGGACTCTGCTGTCTCCTTTTGTGATTGATCGGGCTGTGAGCAAGGTGTGTGTGTGTGTGGGTGTGTGTGTCCATGTGCACCGTGCAAACTCCCCACACACTAGGAATGCTCTCCCTCATTCCTGTTTTCACTGAAATACCTCTCACCTCGGTCTCATGTGAGCTTGCACAAGCACGTTCCTTGCAAAAAACGGTCGTCACCCCCATTATTATCTATTTATTTATTTAAAATGCCGTATATTCGTCCTAAACACAAACTGACACGTGTGGCTGAATCAAAGACACCCATACAAAGGGGGGCTGGAGGGGCTTTTGAGGCGTATGGTCATGATGGAGGAGACGATGCACGCCAGGCCTCCAGTATAAATCTGCCCATGTATGGACACAAACACACCAGCCGTTGAGAGTGTGTGTGTGTGTGTGTTTCTGTGGGCGCGTGTGTGTTCCTCGATCTTATGATGTCTCTCATTTTCTACCTCATTTCTCTCCACCGCACAAGCTTTGACATTTTCTCTCACAGGCTCGTGTCCAGATATGACGTTGGCTTTTAGCTACAACTCAACTAAACACAAGTCGACGCCTCTTATTTCTCCGTAATACCGACGTGTGTGTAGATTCCCGCAACGAATATGTGCGCGTGGAATATAAACATATGTGTGCTTCTCTCAGGTGGAGCCACTCTTGTTGTCAGATGTGGGAAAAAAACTGTGCATGTGTGTGTGTGCGGGCGTGTGTGGTTGTTAAACCCCGGGTGGTCCAAGCTAAGAACATTGTAATGGTAGCTTTTCCACATAAAGCCACAGCTGAATAAAAAATGTGCAGGTTTCTCACATTTTGTTTTTCCCCACGCTAAAGTTTCTGGCGACGCAATGGTGTTAAGGGGAGGTCTATTTGGAAAGGAGAAGGTCAAGCTGTCAATCAAAAGCCTTCTTGCTCCTATCAGCAATATTTGACCAAAAATAAGAATTTCTCTTTTGACTAAAGTCCCATTTAGCAGGACGAAAGTGGAAACAATCACGTGCGGGGCTGTAAAAAGACCCTCTCTCTGCTTTGGCAGTTTAAATAAAAGGCTTGGGAGAGGGCGGGGGGGCCTTTTGAGGATATTCCAAAATATTTGCGGTCTGTTTTATTTCCCCAAATCCTATACTGAGGGACAAGTTGGAGTTAAACTGTTTGTCTTGGATTACGTGAATGGTTTTGTGTGTGGGTGTGTACTTCGTCCGGTGTGCGTGCGCGTGTGTTGCGGGTGCTTTGCTGCCAGTTGTGGCTAGTTTGGGGTGGGTTTGTTCTGCCATGGGACCCATCTAAGAATAGATCCAGGTGCTTGAAAATTCTCTTTTTCTCCCTTCCTGTAGCCATTCTTTCTATTTTTCTTCCTCTGTAACTCTGTTCTGTCGTTGGGCTTTCGAGTTCCCCAAACGGAATCTTAATTAATGTAGTAATGTAATATCTCTCCATTTATGTGCATATAATTCCTCTATAATTCATTCTTGGTCCTAACTTTATTCTCTGTTTATCCTTTTCTTACCTCTTCCGACCACACTGCCCCTCCCCCTTTGCTGACTTTCCGCTACCGCAGCACTTTCTCTCATCCTCCAAGGTTCATTTGTGCTTGCATTTTTCCCCCCAGACTACCTGAAGTTCAGCAGCGACTACAGCCACGCCGTGGTGGGGGGCTCCGGCAGCGCAAGGGGCATGCGGTCTGCCTCGGAGCTGCGGGACCTGATGGACACCCTGCAGCGCAAGAAGATCGCCCTGGAGAACAGCCTGAGGGCGAACGGGAATGCCAACCCCTCCTATTTCAGCGTGACACAGGTCAGCCGTCATTTAGGCTTCATTGTCTGGCTTTCTACCGCACGCTGTTATCAAGGCTCGCCGAATCTGTGTGGTTCGCCTGCTTGTTTGTCCGGGGCTAAACCGGGCCAACCGGAGCTTAGTCATTATCCCAGCTTCTTGTGCTGTAGTACTGGAGAGAGATTTGTCATGTTTTTTCAACCACTTTACTAATTAAAGACTGCTTGTATTTTTAAGACGCATTCATGTTTTTCTATTTGTCTCCTTGTTTACCTCAGAAATCAATCATCCGCGTATTAGATGTCAAGTGTTTCCAAGTGGTGATGTGTTTGTCTCCTCTTTTTTTCCTCAGTCTCCTCCCACCACACCTATCACGTCGCCCCCCTCCTCCTCGTCAACCTATCAGGAGCAGGCGAGACGTTTCTACAGCACGGATCGCCCCCCCATGTCGATGAAATCTGCTCCGTCCGGCTCCTCTTCCCGGAGGTCCGACCCTTCTTCTGCCGGCCGACGGCACCAGAACCAGGGCTCGTCTCCTCTGCTGTCCACGTGGAACGGCGGCGGCTCTTCCAATTCCGTCGCCGCCAGCGACAGCTTCCTCCTCTCTCTTCCTCCGTCCTCTTCGTCCTCCTCCCGCGCCCCTTCAGCGGGAGGCGCAACCAGCATGCCCTCGAGCCCCCGCCTGGGCCGCCGCAGCTTCGGCAGCCAGGAGTCCTCGCAAAGCAGCCGGACCAGGAAGTACTCGGCGGGGTCTCTGAGCGGAATGATGGGGGGAGGGCACAGCCGCTCGCTGCCACGCCTCTGCCCGTCCCCGTCTCCCCGCGACAACAACAACGGGGGGCTGGTGTTGTCGACGCTGCCCTCGCGCCAGTCGGATGCTGCCGCGAGCTACAAACTCATCAAAGACCATTACAACAACAACAACAGCCTGAGCGCCAACCGGGACCACAACCACAACTCCAGTAACTCCAGTAACTCCAACAGGAATCAAAGCCAGACCACCACTCAAGGAGAAGGTGTTGTGTCCATCTCCCTCTCCACTCCAAAGAGCATAACCTCTGCCCCGCCCGCCGCCCCGCCCACAGCAGCCCCACCTGATGTCACCATTCCATCCAGAGCAGGGGGCTCCTCCTCCCCCCGCGTGGCCAAAAAACTCAGCCTCACCTCCACGAGCTCGATGGGCTCCATCAGTCCCACGAGCCCTCTGGAGCTGGAGCAGCTGTCCAGTCGCGGGGTCTCCCCAGCGATGGAGCTGTCCTTCGGGGAGAGGGAGAGGGAGAGGCGAGGGGTGGGCTTAGAGCTCGCAGGTGGACTCGGGGAAAGGAGGTCTTCATTCGGGAAGGCGGGCTTGGAAGCTGGAATGGGCCTCGGGGAGAGGAGGCAGTCATTCGGCAAGGCGGGAATAACCCCACCCGGGGGCTTTAGGGAAAGAAGGGGGAGTATCAGCTCACTCAGCGGGAAGGAGGAGCTAACTGACTACCACCACCGACAAAAAGAGGAAAGGCTTCGTGAGCAGGAGGTGGAGAGACTGGTGAGTTTCACAATCACAAAATCAGATAAGTGAAAAAGAAACAGACATAGAGGGCATCCTGGGTTTGTAGATCCTTGTTATATTTTTGTGTACGCACACAGAACACAAATAACAAAAGCTGAGAGTGCAGGAATGCTATTCTCACACAAACCTCATCCTTGTCCTCAGACATATTCTCCCAGGGAGTTTCACACACACTCTCACAAACACGCTGAGTGAGACTTACCGCTAGACAGATGCCTCTGGCACTTCGCCCACACTAACAGGACTATTTTTAACCCCGTGCCTGGATTTAATGTGTGTGTTAATGTGTGTGTATGTGCGGCGCATGTTTATGTCAATCATCTGGAGGTCCGCCCGCCCAACGCGGTTTGGACCTCTGAATAGCCACAGAACACATCAGTCAGATGTTGGCCAGTGAAACCAAGATTAGAGAGTGAAGTTGCGGGGTAGCAGGTGGATAAACACACAGACGCTCGGCATATAATGACAACTGGACTCATAATCCCACTATCCTTTGCTCTTTATAGGCCTCTGTTTTTTAACCGTGGCATGCGTTGCAGGGTGAACTTTTGTCCTCTCGACTGTGTGAAAGGGGTTTTGGATGCTTCTCAAAACCAAACTGCTTCGCAGCGGCTTCCAGCTCGCCAACAAGACATTTTAGATAGTAGTTGTTAAGGAGCGAAATAGAAACTTGTGGACCTGTGAGGAATCTAAATCACACTTTAAGATTAACAATCAACCATCTTGACTTTCCAATTTATATTATTTTTTTAATCTAGCTCCTGATATCTAAGATCAGCAATTCATGTAAAAAAAAAAATGCCTTCAGCCTTCAAATTGTCTTAATCTTAGATTTCAACATTAAATTGAATATATTCACCCTGAATACACGGAACATTTTTGCATATATATAATATGCAGTGTAATATACAGTATTTAAATATTTGCATCTGTCAATCCAGGACAGTGTGGTTGTCGCCTTAACTTACTCTGCCCCCTGCTGGTCATGAAGTGAACCTGCACTGCATCTTGCGGACCCATGGGAATGTGTTACTTTTGGGAGTGCTTGCTGCTGTTTATTCGTCTGAAAAGCCAACAGAGCTTCAGGCATGGGAATATTTATACTCGGCTCGTATTTCTTATTTTGTTTTCTTCCTTCCCATCCTTTTATTGTTTTCTTAATATCTTTCTTTCTCTCCCCTTTCCCATCTCACAGTTCTATCCCTCTGTGGTTGATAGCTGATTACTGTAAAGGCCCTACAGTGGCTTGTGTTCATTAGAATAGAACAAGGTGACAAACTGGCACAGATTCTTTGTTCCTTTTTTTTGTTGTTTTTTTTTAGATACACAAGTTCTAGTTCACATTACAACCTATAAATGGGAAGTGCACAAGTTTCTTTGTTGGCATGAACACAGAGTATGAATTAATACTTCACTGTGCAATTAATGTTTTGATAATGAAGTCTTACACCGATGTCAAGACTTTACTCTTTGACACCTTTTTAAAGAAAATGTGACAAATGAAAAGAAAATATGTATTATGTGTAAACCCTTCTCTTTTATAAAGCATCTTTCTCTTCAGCTCCCCGTAGTAGAAACTTCACCTGAGATTCCTTCCTAGATCTCGATTCCCTTGAAAGTCTCTTGTTTCCTGCGTGGCAGGCAGCTCACACAGCCGCATTCCTGCGCTCCTCTGTGTCGCGGCCCGTCCGCGTGCACGCTTCCTGTCATAGTTGACAGCTGCCTACCTTCTCATTAGCTAACTCTTGCACGCGCACACACACACACACACACACTGCTCCGCTGCACATTCCTTTTCTTTTACCCTCCGTCTTTCCCTTTCTAATATTACTGACTCTGGCTTATGGCTGAAGTTCGCTCCCTGTCCCTCCCTCCCATTTGGTGAAGGGGGGGGGGGGTCTTTTGACTCATTGCAGCTTCTGTAGCCCACACCCAGTGTAGCTGCCTATGTTTGGGGCTGCCAGAAGAGGGAATACGCTTTCTAGAATGCAAATGGTGCACTAGGCTCGATGTCATTTGCGTGTGTGTGTTTTTCTTCTTGAATAAGCCTTTTGAAAGCACAGTTTGCGCTCTGCAATGCTTCCACAGGTAATCTGAAAATTTGTGTGATGAACTAAGATCATTTCCTTTGCACGTTTATTGTGACTAAAGCTTTAAAAGTACCTGTAACTTAATGCAGTGAAGGTCTAAATGGTTGTTTCTTTGTGTGTGTACATTTTCTTGGGGTACGTTGATCCTTTGCAGATGATGCTGACAAATTTTTCTGTGTTTTTTCTTTCAGGAACGACAACGTCTTGAGACCATCCTGTCTCTGTGCTCAGAGCTCGGCCGGGCTGAGAGGGACGGAGGCAGCACGGTTACGGATCCGACCTCCGCCGTGGCGGACCTGCAGAAGATCAACCAGGAGCTCGAGAAACTCCAGGTGACCGACGACGATGACGACACGCCGTCTGTCTTCTCGGACACCTCGGTTGTCAACGGATCGACAGGGAACGGACTATCGACAGCCCCTGGATCGGAGAACGGTTTCTACGATGACGATGATCTGCCGGTACGACGGAGGCGGAGCAGCGGCACCCGAGACAACAGGGCGGAATCCCCGGCTATCAGTCTTCGGAGCTTCCCCCCCTCACCTGCTCCACGTATACCGAGGATTAGTGAGGTATCAGAAATTAGAGGTTTTTTTCAATGCTACTCACTAAACCACAGGAATAGTAATTCTCAAAGATATAATGCATGCAAAAAGCCACACACCCACAAGTGAGAATAAGAGAGCATTTGCGAGCCACAACCTGTCAATTACACAGCCAGCATCTTGACTTCGACACTTACACCTTTGACTTTGAACAGCTTCTTTAAAGATTAATCGGGCTTAATGTGGAAATGTGTTTATGCTCCCCGTCCTTTCTTGAAACCGCGAGAGCGACAACTCCCCTTAATACTTGGAAAGTATCACGTCTTTCATGAAAACAGATGGGAGATATTTACAGCCCATTTATTAGGTTAGAGCAGACTAAGTGGTACAGTTTAGAGTCGACAGCTGGTGTGTATGCATGTGTGTGTGAGATTGTGTGCTGCCTGCATTGGTTTGTTGTAAAGAAAAAAAAAAGGCATGTTCAGACCACCCCAGGGCATGGGGTATCGCAAGCTGCCATTTTAAATGAATTTCTGCCTCCAATCATAACATTTCTCCTCAATATAAGCTAGAGCCGGACGATACGGACCAAAACTCATATCCCGAAATATTTAGGTCGAATATCAATATATGATATATATATATTTTCCGCATATATTTTACAATATTTTTTCCGCAAAGTGAGCTAAATGTTCAGTCAAAGTCAAATATGATTTCAATGAACATTTGCAAAAACAAATAAATGGTTTTTTCACCCGTTTGTAACTTAAATTTAAACATAACAAATACTAACTTTGCTAACTTTACTAACTTTTTTGACATTATAAAGCTCCATGTGAGGTGCACATAAAAAAGATTCTTAAATGAAAATATCCCCTTAAATAAACATAGGCCAAACTTTAAAAAAAATACAAATAAATACAAGAAAAGTAATATATCTGACAATTGTTTCAGTTTGACAACTGAATGGCTCATTAAAATCAAATTATAGATTTTCTTCTCCTCCAAATATATATAATCAATGTAAACAATATGGTCTCATTTCATATCTCAAAAATATCAATATACTTTTTATATCGATATACCAGCCAGCCGTAATATGAGTTTAATACCGATTATTTTGTCACCAGGCACATGACGATCTCGCTCGTCGCAGAGGGCATGAATTTAGGCCCTCCGAGGAGGAAGTGAGGCGCGTGGAGGAGGAGAGGATTCAAGTGCTGAACAACATGGAGGAGGTGGAGCAAAAGATCAAAGAGCTGGACAACCAAATGGACGAATCTGCCCGAGAGGTAGGGGAACGAGGGGAGGAAACGATTACAATCTTGTCTCCTCTTTTGTTTTTAAATACCTGTTTCATTGTAATATGCATTAAATCTGTGGGTAGAAGGTAATTGGCTAAGAATTATAAAATGATACAAAGTCTGGAATCGAAACAGCTAACTGGCTTGTGCATTTAACCCAAGGTGGAGGTCGAGCAAGCGCTGGTGGACGCCGAGCAGGAGTCGGAGATGGCTGACCTCCAGCAGGAAAAAGACACACTGGAAGCCCTTCATAACAAGATCGCTGAGCTGGAAACCAAGTCCCAGCAGGAGAAAGAAAAGGTATTCAACAATCGACTCGGCTGCCTAACAGTGTGCACACAATCGCCTCTCAGACACCCCAGTTCTACAGTTTTACATGCTGCCGGGTTGGAGACGAGAGGACACCTGAGACGCATTAAAAGGTGTTTGACGATGCATCATCCGCAAATAGTTTGGATTACTTCCACCAGACGTCTGTAAGTGATATCGGTAACTACTGTACGCAGAAAAACACGTGCGCATTTTCATTTTATGATCGACTTCAGGCGTAAAAATCACACACACGTCCCTGACCAAGGTGTGTGTGTGCCGCATAATTGCAAAAATGCGCATGCCACTTGAAGACTCTCATAAATTTAGAGGTCATGTGACTAACCGGTAGGTGTTAATCCTTCTCATGCTGTTTCTGGTCCAAATATATATCTGCTAATACCGCCCAGGGTATAGCGGTCACCAGGCCTTCCTATACTTCGCGCGCACACACACTCACTCACACACACACCGCCGGATTGGACTGCGGATCCGTGCGCAAAGTCTATGTTTGTACCGGCGCGTGGTGTCACTGACAAGGTGTGGACTGGAGGCGGATAAATGGATAGAATTTGACGTACGTGTGCACATGTAGGACCACCCACCAAACAAGCCCCCTTGAGCGATGCGTGGAAAGACAAAGGGAGAGCGAGACAGAAGGCCGAATCAGGCGTCATTAGAATGTTTGTGTATGGTTGTGCAGTTCCAAGACACGCCCACTCATGTGTTGCTTTACTCTCAGCTGATCCATCCCTCCTCTCCCTCATCTCCTCGATCCTTTCCATCACCCTCTTCAAGCAATTAAAAAAAATGGCAAGAGAGAGAAGTCATTAGGCCTCTCGTGCCAAATCCCTCCCTTTTTAATTCATTCCCAGTCCTCCATCCTTTTGTAGATGTAATTTCTGTAGTTTCCTCTTCCCCTCCCTCGTAACTAATCTCGCTGACCCGGTCGTCGAGGTAACTAACTGTGGCTCCCCAGTCCCACTAACGCTGCCATCCTCTCTCTCTGTCCTGCGCGTGTGTTTGTTTGTTTGTGCGTGTGTGTTTGTCTCCCCGTGTTTCCTGTGTGTACATGGCGTGCTTGTGTGGGCACGTCTGCGCGTACGTTGGGTATGTACGTGTGTGTGTGTGTCAGGCGTGCGAGTTGCTGCAGGCAGAAAGGGGCAGAGTAGAGAGGTTGGCTCAGATTGTGTGTGAGCAGCGCTCCCAGCTGGACAGCTGCCCTGAGGCCACCAAGGAGCCCCTGCAGGAGCAGCTAGCCAGGGTCAGTAACACACACACAAACGCACCCTCCACCCTACATGCGCAGCAAGACTCCACGTACTTGCATGTGTTGTTAGCTGTGGAACCGCACACACGGAACACTATTATGTGAAGAAAACAACATGCAACAGCCGTGCATGCACACACTCTTAAATGCAAACGCGTATTAAGAATCAAAACATGCAATATTTGTGCCAAGAGGTTCGTGTGATCAGACTTGCTTGTGAACATGCACACACTTCTTCTCTCGACTATGCTGCTTTCTGACCCACAGCCTCCTTTGATCCTCACCTGTTTCACCCTCTTCTAATTTTAACTCTCTACGTTTCCATTCCATTTCTCATCTCATCAAGGGGGTTGAGCCTGTAAGAGTACTAAGTGTCTCCAGAATCAGCGTTTGAGATCAGTTTCGCTCTTACAGAGATTCAACCACATTGTGTTTGGCATATGGTTGTTATTTTCTTCTTTTCTCTTTTTGTGGTTTGGACAAGGACTGCTAATGCAACATGGTGCATGTTTACTTGGTGGTATTGTCTGCATGAAGGATCGGTTTGAGCTTTGTGAGATTAAATCGTTTTGACCAGAACGATTCATATATAAGATGATTGGAAATATCAAGAAATTCAGTTTTGGAAGTTGTTTGTGAATGCTTGGTTACATATTTTATTGCCTTTCATCTTCGTGTTGTGTAAAAGTGTGTTTAATTGAGGTGTGTGTGTGTGTGGCAGGACTGTGAAGTGCTTGAGACAGAGACGAAGCGCTTTGAGGACCTGGAGTTCCAGCAGCTGGAGAGGGAGAGCCGGCAGGACGAGGAGAAGGAAACACACACGCAGCAGCTTCTTCGCGAGATCGCTGACTACCAGCGAAGCACTGTCACCCGCAAGGTAATCCCCACACACACACACACACACACCCTGGCGTGTTTTCTGTCGTCCGAGATACAAAGAAACACTCAGGAAATACCTTCCACTGCCCAGGAGCGACTGCTGACCCTGAAGAAGCAGGCGGCGCAGATTACCCAGCAGGCTCAGCGAGAGAAGGAGAGCTTCCTAAAGGAGAGGGGCAACCTGGAAGCGATGCTGCAAAGGGTGCGAGGATTTCCATCACTTTCATGGACGACGCCGAGAAGATGCTTTGTTTAATTTCCTCTTCCATCCCTTTTTTTCTGTCAGGAGAAAGAAAACCTCACCATGCTTGAAAGAAAATACGCCGAGCTCACCGGCGGCCGGAGTTTCACTCTGAGGGAGGTAAGTGTGACAGACGAGAAGACGAGAACTTCCCTTCACTTTTAGACTCTTTAAGCGTGCCAGATTCACACGGTTGTGTTTCTTTTCT
>CAESWR010000182.1:759105-774906 GCA_903171835.1 Mullus surmuletus | reverse complement strand
CATCTGGTCTTAAACCAGCTCTGGCATTTACAATTGCAGTTCATTACATTTGGCTTTTGCTGTATTTACATTTGCAATGTGTCGCTTTGCTAATTTTGGGATTCAGGCGTATTTATGGAAGGTTTTAAGAGAAAGCGATCAAATGCTCCTCGCGCGTTCTTTCATAGAATAACGCCATAGTCATTTGCAAAGACAAAATACCCCTTGCTGTTGTTTAGGCCAATTAGACGCAAAATCTGCTGGGTTTGGGTCCGTGCCAGAGATTTAGAGTGAAAGTCTTTATGTGTCAGAGACATGCCTTTGAAAGGGATTGAAGGGAGGGGGTGGGGGGGGGGTGTGGTGGGGATTCAAAAATTCCCAGAAATAAACAGAAATCTCACAATGCGGCCGCACACACACACATTTCTGACACTCTCATCTCTCTTTTTTCTCCCCCCCTCACTTTCTCTCAGCGGACGACAGATAGACAAGACGACACATATTCTAAAAACCAAGAGACAAACAATTGATTATATACGCTGTAGTTGCAACAAAAATTGTCCTTGTCCTTGCAGCAAGGGAGTTGCACACACACACACAGACAGAAACACACACACAGACAAAGACTGCGAGAAACCATGAACGGCTGCCAGAAAGCTATTGAGGTGGGAGGATGGATGCCAGTTTGCTTGTGTGATAATTTGACTAATATGACCCGCAGTGCAGATATGGAACGGGAGCAGACGAAGAGAAAACAAAAAAGTTATTCATTTTGCAGCAAACGGATCCAGCGACTATATTTATTGCAGGAAGACAAAAGTCCAGATTGCATTTGAGATTTACACAGTTTGAAATTCCCAATCCTGCTGCCGTGCTGCGTCAGGAGCAGCTAAAGGATAAATGAAATGGGGGTACTTGCTTGTACACTTTCTCGGATAGTTTCTAAGTATTTTGTTTGGCTCTGTCTTCCTCCCTCCTCCTCCTCCTCCAAAAAAAAAAGCAACACCTCTTCTTATCTGCGTGACAAGTTTGTTGAACTGTTGAATAATCTGAGATCACAAGGTCTAATGAAACCATAGGCGCATTAGGCTCACTTTGATCTTTCAGAGGGTCTCGGCCCGCCAGCGCACCACCAAAGCCAGGAGCGGAAGTTTTTAGATCCCAGTCAAGCGTTTCACGGAGTTACATCATTTCCATGTCTCGCACCGGGAGAATATTGCAGCAAGCCCCGTTTTTAAAAGGAGTCAATTACTTTTTTTCCCCCCACATATAGTCTGATTTTGACGGGTCAGTAAGGAAAATTTTATGAAGCCACTCGCACGTATAAGACACCACCGCACACGTGGATTTATAGAAACACTCTCAAGCGCATAATTTTGTGTATGATGTCGAAGTTCCTGCAGCGACGTGTGTAGCAAATTGAAATTTCTCTCTCTCACGGTTGCTCAGTGAGTGATACTCTTTCTGCAACTTGCGCCAAAGCTTCTGCAGTGGAGGTTTTAGACACTCCTGACTTAGTGTATGTAGGTGGGCTTTTTGATATGCACGCACACACACATGTGCTCGAGTCGGGCGATAAAATGTCAACCCACTCCTTTATTTTCCCCGCTCTTTGTCACACGCATAGCAACGGTCAGTGGGTTAACGGCGGAAAAGTCCCACGTGCTGTCAATGACCGGTAGCGGAGAAACCATGGTAACTATTAGACAGGGCACTTTAGTTGCTATGACAGCGTGATCGCCAGCCCACAGCGGGGATGGAGTGATATAATGCACCAGCAGGGGGAGGAGATTTTGCGAGGTGAACATCAAAGTACGGCAAGAAGAAGAGCCCATTCTGTTGGATCAATAATAAAGTGATATGACAGTGGAACGCAGCTGCGGTGTGTTGGCGAAGCGCGCTGTCATGCCCTGTGCAAATGTTCCAGGAAGTACAGATGTATACATGTACTGTGTTTTTTTTTCCCCAGAGAATTTATGAGAATTCCGTCACTGCTTCATCGCAGTGATTTCCACATTCAGATTTTCTTTTTTATTAATGGACAAGACAAAAGCGTGTGTTGGAATACTGAGGCAGGCAAGAACTCATTACCTGCGGCCTAGTGGGAACTGATTTATCATTAAAGCGGGATCATTGTGACCTCTTGTTGGGAAAATTTGAAATTGAAATTCCAGTGTTGTGGTAGCAGACTGTCATGCGTAGTGCCAAGAGTGGAAATATAACTGAGTGACCTGTGAGTGCATATATCTCAGGGGCAATCCTATGGTCAAAGGGAAATCAATAACGTCATTAAATGGCAGCGCTATCACTATTAAATTGCCTCCCTTAATCAGATGCAGCTAGGCCTGCACAGCAATCATCGCTATTTTCTTTTTTTTTTTTACGTGGCAATGTTTTTTGCCGAGCTGTGGACGAACCGGAGAAGATAAACATCTTTTGGACGTACGTCGGAATGCATAAATTCAGTCCAGTATCGCTTGATGTTGAAACAAACCTAATGAACAGCCTCCAGCCAATCACAATCAATCGCAGATGAAGAAAAACGCATGGATATTTATCATGGCTGGGGTGGTGTGTGTGTGTGTGTGTGTAGGGGGGTGACGATGCATAGAGGTTGCAAAATTAAAACTGAATTAGCATGTATGTCAAACCCATCGCGTCGTTAATTTTTATCGATTGTTATGAGCAGCCGCAAGACCGTGAGATGTTTTAATATGATCGGAGCAATTCAGCTGGCATGCAGGCGAACGCAGAGGAGATGGAAGACTAGATTAAAAAAAAAAAAAAAAGTCATCGAAAAAAACTGTGGGCGGGGCTCCGGGGTGAATGCTGACATCACAGCTGCTGCAAAATGCGTGAGCAGGGAATATGCTCAACCTCATGATTGGGAAGGGCAGTGGAAGGGCACTGATTTGTGATCAAAGAGATGATAAAGTGCATCAGCATCACCTACACAGCATGACAGAAAACATCAAGTGGCCATTTTTCCTTTCCCCTGAGATGAAGAAGGGGTCTTTGAGCTCTCGGCCGTTGGGAGCAAACCTGCAGCTGACATCACAGGGCTTGTGTGGGTAAATGAGGCTTCCCAATAATCAGGTTTTGTCCCCCCGGAGTATGATTGAGCGTACTGGGATGCTGATATGGATTGATAGATGAAGCTCGAGGGGCAGGAATATGTATTCTACCACTTAAAATGCGCCTCCGAGGCCACGCCGCGCCAGCCTGAAGAGTGTAAAAGATTCAGCGAAAGCCGAGCAGATGATGTCAGAAGACAGAGCGCCTCTGAAGTTCCTCCGTGGTTCCCTAATCTGGCTGGCGAGGCACGGCTGAGGGAGGCGGGTTAAATCTAGCATGATTAGCCGGGGAAATCTGCTCGGAGCTGGCTCCCGCTGCCATGCCCATTGCTCGCACCTCTCTCGGAGGAAAAGAAGCCCGTATCCGGAGTTTGGAGAAATCGTGTTTGGCCTCACAGGTTGGGCTCCTTTTCAAGTATCGCACGGGTCATCACCATAACAACAGTCATCATCATAACATGCTTATTTTATAGAGCATTAATCAGCACTTGAAGTCACCAGAAATGCAGATAATTGAATGCAAAGCCACAGATAATGATGGGCCGACGCGTTTTTCTTTACTTTTCCGTCCAATCATCGTCTGCACACCTACACACAGATACTGCTGGGAGGGAAGGGGGGGCTGTCAAAGCCAGGAGGTTAACAACTCACTGAGGTCCCATATGTCTCCCGCGGCAACAGCCGATGCTCGGAGCTTGATAACGCCCCTGAGGGACGGCCACGGAAAAAAGAGAAAGCAAATCCACGACGCTCCGTAATGAGGGAGGATTGGGTTTGACGCAGCACATCTGAAAGTCACATTGCGGAGAGCGCTCGGTGATTATCTCTTCTTTTTTTCTGCTTTTTTTTTTTGTTGTTTTTTTTGTTCTACTCCGGCGTCGCGAGGATTAGTTATTGCGAACGGGCGTGAGTGCTGAGCGTCGTCTCCGCTTGTGCTGGTTTGGCTTTCACGGAAACTTGTTTGGTTTTCAGGAGTGACGCACTAACCTCACTCACTTTATTCAGATCAGACACGGACCCTCGATGTCTGGCTTTTCAATTTGAGCACGCACACGCACACGCATACGCACACACCGACATATAGTGGTTCTGAACCCATACAGTTAGAGGGGCTAACCATCTGCCCCAAGGCCTTTTGGCTTGTGAAAAGGGACACAGAGCTCTATTGTTTTCCCTGTGATTCAGTTATTACACAGAGATTAACACAGTGGAACTCGGCCGTGACACCCAAGGGCTTTGGACCCGGGGAGAGCGAGCACCGAATGCCTTTTCCTGAATGCCCCTCTCTCCCTCTCTCTCTTCTTCTTTTTTTTTGCCTGTCTCTTTCTCCTTTTTTACCGTCTTGATGGACGCCCGCTCGCACATACACAGGCTTGCATATGATGTTGCGCTCCCATTCAGGCGTTGCCAAACAGAGTGCTGCAATTATGGCCAAACTCGTGCACACACACACACAGACACACACACACACACACTGTCCATGCATTTGTCTGGAGGAATGTGTTCAGCAGCTGATAAGGAGGAGAATGGGACAACAACATTAGGACAGAAATGCCAGCACAGCGACAATTCTCTCCCATGCACGCACCTTCCCCCATAATGCCTCACACACACACACACACTCGCATGCAGATGCTGGGTGTAAGGGTGTGTGAGGAATACGCTACTGTTAATGATGGGACGGACAGCAGCATCAGCAAACAAAGGTACAGAGTCGCAAAGCCCAATTAGGGCACCAGTAAACGGGAGGAGGGAGGTAGGTAGAGCATCAGCGAGCGGGGGGGGGGGTGACGTCATACTGGAGAGAGTGAGGCAGCGGGGTCCCAGTGGGATCTCCCCTTCCCCTGACAGATGTACGGCACCTCGGCGCGATCAAACGAGACCAGCAGGAGGGCGATCGGCTCCGAGCAGCTGCGGGAGCGTAAAAAATAACATCCAAGCCTTCAATGTGTACCTTCACCTCTGCGTGTTTGTCCTGAACGTGTGTGTGTGTGTGTGAGAACTACACAACAGATGGTATCGGTGTATTTTTATCGCAGTTGCCACATATAACACGGCACATTATCCATATTTCAGCATGAAATGCGTTTGTCAAATTTGGAAGGAATATTGATGCATCACAATTATAAGAAATGTGACTGACCGCACACACACACACGCACACACACACAGAATCCATTACAAGTTAGAAGAAATTGTTTGGGAAAGTTTCCTATCCCAAGAAACTGCAAAGTACCCTCAGTTATCAGCCACAGTGGGGAACAAACACTCACTTTTATCAGATTTAATGACTGATCTACACAGAAAACACCTGGTTTTTATGAAATTATCAGCACTATGCACGCAGGTATGCTCCTAATTAAAAGCCATTTCCCCGCCTTCTTTTCTCCACACGATCTCCACTCACAGGTGGTTCTGCTGCGTTTATAGAATTGTAACTGGCACGTCCTGTAGCACCGTACCTTCTGCAACCCTCGATGTTGATGGCTGCGTGCACGCCATGTAAATTATATATGCATTAAATGTCAGGGCTGGCGAAGGATGGGACGCGCAACTGCGTGTTGATACAGCCGCGATGCCGACAGCTCTCTCATCCGGCCCTCGGGGGAGTTTCGCTTCCCGCCAGGCTCCAGCATGATGGCTTCCACCCGGCTTTATGGGTTTCACACGGCAGCGAGCAGACTTCGCTATAGGTGGAGAAAATAAAACTTTATTTTTATGGTAAACCGCATCATAAATGGGGAAGTTGCTGCCGTGGATGAATGAAGTGGAGATGCAATGTGTGCATCTTTTCAGACTTTTATAGGTGGTTCTTAAAGGGATAGTTCACCGAAAAGTGGGGAGAAAAAAAGTATTTTCTGCTCACTGGTGACATTGTCGAGTTCTCTGAACAAGGGTACAAAAGTGTTGCAGCCAAATCCGATAGGATGGAATCAATTGGCGACCACTAGTGCTGGCCCAACGCCCTGGAACCCCCTCCCCCAAATAAAAAAAACTGCTTGTGAGGGGAGAAGTTCTTTATTTAGTGGAGGTATCTTTTGTTTGCGCCGCTGGACAACGAGTGGTAATCTCATTAATGATTTTAATGGTTTGCTGGAGGACAAATCCAAAGTAGTTTTTAACAGGGAAAGTCTTTTTTTTATTTATCTATTTTTTTTGTCAATTGACTTACCCGTCCGGGCTTCCCTTGCAGGTCACTGGATTGTACTTACTTTGTGTTTTGTTTCCTGGTAGGTGAAACTACTGGTGATGTAATACGTGTAGGGAGTGTGTTTGTGTGTGTGTGTGTGTGTCTGTGTATGTGTCTGATTCTTGCTGAGGCTTGGGTGACAATGAAGACTGCGGCGGCTCATGTCCTCCCTCTATCTCTCTATCTCTCTCTCCCATTCATCCCTTTTTTTCTGCCTGCATCTTTTGTTTCATGCTCGTCTCCCGCTCCACCCCGTCGTCTCCCTCCAGTATCGTATAGAAGACTGACCTGTCAGTTTTGATCTCCCGCTCTCCAAGTAGCTGCCCTACTTATTTAGAGGGTGGTTGGAACGGTGGTGGTGGTGGTGGGCGGTGACATCATGCTGTAGTTTGGAGAACGGAATGCAAACGGGAACAAAAGCAATAGAGGAATCTCAGCATAGAGAAGCGGTTTATCTGCGTGTAATAGTTTTGGCTCCTCTTGCACAGGTTGCCGTGACATCAGTGTGTTCACCGCCATCATATAAAAGTCATAAAGCCGTCAGATTTGAAATGACCAGCCATTTTTCTTTGGTCCTGTATCTCATTTCCCTTTTGGTCCTGTCAGTGGGATGTGCCGTTTCATTAGATCACAGGGCGACTCGGGCCTGCTGTCTTAAAGATAACGCCCAGGTAAATGCTGGCGTGCGTCCTCTTTGAATGCCAATCATATCCTCACACACACGCGGCGGCGGTGCGTGATGGCAATCGTGGTTAAGGTTATCAAGTGTACATGCGGTGCCCTCATTGCTCTGTCTGCTGTAATGTCTTCTTTTTCCCCTCTTTCTCTCTCACACACACTTTCTTCTGTAAGTGTTTGCTTTTTAGCGGTGCGGCTTTGGGGTCCAGTCATCCCTCCACCTGTCAGAGGTGCTGGGAATTTCATAGCTGGTGTTCTCCAAAGGTCCTTGCATGTAGAAGCAGGGTCTAATTCTCCATGAATGCATCATGCTGGCTCTTTTGATTTTAGTCTGCATTCTAAAGATTCCAACATGGATGCATGTCTTCAGGCAAAAAGAAAGAATCACATCAGGGGAAACATTGGGGTTAAAACAAGCCCTAACTTTCAGCACCATGGACAGCTCTGAGACATGCCCTCACAGCAAGCAGCCACCCATTGTTTCCAGTAAGCTATTTTTGGAAGTTTGTGAGCTCCCTTGAGGTGGGTTTTTTTTTACTTTGCTGCTGAAGTGGTTGTACAAAATGAAAATCTGCAGCAAAAAAAATCCTGACATTGTCAACTCTTTCTCAGATGTCAGAAGTGCTATTGACATGCCTGGGTTTCTTTGTCGCGGCCTCCACTCACAGTGACACACGGTCATTACCAGCTGACGTGAAAGGACAATTACAACTTGCCTGAACCATAATTCTCATGCGGTGAAGCAAACTTGTAGACTTCTGTCAACACTCTTCCTCTACGGCCAAGAATTCCTTTTTTTTTTTGGGTGGTATTTCAGTTATACCTTAAAAGTTGCAAGACCATTAATGGGATGGAAATCAATTCTCCAAATTACCATGATTTATTTGGGAGCTGGTTTCCCAGTGGAGTAGAGCTGGTGCCTTTTTTTTTGGTGCATTAATCACTGTTTCAGTCTCGGCCTATTGTGTCACATTTGGCTTGTGTAGGAACATTAAATTATGTAGATTATTTATTATTTCTGAATAGATTTTAACAGGGGGCACAAAACAATGATAACTTTAAGGTAGCATGGAAGGACAACCAACACTCTCGAACTTTGGCAGATGGATTATACGCAATTATCTGTTTCTGTGCATTTGTGCTGTTGCAAACACACACTTCATGTTCCCTTGAGGAAAAAGATATTATGCATCTGCTGTATGCATGCATTTGGGGTGAACTACTGCTCTGCATAGATACGCAAACACACTCAAAAGGAGCTCCTCTCTGTGATTGTAAAGACAGCTGGACTCATGACTAGCCTCCCCTCAGGCAGCAGCTCGCTGTTGGCCTTCATCTGCGACTTTCTCACAAGACAAGGATATCATTGCTATAAATGGATTTGGGAATATCTCCTCATTACATGCATGCATCGCACGTTCCGCGGGGATGCATGAGCTATTCTTACCATATAAAATACCTTGCATGCAATATGCCGCCGCGAACGTTGGGTTTCCTGTGATGTTGTACGTTGTGAATTATATATAAAACAGTGGCAATATCCCACATGGATATATCTGCCCCAGAAATAGTAGTGGGAGTATTATTTGAGCTGGAATAACTTTCTTTCTCTGCAGTGATGAGAACAGTGAAAGAGGGATTTGTAGACATGTGCAGTCAAGAGCGACAATCCATAGTTATTTTGTTTCTATTTCTATGTATGTTAATATGCTTTTAGTGGAGAAAAGGAAGAGCTTTCAGAAAGAGTGAGAAAAGCAGACAGACGGCGAGCGGCTGATGTGCTGACGGACCGATGCTGAGACAAATGACTGTAGCTGACAGATGAACCAGAGTTAATCTGGGGGAGCCGGGCGCCATCGCTGAACCATGACGTACAAATCACTCCGTCACCTGAATGAGACAAGTACAAACTTCAAGGTTGTACTGTACGTGTCGCATGTTTAAGCATCTAATCAACAATGTGTCAGTGACTAATTGGAGCGTTCCTTCCTCCAGGCTGGAGGCTGTCCAGTCCCGTAATATCTCAGAATTACACTCAAATGTTGAAAAGGAGGAGGTGATGACAAAAATAACAAATCAGTGTAATTCTATTCAAAGAGGAAATATCCCTTAAGATCAAAGGTCACAGCGTTTCAATGAGAAGCTGGCTATTGCCTCAGATTACGTTCGCACAGACCCCTGTTCCGTTCTTTCTTTTGTTTTGTTTTTTGTTTTTTCTCGCTGTGCAAAGATTTCCGCCTTGAGAAAATCGGTTTGGTCAGTGTCAGGCTGGGAGGCTAAGGAGGATATTTGTTTGTATCCTGCGTGTGCGGAGATGGCGGCGCGTCAATGATAAGGAGATTATCAGGTGCACATTGTTGTGACAGGTGTGAAGGAAATCGGAGGGAGGTGACAAAAGAGGGGAGCCGAGACTCAGGAAAGAGAATGTCTTGTTTCCCTCCCACAAACCCTCCCTCCCCCCCACCCCCCCCTCCTTTGTCTCCTCTGCATGCTTGTCTAATCTGCACGCCTGTTTGTTTCTTATCCTCCCCATCACCATCGCCCGGCCACTCTTTACACATTTTTCTCTGCATGGCGAGGAGGCGAGACGCTTCCTGTGTACCTCCGCATCCCCGGGTTTTCTCGGGGCGACAATGGGACTCGGTGGCGCTCTGCCTTCCTGCTGACAGCTCTGTGTTAGGGAGGCGACAGTATTATTTCAGATGTGTTAATGAGACACACAATCAATCTGCCAGTTGAGGTGATGAAACTCGCTCATGAAAAGTCATCATCGTTCCCAGGCTCCGCGTTGCATGTAATCACCTTGCCCCCCCGCCAGTGTTTAATTGTTGCTGTTTACAGTTTGCAAATGCGACATATTTAGAGGAAGAAGACGTGACCTGTGATCTACATTCATGTCGCATTCAGTGGAACCTCTATTTTTCACCTCATAAACAAACTTCCATTGTTTGTCCATGGCATCTCAGAACACTGGGAAAAGCAATCTGCTTTGAGATGCAAGTGTCTTGAAAGTAAAGTTTGCACAAAGTTTCAAGCGTGGGAAAAAAAAGTTTGGAATTAGTGGTGTTTTTTTTTCCCCACTTGGTTTCTGCGATTGCCGGGGAACAGATTTTTAAACTTTATATGCCGATGGTTCCTCCTGTGTGTCTTCAAAACCGACGCCCGATGTAGGTCAACCATCTCGCTGCTTCACAGCTGCCTGACTGCTGAGCCGTGTGCGTGTTGCACGTTCAGCGCTCTGGGCTACAAACAAAAGTTTAAAATGCATTTTTTTCTCCTCACTCTGCTCTCATTTAAAGAAAATCAATTAAATAGTACTTTATTTTGTGATGGAAGACGTCCAATAATTGCCATACTTGGAGTGATACAGTAACATAAACACACGCAACAGTGGCAATAGCTGGAGGTATCGACTGAAATAGTCAATGCTGCCGTCTCCAACTGCTTGCTTTCAAAAAGAAAAAAAAAGGAGAATGTGAAAACGGGCCTCGGGGCAACAGATCATATTGGTCTGTGACGAGACGGCACCATGACTGAGGCTGCTGCAGACATGAGCCACACCCACTCCCACTCTCACCATGTGGTCTGGTTCTTTGCTTCTTCTTGGGGGCTTATCTCATTCATTCAAAACCAGAGGGGCTGCAACTTTGACAAGCCCTGCACACACTTTCAAGCTGTGTGCGCAGATGTTTACACTCCCGCTCCTTTTTGTGCATTTTGCACAATCTGGGACCCTGGGGACGGAAACGCATAACACTAAAGAACCCAAGAGAGGAAGTTATTTTGGATGCATTTGTAATTTTTAATTGACAGGCGTGCTTCCTGAATTTATATATTTATGACATTTTTCTGGAGCATTGAGACCAGAAGTCATTCCATCTTTACTTTATTCACGGCCTTTAAAACATACTGTACTTTGGCAGGAGTTAGGAAGTCTGTGACTTTGGCAACATATGTCTTAAGATGAGAAAATACACTTAGGGGCCAGTTTATTCAGTCCAACTCTGATGCGACGGCCCTCACATAAATTCTTTATACAGGTTAAAAGGTTTTAGTCGACTTACATGGAGGAAGCAGCCCTGGACCAACACGGTTCTCAAGGTTTCTCTGACATCCTTGACCTCAAGTACAAGGGTGATGATTTTTGGTTTGGGGATCAAAGCACATGAATGGTGGTAAAGGATGCAAAGAATAAAAGATGAATGATGTTTTTGGTATTGTGCAGTGAAGCTTATGGAATCTTGACACATAAGAATCTATTTAGAGCGTTGGAGATTCCTGCATATTTTAAAATGAATACGTGTACGTGCCTATACATGCATACAATTGGGAGCGGGTGATGTGATGTGCTTGTTTGTCGACATGCATGTACCGAGCACCGCCTCCATCTCTCGGCAGCGCTAACTAAATTATGCATTATTCAGGGTTTAATATTAGACTTTTACGCGGAGGTAAATTGGAGCTATCAATCATCTGCGATGTTTGCAAGGGACAGACTTTGGGAATCGCTTCTGAAAGGCAGCACAGTCTCCGGAACTTGGGAGTGATTGGCTGGGGAAATTTGGTGTGGAAATTAAAATGATTGTTGCTTCATTTTCCACAATTTGCCTGATGCTGATGGCATTAGCATTATTAGTCATATGTTAGGGCTGAATATTATTGGAGCTCTCGAGGTGAAGCACGCACCAGCACCCGGCAGATTGACTTGCAATATGTTGCAAGCTGAGTGTCAGGTGTTTTTTCTTTTCATTTTTAACATTTCTTTTTACATTTAGAATGATTTAGTCCAGTAAATTTAGAGATAAAAATAATAGATTTGTGCGACTAATTTTTAATGAAGCTGGATGCAACACATCAGTCAACTGCACTTATCATTAACAGTTTATTGTTCGCGTGCAGTGTGTGTTTCTCTCTAGTCATGCTGGGATGGGGGGGTGGCAGGAGGTCGGCGGTGGCAACAGACCCCCCCATCAGGAGCCATAATTTTCCGAGTGCCTTTTCCTCTTTAAAAATGTGCTCTAATATGCATGGCTGGCCGTGTTGCACTAAACCATTCGAGCAACATTTGTCTGTGAAATGGGATACAGTGTATTAGCTCCTCTTAGGTCCATTTAACCGTGCCGGAGGGATCTCTCGCGGCGCAACGACTTTCCTCATGTGAGCAACAGGACATTTTTCTTGAGAGAGCCGGTGCTGGAAAATCTGCATAAAAGATGATAGATTCTGAATATATTATGAGTGGAAACTGTATTTGTTTACTTATTGAAGCTTGAAACTGACTTCTCAATGACTGCGCCTCGACAATAATGCAATGAATAATAAATATGTGTTGCAACTGGTGCAGATGGGTATTTTCAAGTTAAACCATAAAAATGGCATCCAAGTGGGATCGGTTATCTTTAAAACTGTTTTTGCAGCGTCACCGTGCAACGGAAATCTGGCCACAAGAGGGCAACAGCCAAGTAAAGAGCAAAACCTACTTTCCTCGTTGCAGTTTATATGGAAAACAACTGCGTATTTATGTAACGACCAGCTGTGGAGCAACATTTAGTACGCATGGTGATTTGTTGATTCAATGTCACGGTGGCGCCACACTGAGAAGCAGTTTTGTTTCTATTTTGAACCTTCATTGCAGTGGTAGCAACCTCTCCGATTTTATTTTTGAAACCATCATCAGGAGTAATTCGGTGGCAGATCGACTAATAAATAACAGGTGCGCCGGCAGATTGCAACAATTTGGCTGATGTCACAGAACCGCGTTGGTCATAAAATGGAGCACATAACAATTAATAACACGTAACGTTAAATCCCATATTCACCAGAAACGATGCCTGCTCCACAGCCAGTGCATTAAGGTTCTGATACACTTAATACACATTTCTTTGCTGAGTGGGTACTACAGACACTGGTTTTCATCAGAAGTTGATTGTGATACGTGCTTGTAGTTGGGGATTTGAAATATAAATTACCATATTTACTCTATATTCACTATGTTTTTGTGAGCGCATGTGATGCTTGTGACACATCAATTGATCATACTCAAATTAATTGGCTTTCCACTTGTGCTCGGCTTCTTTTGTGGCCACGTTTTGCAGATTGTGCAGTTAACATAATGCCAAATACATATATCATAACACTATAGGAGGTCCCTTAGTTGAGGTGCAAATAATATTCCCACAGAAATGAAAAGAAAGACCCTGATCTGTATTCAAATCTTTTGTGGAAACACCTGCATTTTCAGATTTTTGACAAAATTGGGATATTTGAATTTTAACAGGTCTAGCAGAAGACCCCTTTTCTGTTTTGCAACTTTTTCTGGAAGCAGTAGTTCAGCACAGGTGTAGCTAATAGCTAACTATGGTTCTTTTCCGGTTTGAATTGTGCCAGTAATTTATAGCAGTGTCACCGTGAACTAGCTCGCACAATACCAGGATTCTGAAAAGCACAGCACCTCATTAGCATCCAGCCATTGTTAATTTTGAGATTTACACCTCCGCTTTACCCACTTTGGCACATCAAAATCCCATGAAAAGAGCGGCTGTTGTTTTCCCAAGGGTCTGCGGTATTTCACACACTCAAAGAAAAGCTCCCTCTCCGGCACATCCATCACATGATGTGTACCTACCTCGACTGCATTTCAAAGCCTTGTAAATATTTCAACAATGTCATTCCATGTGAAGGGAGGTGGAAGCACGCTTTCAATCGTGCCCCCGTGGAGGAGCCACCCACTCGACACTACGTCGAGGAAAACTGCTCCCGGATCACGCGATGCCCTCGACTCGGGCGTCCGTCTGCGGCGAATCAAAGGAAAGAACGGAGATGTTTTGACGCCTTTATGGAAGCCTCAAGCCAAACCTCAAAGCAGATAAAACAAGAGCCTTAATGAAGCCTTCCTTCAACACGGCTCTCAATTTATAGGCTGTGCCGTCGCTCTGGCGGGGAAACGCAAAGCCTCTCTGCCTCAGCTGCTGAAAAAGTTAGAGACAGTCCAACAAGTAAACTTGAGCAGGTTGAGAGCAGGATAAAGAGAGAAGAGAAGGTCAGAGGGGAGAGCGCGGGTGATGCAGCAGAGCCAACAAGGCATGGAGCCGGACAGCTGAAGGGGCCACGGGGTAAAAGGAAAGGACACCTCGCTAAACCACAGAGAAGGGTGTGTGTGGGTGTTGTGTGTGTGTGCGTGCGTGCAGGGCGGCGGGCTCATGTAAGGCGTGCTGGAGCCGGACGGGTGCAGGTGTGGAGGTCTGTCAGGTCACGGTGTGAGCACGGGGCAGAGGTGGCCGTGCTGCCAAATCCTCTGACTCAGAGTGTGAAAAACCGGTGTGTGTGTGTGTGTGTGGGTGTGCATGCGTGATTCCTTGTTTTGTTTTTTTTTCTTCTTATATAAAAGACTGCTGAGGTGGCCAACACCCGAATTTAGTATTAAGAAAAGGCCTCGGAACTGCAAAATCACATGTCAGAAATTGAAATACGTCATGTGTTTTTCTTTTTTTTCCTCGCATTATTAGATTGCAGTTTACATAAATTCTGCATCTTCAGCCCTTTTTCTCTGGATCCTAATTCATTTCAGTTGCGGCGTGGCATTTTAATTGTCTGCCTATTGTTCTCTGATGTGCTCAGTCAGCACATTAAAAGGAATATAACACTGAAACTAAACAGTTTATCCACCGCCACGTACGGGAAAACACTCCCAGTGGTGCAGCTACATCTTTCAGACGTTTCTTTAAAGATAGAAAAAGTCAGAAATTAAACATACGGATGTAGGTTGTGTAAAAAAAAAAATATTCCCGTGCTCTTGAAGTGTCAGCTGATGAATATGGATGGCAAACTTTGAAAGAAATCACAGTGGGAGGAGTTAGTTTTTCCCTCCTGTCGATTCAATCACAGTCGGCTTTTGTCAGAGCTTTTTTTCTCATCCTGTCCGAGCCAAATGAAATGTCAGGCCATCATCCCCCCTGCACTCGAACGGGGAATGCACATCCCCGGAATGCCGTAACGCTCCGCAATTAAACGTGTCCCGAGAGCCACAAAAGCCTCCCCCTAAGCCCGAGGTTCCCGTTGCATTGTGGACGCTGCGGCATCCATTCAACGGGAACCTCAAAGTGCCCACCGACAATAGCCCTGGAAGAATATTGGGTTGGTCGATCATTGTAGCATTTGATGAGGGGTGTGTCGCTGCCGAGATTGTCTTGGCGCCGGCCGCCGTGCATGCAGCGTTGCTTTCTGAACGCCACATCTGTCTGGCCGCTAATCACAAAGGGTTTCTCTGCGCGGACTCGGCACCGGACGCGATCACCGGCTTGCTCGAGCCGTGGGTGGCTCATGGTGAACTCCATTGTTGTATGTAAAAAAGCCAAACAAAAACCAAAAAAAAAACAATTGTCAAAATCATTGAAAAGCCTTTTTTCCCCCCCCGGCCTTGTGCAACCAGCAGCCACTCGGAAGGTAACAGGGGACATTTTTTTTTTTAGATGCATTCAAGTCAGATTTGCACGCAGACGGTCGTGCACAAATCGGGAACATGGAATCGCATGAGGAGGTGTAATAAATACGTTGGGTTTAATTTGAATTTTCCAGCGCAAAATGGCTCCGGTATTGAAGCATGCTGGCACACTGGCACGGCCTACTGGCTCAGCTGAATGGAACGAAGGCATCATTAACGTCATTAGTCACACCTGTGATTTCATTTATCTATTTTTTTTTTTCATTTGAAGATACAGTGCTGCTGCGAACACGGCTAGACGAGGATCAGAAAGCCACGGATTCAATTATGGATCATGTTTACGCCAACGAGGCAGGTCAAGGCTCAGGTGGAGCGGTGGAAGTTTTTATTTTTTGAGGGGGGGAGACAAGCACGAGTCTGAGGTGAGTCGTAACCCCTGC
>CAESWR010000182.1:689960-702472 GCA_903171835.1 Mullus surmuletus | reverse complement strand
CCCCCTAACCTCTTTTCAGTGGTTTCTGCTGAATCATGAATATTGACAGTTCGGGGCTCATGTTGAGCCATTATACTGATCATACACTCAAGCAGCAACACGAGACTATGTGGTGTAAGATTACAAGGGAAATTTTGTGCGTGTGTGTGTGCGTGCGTGCAAGTGTGCATTTGTGTGTGTGTGTGTGCGCCACAGAGTATTGGTAATTGGTCTCATGGGGGTCTCAAAGGGAGAGACAGTGTAAGGCGTCTAACACCCACCACTCCCCAAATGCTCTCACACACACACACACACACACACAAACACACTCCTCGCACACATTAATGTATTCCTCCAGTGGAGTGGAAGCTGCTGATAGTGACTCGGTGACTCCCACTAAATCATTGGTTAGATTATCCTCAGGGGGATGAGTGATTTAGACTGTCGGCAGCCTCAGCCCCCCAAAGCTCTGAGACGTCCCATCCACCCATAACATCCCACTTCTGCTCTCCACCGCGAGTGTGTGTGTGTCGTATCAAGCGCATACGTATGGGTTTCGCTGTGCCTAACGGGGTGGCAGAAGGTTACGATTCATTTTACAGGATGAGATGCGGAGGGCGGGGGGATGACACTCGTGTGAAGGAAATATGACTTTTGCAATCACACGTCCTTGTGCAATTCAAAAGCCGGACACTTCCTCTGACGACGCTGATTATTTTGTGAATCGAGAGCGGGGGGGGTGAGGCGCGGAACGGCCGAAGCATAAAAGCCACTTTAACCGTGTCCACGGTAAAAGTTCTGAAAGTGTTTCATCATCCCGGGAAAATGATGCGTCAAACGGAAGCAGCAGACGTATGGCGCCCTTCCCCCAAACTCTTTTTTTGCTTTCTTCAACATGAAATGACCACGACACAGAGGGAATGATGGCGAGTGAGTTCCACATCGCTCTGTTATTCTGCTCCGCCCCTAAAAAGTCGGAGGTATTTAAAATTTTAAAAAACACTGCAGTGATTGATTGCCGATTGTTTAGACCTCCGTTAGTGGGAATGAGCGTTTTACATGTCGAATCAATCATCAGCGGCTCTCACTGGGTGAGGCTCAGTGTGTCTGTGCAACACAGCTGATAAAGGATTGTTGCTCTCCTCCAATGCTTTCACCTTTGTTCTCTATAATAATGATTGCGCCCCTTTTTCATTTAATATAATATTTTAGCCTGTTTTTTTTTCTATTCTTTTTTTTAAATCTCATTGTGCTCTTTAGTTTTGTCACAGTGACCTGAAAGTACCCTGACTTAAGTAGATTCCCTTTTGACTTATAATTTGCTGGTGTATTTAGCAGCCCATTATCATTCCTCATAAGTAAATTTCTGTTGTTAAGCTAATATTAAGGCTACTTTGTCACATGCAATTATAGTTCTGTCAGAGGGGCCTTAATGGATCCAACAGTGCATGTCTTCCAATTTAATGTTTCATCCTCTTGGCATTTTATATCATAGATTTTCCGGGCTGATGCCACGGCCTCCCGACTTCGTTTGAATGGCTCCACGAGCGCTCCATTGTGTTTCTTTGGCATAGTAGCAAGGGATTCTGGCTTTAAACAGGACTTTTTTTTGCAAAATGAGCAGCTTTAGCGATGCACAACGTGGTCTTAGCAGCTTTATAAGCAACTTTCTCTGAAACAGACACACATTTGCATTAGGAAATGACTACAGAGTTCCATATGTGCAAAAATAGACTTCTGAGGCGAGCTTGCCCTGCTAAACAAGGCACAATATCAAGTAAGGCTTTCCAGATGGATATGGAAATGTTACAACATGCATGTGTGTACGATCGTTGAGTGATGATGAATCAGCACTGACCTTTGCGATTTCCGAATTATCGTTTGCTGCAGTGGTTTCACACATTTTATTTACCACCTCTAAACTGCTGTGTGCCGGTGCGTAGTCCACATATCTCTCTTTCAAATGGCTCTTTAGGCTCTCCATGATCGACAGTGCAAGCTTTATACGCTACAAAAATATGACTCTGAGTGACTGAAACCAATAAATCCAGAAAGCACTTTGCACCTCAAACGTCTCGGTGTTTCTAAAGTAAAGAGAAGATTAAAATACCCCGGCTTAATCATTCAAACTTTTATTCTATTGCGCCGCCAAAAGTGGAAACTTTTATGCTAACATTTCATAACGCAAGGAGCAGAGCTTTTAATCTCTGGTTCAATAACGTCATAACAGTCTTGTTGCAGAGAGCCTTGTTAGGAGAGTATAAATATTAGACAGGTCCTGTCTGTGTGGAGCACAATAGTACACGGGGACACCCAGTGTCAGGCCACACGTTCCCCCGGTGAATTATGCATGGAGGTATTTTGTCATTATCTGTGCCGGTGCAAAGCGGCGATAGCCCACCTATCATAATAACTATAATAGCTTGGTGATTTAGACACACACAGCAGATGTTCCTGAGCTGAAATAGTGCATTCGGCACTCGCTGCTCAGAGTGGTACCGCACACGGTGCACGTGCGCACACACACACACACTCACAGACAAGTAAATGAATGAGTTTGATTTCAAGCCTGTATGCACACGGACACACACACACAGTGACCCTGCAACAAGGAGATACTGTAGACTAATTGCATATGTGTGCAGTCCACCTAAGGGGCTCTTTTAAATCTTTTTGCCTCTGTAAATTGTTTAAAAGGTTGTAAATGTTGAAAAAAATATAACCGTAGTTGGTCATTTGCGGAAGAAGCACTGAATAAGCATCGATCTGCAGGAGGTTTTTCTTTGCATGCACGTGTAAGATGATAAGGTGGCAGGTTAATGGAGTAGTTCGCTTTTCTACACTAATTTGTATTCTAAAATGTGATGATGTCAGAAGAAGCACACGGATTACTTGCACATGTACTGTAGCGGCACATGGTTGTCAACAAATCATCTCCCTGTGAGTATATAAAGCTTGAAAAGAGTATGTGGTGAAGAGAAAAGCTGCAGAGTTGAAATATCTCCGCTGATGTTGACAATACCACGGTGCATTGTTTGCTTTGTTTCTCCCCCCCCATCTTTTTTTCTGTAAGAATGGCGGTTTTTGTTGGAGCTGTCAGTAGTCGTGCATTAGAAGTCATTTCAGTCAAGACTTTGACTAGACAATTCTCTCTTTCCGTTGAACCGTCATTCATCTGTCATTTTCACAAAAGTTTGGCCCCAGCCTTGTTGTGTGCACAATAGACTGCTTTCTGAATAAAGTATCAAAGGGTCTACACACGCACACACACACACACACACACACACACACACACACACACACACACACACACATACTTACATACATACACGGACACACAATCACAGCTTTTCAGCCTAAATGTTTTGACATATTTCCGTGGTAGTCTACATCTCTTGTGATGTAGTTTCGTCTTGATTGCCTTCTTTCCATCTACATTGTTGTTTCATAAAGGCATTTTTCATTTTTTTCATTTTTTTTCTATCCATCCGCCATCTCTCTCTTCCCTCTCTCCCCCTCGCACGCCCCACCTTCACATCCCAAAGAGAGCATAAAGGCCCAGTCTGCCGCGATTGACAGGTTACAGTTATAGTGTCACGCTGTCATGTTGACGATGATGAAGCACAACGTGGTTGTTATGGCAACCATCAGTGGGTAGAGGGTAGATAAGTATCCACACAACATCCAGATCCACAAAAAAAGATGAGTGAGGGGCTCCCAGACCAGCTCTCGAATTCAGAACACCGTGTCTAAAGCTTTTTCTCCTTGAAAAATATAATGTTCCTAAAAGATTCCCCTCCCACCAGCACAGCCCAATAAATCGTCTGTTTGTCTTATGATTCACTCAATATTTGAAGATAAAGGTGTTATGAGCAAATTGATCAATAGGACTCTGGATGTACACGCAGTTCCGACTGAACGGAGCCACAAGGGAAACCCGGTTGAAGTGTGAATGTTCAACACCACTTTTTGTGAACAGTTGGCTGAACCCTACAGGAACAATTTCACAAATAAGAGCCGTGCTAAAGAAGTGCAAATTAGACATTGCAGCTAACGCGATGCTTCTCATCCATGTGCTCTCGTATAGGGATACAAGAATGACCTCAGAAACCTCTGCGCCAGTGTTCAGTGCAAACACAAATACATATGTGCGTATAAATCAAGATTAAGAGAAGTATTTAATCTCTAAAATCAGCACATCTTTGAAATAACAGGAGGGCCGAATGCTGCTTGAAGGTGGGGGAGCGACTTTCGAGATGCGAACAAAGCCTTTTATTGGTCTCTTCTTTCATTCCTCTCACAGACTTTGGAAAAAGGAAACATTTAATCATTCGCCCCGACAAGCGTTGTGAAACTCTTCCCTATATTTTACTCAAATGGTCACCTGCTTTTAAGGGAGGAACACAATCATTGATCCTCATTCCGAACTAATTAGCGGGTTTATCGCGTAATGAAAAGGGGCCTATCAAATAGACTGGACTGCTCCGTAATAGCCATCTTCCACTTGTTTGGCTTGAATGGCGCTCTATCATTCAGGTTTATTTCAGCCCTGATGAGCAGCACTCACTCTGACAGCTGACATTTCACAAAGGTTGGGGAAGGGTTTTGTGTAGTTAGAAGGGGAGTGGGAGACGGGGGGGGTGATCACCCCTCAGCTGGATAACCCGGGTTCAAGCTTCCATGTCCAAAGCCATCCATCCTGCTTATTCAGCTATGTTGGAGCATGACACTGAATTGCTCCCAGCTCCCGGCTACGCTGCCATTGACCTTGACATCTCACCTTTGTGCGAGCAAAGACAGATGAATATTCACATGGAGATATAAATGAATCTAGCTCTATTTCTTCTTTATTTTGCAGATCCCAGTGATTGTTGGGCAATTCTTGGCTATCATATTATCATAATCTAACATAGAAAATTTCATGTTATTAAATCACTTTTTGTTGCCAGTATAATGACATAGCGGCAGAGATTGGTGCTCGTTGTGCTGTGTTTTGGGCCCACTTATCTCCATGTTCTTCGCTTCGGTGGAAAAACTGAACACTGTGAAACTGAAACTCTGACAAATTTAGCTTTATTTTTTTCCCTCTGCATGGGGTGTTCCTACCATGTGTGCTCCGCTAATTTAGACTCGCTAGTGCGGGACGATTATCACTTTTTTTGGCGGAGTTCTCGCCAAGCAATCTTGAACTTTAAATTAATTGACAGCCCCGGTTGACTCAATAAAAAAAACACGCCCATAATTAAATATGGAACCTTAGTTGTACAGAGGCAGAATGAGTCTGGGGGCTATTTATTGAAACCCTTGTAAACAACAGAGAGGGACCCCCGCCTGCCATGTTTTGTCTCCGACTCGGCAAAGGCGATGATCATGAATGCAAAATAGCCCAGTACTCTCTCGGACATGCTGAGGCGAAGCGTGAGCACATTTCCAGCAGCTTCCAGCTCTTTACCTGCACGACGAGCTTCATTTCTTGTTTTTCTCCGAGATCAAACAGCCAATGTTCGTATACGTGTTTGCTCACCAAGCAACACACATCTGCACTGACAGCCTTATCAGGACAGACAAGTGTTCTTAAGTGCTACTATCTGTGAAAGGAGGCAGCTGGAGGATTTGAGCCAAACCTTGTGTGACAGTGTGTAACTCTTACAGGGCGAAACACTCTTCAAGTGGCGAACTAATGACTCATGAAGGATGCTGCTGCCATAATGCACCATTCATACGTTTACCTTGAGCACAGTTCATGCGTTATATACTTGTATGAGGCACATACTGTATCAAGTTCACACACTTTTTTTTTGTATTGTTTGAGGCCATTGAATGAAATAACCTACAAATGTATTAAAAAAGTCTCATTCAAGCACAGAGCTAATGTACTACCAGGAAGCAGGCTATTTTAGAATTCATTAGTTGTAATATTTGATTTGCTGAGATTTCCCATGAGACATTCGGTGAAACAAAACTAACAACAACAAAAAAAAAGAACCCACCAACCCATGACTGTAGGAGCGAGCCTTGTTTTTCTTCCAGGCTAAATGTTTGTGAAGTGGAGTGTGTGGAGTATGAGTGTTTCAGCGGGAACAGTAGAGGACGCTCTGTGGCAGTCGTGAATTTAAAAACGTCTCCTCTGATACCGGTTCACTGTTGTAAGAGGGATACCGCCTCGCCGGGCGGAGTGTTGTGGCAGCGCATGCGAGGAATGTGCAGTGTTGTGGAATAACACTGCGCCTATTAAAGCTCTCTCTCTCTCTTCTATTTTCTCCATCAGTGTCTCACTCATTCAAAGTTTTCCCTCTTTTTTTTTCTCCATTTGTTTTCGCTCTCTAACCAGTCACACTCGAGCACAATGCCACATTATAATATATTGTATATAATATACAAATATGACCCACAACCTGCTTCTATAGCTCTACCCATATCTATATATACCTTAATTGCTAACCCTTGATCTATAGAAGTTAGTTTTTATACAATAATAATAATTTCAAAAGATGAGGCTCCTTGTGTGCAACCATACTGCAAACACATTGCTGGGATTTCATCCTTAGGTGAGTTGCATTCTATTGCATAGTCATTATTGCAGCACCGGCGCATCACTGATGCGCAGTAACATGGTAAACACTGCTTCATAAAACAGCTGCATGCTGAGGGCAAAATAAGGAAAGTAATACATAAATCTTAGTATCGATTCTTGGATGTATTTGTTTAAGGACTACTAGCTGAATTGTATTCGTATAGGAAACTGCACGGCATATTTAGTTGTTCTGTGACCTTTCTGTGATAAAGGTCAGCACTTGGGTGGTGCACAAGCAATGCCGGGTCAGCCATATTCAACTGAAATAGAGAAAGCAGACATGGTGAGCATCCACAACCGCTTTTTAAACAACATTCTCAGGTAGACAATTGAGGAGACAGGAGATCTGAATAACTTACCCAAGGTGTCATCATACATATAATTAAAAGAAAAAAATACGGGAGTGATTTGCACTTGTATGCCCACACTGTCCATATAATAGTTTTATATTTTAATTATCTATTCATTTATTTTATGAAAATATGACAGTTAGATTTTTTTCTCCATTTTCTCTCCACACAGACTATCTGCGAAATTCTTACAGTAGGCCACATCGGAAATTTGCCCTCCATATGTGTAACTATTAATAGATGTGTAAAATTTACAGATTTGTCAAGATACGTGTAGTCAAAGTGTAAATTACACGCCAGCAATGAGACATCAGCGGCTCGTCGGCTCAACCGAAGCAGCCATCCTTTGAGTCCAACACTGACCTCCAGTATGGTCGTCACGCCTCAGAAGTAGCTGTGCCAGCAGCAGCAGAGGTGCTGCAAGGACAGCGACCAGCCAAAGTGTCCTCAGCGGGGCCGAAACCACACAAGCTATTTGTTGAATTTAAATCATTTTTCAAGGAGGGGAGGGGAAGAATTCGGAAAGGCAACGGACACGATGAAGTCCAAAACTTCTACAACACACTTTCAATTCAATACACCTTCCAAACAGCTCACGAGTATAAGAACAGTTGAAAAAATGGTTGGACTACTAAGACAAAGCGCACGCACACTGACGGATGTTGAATTAGAATACCAAGCTCTCTGAATGCGACAAACACACAAGCCGAACGTCCCCGACAGCCAGCCGAGAGGCGCAGATGAAGTCGGATGAAAGAGTCTGTTTTGGTCGGTCCTCCCATGTGTGCATTGATCACACAGCAGGCAGCTCAATACTCTAACTTTCTATCTCTCACCCTCATCCTCACTTTGTCTTCTTTGTCTACCAGCAACCCCCCCCCCCCCACACACACACACNNCAGCAGTCACGGCCGCGAATATGTGCTTGAGAATAAAGGCGGCGTTACCTGAGTGCTCTCTGCTTTATGCCGCAAAGGCCACTAAATGACACACAAAGGCCGGCGAACAAGTGATTGAGGGGTTTTTGCATTTACTTGCATTTGTCTTGTTGTAGTTCAGCGTAACATAACGTGAAAGTAATCAAGGGATATTGGCCATTAAGGAGTAATTGGATTTGTAAATGTACATATATTATACATATTAAAACAGACACGGAGCATGGTGGATGTCTCATTTTGGGAATGCAATCTTCCCTCCGTGCGAGTGGGCGGACGTTTTTATGTCTCTGCCTTTTTATTATTAATCTAAAAAGTGACTGAACATTGTCTACATCCCAGACTTTTACTGTCTGTCTAATATATTTGACTTTTCTTTATATTTTTTCTGAAAAGCTCCCTCTTGTAATATGCCTGTGATTTAAAAAAAGAAAAAAAGAATCCTGCTATTCTGTAGCCGGTGATACTGCTCTTTCACTCTTTTACAATAACCTCCTTCTCTTTCTCTTGCAGTTCGGCAGATGAGCAGTTTCGCTGGAATGCTCAAGGTAGAGTCTCGGGTGTATTAAGTTGAGTTTTCTGCATGGGTGAGAGTGCAAAAGCTTATGTTTAGGGGTTTCGTTGAATGCCGTCGCTTCTCAAAGTCTGAAAATTCTGCTATTCTCAACACATCCCACATTGATGGATTAGATTTATAGCCGGGACACCAGCTCCCCTTCTACGTCTGATTGACACCCAAGGAAAATTGTGTACCTGGGAACATTTGGAATTTATACCTGCCACTCAATAATGTATGGGCAGAAGCACCCACCCACATATTTGATGGATTAAAAAATGATTGCAGATACTGGCACACACACACACACACACATTCAAAAACATATCAGCGCATTAGTCTGGTGCCAGACCCAAGGCCGGTGGTTGTTGATGCTTCGTGTTATCATCTGCGTAGGATGACCATGAGCACACGCACTCTTTCTCTAATCGCACATCTCCATGTCATCCCTGTGCGCTCTGGCATTTAACACTGAGATTAAATTTCCAAGTATTTTCACATTTTGGGGATTCTTCATTTCCATTCCAGCAGCTCTCAGGGCGCCGTGATTAAAGTCTTTTAAAGCTGATAATCAATGTGCCCTACAGCTCATAATAAGTCATAATGCGTGGGGTTTAGCTGGCCGGAAGGGTGAGGCGGCTGAGAGTGATGTCATCCTCATTTTACACCCCTTATTTCTGTCTTTCTTCTTCTACAGCGGATGGACAAAAGGATATTGAGGACGAGTTGACCACTGGTTTGGAGTTGGTGGATTCCTGCATCCGTTCCCTCCAAGAATCGGGAATACTTGACAGTGGAGAACGTAAGTGTGCTAACCAGCAGTGTTTACAATCGGGGGATACAATCAATTAAGTGTCTCGTTTAAATTCCGATTATTCCGGTCAATTCTGTGCCGTTGACATCACTCAAAGCGGACCTGCTAACCAAACAAAACACGATAGCAGCCACAAAGCAGCGAGATTCAAAAACCAAATATCTGAACTTTATATTTAGGTGTTTGTTCTTGAATAGTTTCACTCAAAGCTGGGAAGTTTTGCATCCTTTTTATTTTCAGAGCTTTGACAGACCCGATTGATCAAAATCAAGGTCTAGGGTGTTCAAGTAGTGCAAACAAAACCTCCCTGCTTCAGAGTCTGTTTCCGATTGTCATGCAAAGTTGCGTGTGGGCGTAAGAAAATCCAGGGAATTCTAAGCGATCGTCTTCCCGTTCGAATACAAATTTGGAACTCGAAAGGCTGCTACGTGCATTGCTTGGCAATTATGCTTGTTTTCCTGAAAGAAAACAAGGCTATGAGTTTCTTTTTAAGCAATTACTTATTGCCTGAATGCAGTGATTTTGAGTATTATCGTGAACATTGAAATGTAGCATGGACTCCTCTGACGTTAAAATAAAATCGCTGAAAGGGAATTTTGTTCCAAACCTGACAGTAATGAGCCCTCATACACAAAGAGTTTTTGAATATATTGAACTTTTGAAGAAAAATGCATTCATAATTTCTCACTAATGAAGAATGCAGCATTTTAAAAGTGCACACTTTAACATTTAGAAGAATTTGGGGGAGCAGAAAGTATCAACTGTTACTTTATTCAGCCGATGCTTTCATGTGGTAAACACTTTCTGAAGTTATGATCTAGTGCACGGTGTGGACACACGCATCTCGTTATGTGCTGCATAGTTTAGACTTTTGTATCCCAAACATTCTACATGATGTAACTTAGGATGCCGGTTTGAAATATTTTCACTGAATCTGCTGCCACTGCTTTGCCTTGATAAGAAACAGGTTTCATATTTATGCGAATCCAGAACAGTTGGGGAAAGATAATTTGATGCTTATCTTGTTTGTTGGAAGTCCGCATCACTCCAGCTTTGCCCAAGTCCCCCCCCAAAAAAAAAATAAATCCAGTAAGCGTGAGTGCTCTTATTGTGGGCGCTCAGTACCCAGCTGCTTTATTCCCATTTTTGCAAATGGACTTCTCCCCAAAGCATCAAAATCTGTGGGTGCAGATAAATTCAGCGCAATTCTCAGTGTGCTTCTGTGTGCGTTTGTGTGTGCGTTTGTGTGTGTGTTTGTGTGTGTGTCTCACGTGGAAGCGCTGTAAATAGATAAGTGATGAATACATGGAGCAGTGACATGTAGCTGTCTTCAGTGAAAGCTCGATGAGGCTTTCTGCTTTCAACTGATGCAGTGGTTGGGAGGGAGTCACAACAGAGGCACACACACATACACACACACACACACACAGAATAGGGGGGAAATTTTGTAGGAATTACTGTGCTTGGGTACTGTAGCTTGGGCTGTGTGTGCAGTCTTTAATAACAACCTTTTCTAAAAGATTAAGTCCCCGTGTGCAAAACGTGTTATGTGTGTAAGCACGCCATAGACTACAGTGCTCATCATTTTACTGAGCTGCAGAAATTCATATAACTAAGCGACTCTACCAGACTCAACAGAGACATGAAAAGGCGTTGAAGCCCCACCGGCGCCTGCTTTCTCACAAATAATCATGCACATGCGTAGCTCACACACTTGCATACACACGGTCACTCGGGCGAGTCCACAAATGCGCAAACCCACTCCGCCCACCTGCCCCCCCACGCGCCGAAACAAACTGTTTTTGTCACACAAGCGGACCCCATGTAACAAACACCGAGACTGAGCGATGATGAGTTGGGAAGCTCCCACTCACACAAAGTGCTGTTTAATAATTCATAAAAAGCAAGGGATGAATCCAGATAAGAAAAGACAAGTCTTTTGTGAAGGCGAGAAGCAGAGGAGTTGATCTCGGTTCACAGCGCACAGACTCGCAGGGAGCAGGGGATTCTGGGAGAAGAGGGAGATAGAGTGGGTGAGAGAGACCAAGCAAATATAGGATATGGGAGACGAAGTGCGCGGGGGTCTTTGCTAATTTGGGTGAAAAAAGAATAAAAAAGAAAAAGAAAAGGAAGAAACCAACATGGCTTTGAGCTCTGGGGAAGGCACTTACCAGAACACACTCATGATATGTGGGAATTCAAATTTTCACAAGAATCCAGCTTGTGTGAATGATAATTACATGCATGTTACAATGTTTAAAAAAAAATGCATTCAGAGAAGTCGGGAGCTTAAAAAATGTCCATTTAATGAAAAATTAACCAGATTCTCATCTGGTTAATTTTACAGGTCACAGACCTAACTGCTCCTCAATAAAAAACAAAGCGCTCATATAAACACCCAGATAACCTATTTAACCACTCACGCACACCACTGGCTATTGAGTGCTATGTAACACTGCCACCACCCCCCCGACTCCCCCCGCGTCCACCTCATTGCTCCACACACAGAAGAGCTGTGGAAGAAAAAAAAGAAAAAGGAAAAAAAGTGCCTTGTGGTGTTCCTATTCCCAGTCAATATAAGCAGTGTGTGCTCAGCATGGGAATCATAGAGGGGGGATTACTATTTGATGCCACAGCAGCGACTGCTTCAGGTGGTTGGAGGGATGCTGCTGCTAAACTGCGCGCGTGGGGAGGGGGGCTGTCATATGTGTACGATGGGGTTATTACTATATCTGCTGCAAAGAAAAAGACATTTCTGGCCTGGGAGTGATGGCAGTGTTTGGTTTGTTGCCCGCTGAAGTGTATGGAGAGCACCGGATGAGGTCGCGATGAGAGAGACGGAGAGAGAAAAAGAAAAAACAGTTGCTCATCATTTCCTATAAACTACGACTTTTGTACATCTTGGAAAAAGCGGGTCAGCTGGAGGGTTCGGTTCATGCCGATGATAACAATGAGCATGTTTGGGGGAGTTGTTAGGTGTTCCGTCTATTACAACTTCTTCTGTGCAGACCTCCTCCTCCTCCTCCTCCCGTCTTCCCCATCTTCCCCTGCTCCTCCTCTGCCTCCCATTCTCTCTGTTCCTCTGTTTCTCTTTCCCTCTGCTAATAAATTATGTATGCCATCTCCAACTCACGGAGTGCTGCACTGCTGCACTATCTGCTCTAAATTGCTGCTCTCTCTCCCCTTCCTTCCCTCTCTCTCTCTCTCTCTCTCTCTCTCTCTTTTCCCCATTTCACTCTTCGCCTCTCAATCTCTCCCCTTCACGCCCCCTCTCCTAATCCCCCACCCCCCTCCTCTCTCTCTC
>CAESWR010000182.1:598616-615058 GCA_903171835.1 Mullus surmuletus | reverse complement strand
AATCATTTATTAGAGGCTCAGACAGCAAGGCCAAAGAGCAGCATGGGAGCTTGAACTGAACCTAAACACTCCTAATGGACTACTGAAACACACACAGACACACACACACACACACGTCTTTCTTATGACCAGTAATAAGGCTTACGCTTTCTTTGAAGTTATCCATCAGTTATTGATCTTGAAACATCAAATATCACAGGTTTCTGGGGATTTCTTTTTTACATATCATGACAAACAGACATTGCAGATCCCACTGAAAAGGGAAATTAATAGCAACATGTATGACTAGAGCTTGGCGATATATCGATATAAAAAATATATCGATATTTTCTTAAGTGAGATATGGAATGAGACCATATTGTTGATATTGATTATAGCCCCGTGTAGTGTATTTGTTATAAAGGAGAAGAAAATCTGTAATTTGATTATAGTAAGCCATTCGGTTTTCAAACTAAACTAGACAAAGATTGGCAGATATTTTACTTTTCTTGTTTTATTTTTTTAATGTGCACCTTACATGGAGCTTTATAATTTCCAAAAAGTTACTCCTGTTGTTAAAGTATTGTCATGTTTGAATTGTTAGTTGAACAGCTGAGTTTGAACCAGGTGAAGAAACTTCCTTTTTGTTTTTTTCAACTGTTCATTGAAGTACCTGGTTTCAATAAAACTACTTGTGATATGTCATATTTGATTTGGACTGAACATTTAGCTCACTTTGCGGAAGTAATATTGGGATATATGTCGCATATCGATATTCAGCCTAAATATATCAGGATATAAGTTTTGGTCCATATCGCCGAGCTCTATCTATGACAAGGAAAGCTGGTTGTGAATATACTGTCGATTATTTCAGGATCAGGTGAGATCCCCATCACAGCTGCAGCACAAACACACACCTCACTGTATTTCAAAAACCATCCTTCAGTCGGTCGCCCTCAGTGAGTCGGCGCGCGGGGAAAAGCGGGCCGAGAGCGACCGTTCACAACTGTCACTCAGGGAAACTCATAAAGAAGGGAAGGCAGTGTATTATGTTGTAATATATTCTCTCAAACCTCCGCAGCCCGTACATCAAAATGAAGATTAGAACCTGGTGATATTAATTCTCTGCATAAACTGTGGAAGTATTGAGAAGGAATTTGAGATGAAGCTGGCTGCGCCGTGTGTGTCAGACATGGGCGGCTCCATGGCTTTTGCTTCCAAACAGTTCATAAAACTGAGATGAAAAGCATAAATTTTGAAAGAATTTGCTGTTTGTGAGCCACAACAGTGAAGCGGCTTTATTTCTCGAAAACATTGCGGCTAATAAATTAACACAAAACTTTGGGGAAAAAAAGGCAGGAATCTTGAATACAGTATATCTCGTCTCTCAAGAATTACAAACACGTCTCCTCTCGTGGCGCGTAAACACTTCGAACTATAGGAAGTCTTCATCATTTCTTGATTAGCAAATCTATGTATAGATAAATCAATGCGCACACACACGCACACGCGTGCCGAAGCACCTCTCTAAAGATGCACACTAGCCTAGTTTACCTTGAGACACGGCGGGCGGGGAGCAGTTGAGCGAAACTGAGAAGGTCGATGGGGAGAGGAAAAAACCGAGCGGCAGAGAAAAAGAGAAGGATGGAAATAGAATAAGAAAATAGGGAGGGGGGAGGTAGATGGGGAGGGGGGGGGGGGTTGGGGGGCACGCAGGAACGAAGGAGAGAGAGAAAAAGAGGGACAAGATATAAATGACACGGGGGAGCGAAAAAGTCAAGGAAAAAAAATCGAAGTAACAGCGGAGAGAGGGAAGAAGAGATCACGTCTGCATGAAAGGAGTGTGGGCATGTCACTCAACAAAGAGCTTTAAACATCAAGGGACAGTAGAGGAGAGGAGGAGGTAAAGGGGGGGGGAGCGGCGCCCAGGTTTATTGCTCAAAGCCAGCGAAGGAGGGGAAACGCTCCCACAGCCGCTATTCAAATGCATCTGTTATTTTAATCTTTTGCCCTTTCCCTGCTCTCCTCCCATCACCGTTTTCACCTGCAAAACAAGGTGACAAGGAGAGATTTGCTGAATATTGCTCTGGGCCTATTTGACTTTTTAATAAGCGAGCGTGTTCCTCAACTATGTACGAATATTCACAGGAGATGTGACGGCTCGGCGATACTCCAGTGGCTCCAAATAAAAACTGTCGATCTGTAAAGTTTTATTTAAATATTATTAAACCCTAAATGAGAGAGAGAAAAAAAATGGTATTCTTTATGGAGTAAAGTGAAAGAGTGCAATTAAAATCTGTGCCTGTCTGTCTTCTCCTGCACAGTGGGATGGCGTGGGTCCCTTCCCAGACACAGCGGAGCCCCCCAAAGGGGTTCAGATGCTGTGGCACCCCACCATCGTCAAGCCCTACCTCACCTTGCTGTCTGAATGCTCAAATCCCGACACCCTGGAGGGAGCAGCCGGGGCTCTGCAGAACTTGGCTGCGGGCAGCTGGAAGGTAAAGCTAGTTCGTTTTTTTTTTTTTTACAGAACGATCCAAAGCTTCTTAACCCTTGACTTGAATGGTAATTACGGGCTGTCGCAGTATACCGGTATTGACGATAATCGTGGTATTAGAAATTTTCCATATCGTCTTAAAAATGCGCATATGATAATATCGTGTTAATGATCGTGAAAACAGTGAGTGTGGATCCTCTGTTTATAAGTTATCTGGTTACCTTTTAATTAGCTATTGAGTGTAATTGCACTTTTTGAATGCAGTTGTACAGTTACTGTGTTTGTATTGTCTTTGAATTGACTTAGACAGGTATTTTGATTGTAAATCTGCCAAAAGAGAAAGAAAATGTGTGTTGATAACATGATAATATCCTTATTGTGACAACGTTTTGCCCACGATAACTGTGAAGTGAAAATCTGATACCTAGCAATTACTAACTCGGATGCATATAAAAAGCTTCAAATACCCACTTGACATTTTTAAAGCACAGTCTGAATGTGGTTATTGATTGATTTGAGAGTTATGCACTGATGCAGGTATGTCAGACTCATGCACCACACGTGGTTCAGAAGGGATAGCTTCATCAAAAGCCAACCACAAATGTCAGAAAAAGAAATTATTTGCATAGATGAAAACCCTCAAAGTGTAAGTGGGACAAATCGGTGAAGTGTGTGAGTCGACGTGTGCCCCTATTTCGAAAATGCTCACAGCCTGAAGCCAAGAACTGCTGCTCAAACAAGTGAGTCAGTCCGGAGCATAGTGCCGCTTTGACTTCTCCAGGATTTGCATAGTAACAATTGCGACCGCCGGAAATTGCGCAGGTTGTTAACCGGAATCCACAGAAGTCTCGATGAGTAATAGATGTATTCTTGCGGCACCCGAACTTAACAAGGGGTTAAACATCAAAACAGTTTGTGTCGCTTGATGTTCTCCTTTTACTCAAAAATCAAACTCTGCAGCAAATCCCAGCACATCCACGGTTAACAGTCAGTGGGGAGGGAAATGTTGTATTTGCCGAGACCACCTTCCTGCCCGACTTTGAAGTACGCTGCGCACAAGGCCATGTTTTTCCTGTGTTCCCTGTTTCATAATACTGTTAAGTAGAAATGCAATTACTGTAATAATGTAAAGGCTCCGAGCAGGAACACACCGGGGAGTACAGTAGAGCCAAGGTTCAATGCAGCTGACTGATGCAAGCTGCTAGACTGTAATAATGTATGAGTCATGCAGTCGCACTGGATAGCTTTGACAAGGGCAGCGTTAGCCTGCAGGGCGATGGATATAAGGCTTAGGAAAAAAAAGAAGAAGAAGAAGGCAGAACGTGAAGGGATGTAACCTTTCTGTGACCTTGAAATGAATGAAACGGCACAACTCCATCACGCTTGATGGTAAATAGGCTGGCGGGAATGCTTTTGCCGCCTCAAAAATTGCCATTCAGAAGGTTTTTATTAGTTTTCTCTATATGTGGAATGCAGGGAGCGTGCAAGAGAGGATGGCACACTATAGTAGATGTGTGTGTGGGAGGTGTGTTTTGGTTTGGTGAGGACTTCCAACGAACGATCGAGGAATCGACAAAGCAAGAGAGAGAGCGATGGGAGAGAGGAGGAGGAAATGGGTATCAGGTGGTCGTCAGGAAATCACATTTTCTATTTTGGGGCCTTACTGCATGGCTGTCTGTGGGTATATGAGCGTGCGCGCGTGTGTGCGCGCCCGTGTGTGTGCTTTGTTGTGTCTCGTCTAAGTAAGCCCGCTCTCCTGGCTGAGAATAGCTCTGCCAACGGTTTCCAAGAGGATGTGTCGGCGTAGCGCTGGCACGCTCTCTACTCACTAAGCTCCCCGTCTAAGACATTTGATCATTTCACGACGTTGAATAATTTGCTAAAATGAACCATAGTTTTCCCATTTTGCTCTCTAGAAAAAAGGAGGGGAAAAAAACACAGTTTAACCGTCATTTACATGTGAATAGGGAGAAACGTCCTGCTCCACACTTTGACCCACAAGGATCCACCACTTCAGCCATTTCGGGCGGAGTGGCCCCTTTGAGTGTACCTTCATGGTTATTGAGGGAGGGGTAGAGTGGTCTCCCAGCTCCAAATCTTTCTCTTCCCCTTCGTATAACTCCCTCTTATAGTATATCACTCATCTACTGCCGATGCCTCAGCCTCTCTCGTTATGGCCCCGATTATTACGCCTCCCTCTCCACCTTAAACATCGCGCTTCTATTCCCCCTATTTTGCAACACGCTGTCATTTTATTCATGAGAAGAGTGAAAAAGCTGTGCAAGTAATCAGTCACACAAAGCATATAGGTGACCGCTGTGTTTTTTTTTATAGGGAATGGAATAAAATAGGCATATGTAGCAGGAGTGGTTTGATGACAGTGATATTAGAACTTAAAGCTGGCAACTTAAAGCTGATCTAGCCCCTCTATTCCGTCTCACCCTCTAGCTTATTATAGTTTGATGAGGCCGTAAGTTACCAAACGTACTGAGTAATACTTGGAAACCATCTTCTGTCACTTAAACTATGTCAGATTGCATCTCTTAAGACATTACATCGTATAACACTCAATTCCTTTGCATACTAAATGACTCCTTCTGGCCATAAAAGAGAATGCAAGTTTAAGACACTTCCATATAAGTGTAATTTTTCCACCTGGAAGGTTGTCTTCACCTTTTTTCGCACTAGGCATGTTGACGGGTGCAGATTGGGCGAGCAGAGCGTAGCCTCTGCAAACGTACTGTGCATCCTCAGCTCTTCAATCACCGCATCTGTACACAGAATGTGTGCAATATCGATGTTCAAATTCTCCTCCTTGCTGCTGTCTCTCACGCAGTGGTCGGTGTATATCCGGGCGGCCGTCCGTAAGGAGAAAGGCCTTCCCATCTTGGTGGAGTTACTGAGGATAGACAACGACAAGGTGGTGTGCGCCGTGGCCACCGCCCTCCGAAACATGGCCCTGGACATCAGGAACAAGGAGCTCATCGGTGAGTGTCGACCCGAACCGCCTCGCCTTTCCTTTTAAATAACGTTGACCTGCGCCGTTATATTCAAATGCGGCATCTGTATTTGTTGTTTGTGAAGTTCAAGCCCGGGACTCATCGGTAATTGCAGTGGCTTGTATCTGCTCGGCCGTGGTCTGTTGCTGTCACATCGCTGTCGTTTACACGGCAACAGTTGCTACCAATTAGAAGTGGTGTAATCTAACACTAATGCTAACCAGTGGTCCCCTCTTGACTTGTAGGATGACAGCGTCTCACCTGGCCTGGCCCGCCATATTAACCTCATTGGAGTGTTGTTGTTATTAATTTAAACTCGAGGCCGGGCTCACGTAAGCGGTCCGATGGCGAGTATTGAAACACCAACTGAGGTGTGACGAGTGTGATCTGCCTTTCAACGCCGCAGAGGAGCGCATGGTTGAGGAGAGAGCTGCTGTTGAATTATTGGGGGAAATTATTTTTGGCACTGATTTAATTATCCGAAGCCAAGCTGTGTGTGTAGGAGAGTGATGCTAATAAGGAAATAAAGCGTCAAATAAAAAGGCGGATAAAATCTGAGGCGCCGCGAGAGCAGGCGGGGAGGCGATGGGATCAAAAGTGTGAATTCGTCTTTGAAAAGCCCACCGAGGGGATGAGTGAATATCGGTCTCACTGATCACCGCATCTCGGGACAAGGGATCACTAGGTAACCTCACACACCGAGTTGTGTTTACGTGCGGGTGAGCGTGCCACGTTTTGTGCATTTACACACCTTTACACACATGTGTGTGTGTGTATTGGGGATTTGTCTTCCAGCTGCCGCTTGAACACACACACACATGGGCTGATACGATTCTGGGGATGACATCACCCCTCTCCGCTATCTCCGATTATCACAGCTTCCTGGTGGGCTCAGTGGTTACTATAGCAACCCACTACCTTCACTGTCAGGCTGAGGGTTCCTGGAAGCGATCTGGTTTTAGAGTGGTGGTAAGATCGACGAGGAGCGCCGGCGGCTGAGCTCAACACTCCCATGCTGTGACAGTGTGGCTGGTGCTCGGCGTCAGATGATTGGATAAATGAAGGCATCACACAAATATGAATAGCGGCCTGCTTTTCTTTTTTTTTCTTTTTTTTTTTGCCTTTCCTCAATTTATCTGCAGATGAATCAACAGCTCAGATAAATAGAAAGTGAGTTGGTGGAAAATATTTACAGGTGCATTCGCTCGCGCTGTTTTCCTCAAAAGATTGGCATGAGCTCTTTTCATTTCATTCCAATTCCACTATTTTCTGTGACTCTTCGCTTTCAGCCGAGGGAACAAACAGAAAATGTGTTATCAAGTCTATCAGCAATAGAGAGCTTATGAGGATTTATACCTGAGAAGATTTCAATTTCTTCTGCATATAAATGTGGGCGTCACTCCGACTAAACATAGGTCTTCTTTTCTTGTTTGTTTTGCTGCCACTCTGCGTGTTAAACCCGCAGCCTCCTCGCCACGGCTGAAACTGATACGTACCAACTTGGACAGTACTCGAGAGCTGTTGTCGTGCGAGCCGTCGAGCTGATGACTCTCAGAAACTTGCGATTGTGTTGTGGCATTGGATCTACCAGACTGCCTGTTGTCTGCTTCCAAGAGCCTTTTGACGGCGGTGAAGCTGTCCTCGTGGGCGCGCCGGGTCCGTCCTTGCAGGGTTTTTTTTTTTTTTTTGTTTTGTCTGACGGAAAAGGTCACAACAGGGTCAATATCTTTGCTTTATGACATACCACTTCATACGGCGAGTAATCCTTCAGAAGGTGCAGTCGCATACAGAGTTCTCTTGAGAGTGCTTACAAATGGCTTATGTTTGCATTAACTTTCAAGACTTTTTTTACTTCTGGCAGTTTATAGCTTACCTCTGATCCATTTAAACTTACTAACTGGTCTGCATATACTTCAGTAAAACAGGGAGGAATGGCAGCACTGTAAAACTTTTTGACTGATGGTGTGTACAACATGTAAACTCAAGCACAGAGGCAGGAGTCATTTAAATGCACTTAGAAAATAACTGTGAGATTTTTCTGTTGTGTTCATCCATCAACCGAAACATAATAGATACTCCCGTGCATTAATGTTCTAAAGCATAAAAACACAGCGGCTGTAGTCCAGCTATTTGCTCTTGCATTGTCAAAATAAATGCTTCATTTGAATAAATTGAGAGAAATTTAAACCAAATTAAATCCACTCTTCCATTTGACCTTTTACAATAAGAAGACTTTATGCTTTGCTCCTGGAATCATTAGTGAAGTACTGGAGGTAATTGGCCTATTTTTACTTTCAGTCTTTTATAGCCATTAGCATCTCAAGACAAGAAAGATAAAGCAGAGTTATGAAAAAAAAATGAAAAAAAAACCTGGCCACTGTAATGAATGTGTGCTTGACAGCGAGGCAAAACGGCGGCTGATTGAATAATGTAATTACTTGCAAATTCACAGGGAGAAATCAATTCAAATTTGTTTGGCATTTTCATTTGAATACACGCTTGACTTATTCGGCTGCCGGGTAGCAGGGTTTAAGTTCTGCATGTGATTAGCCCACCAAGTGGTATTTCAGAGACTTAAAAAGACAATAAGGCGGAGATGGGATTATGGAAGCCAATAGATTTATAGACGAGATGGAGGAAATGAAGGGTCGGCAGTTCATTATTCGCCAGTGGCACCATGAGGGAGACTTGCCAAATCAATGGCGCAGCAGTGGCAGAAAAGATTTTTGTGGTTTTGAAGGTCATTTATTTTACATAATTAACTTGACAGCAGAATGTTCAAAATATGGGTGCAGATTTGGATTTCTCCTGCAAGCGAATATACGATATGCAGTTCGATGTGCAGAGGTTGATTTCAGTCAGTACCGCTAATCTATTAAATTAAAATATTTTGTATTGAGAGTTCCACTTTGTAATTCTGCATAAACGACAAGTGTGTTTTTGGCCCTGAGAGAGGACGACACTCTCTCAGCCCCCCTCGAGTTTGATGAGCGTAAATATTCATCAGCTCATATTTTATTAAGGATCCTTGCCACCAGGTTAAACTGGGCAGAGTTGACTTGTCTTGTGATTTGGAAATAGCAGCCCCTGCTTTTTTTTTTAACCCCACAGGGCTGGCACATTGTACTGGTTAGCTACAAGTGCCTGGAAACCGCAGGCTGGGTGTTCATCCTCAACACGACCGCCTTTGCATGACTCATGTTGCCATATTAAAATAGCTTACTAAAAAAGACACTGATGGCAAGCCGGGCGTGTTTGGAAAGCCAGCAGATGACAACAACAGCAACATACAACGCGGCTTCAGCCGAGTGAAAGATGAGTTTGCATTCAAAATGAGGCTCGCAAATCAGCCCGTCTGAACTCTGGAGACAGCTAAATGGCAAATGAGAGTGAGCGCGGCGGGGAGAGTTAATGACACGCGGGGACACGGGAAGACAGAATGTCTCGGCGATGGAGACAGGAGGAGAAACCGGGTGAGAGAAATCAGTCGGGATGAACCTTTGCTCTTGGCGAGCTGCGCGCTGATATGTGTTGGCAGGAAAGTGGTGGAGGATGGGACGCTCCTAAGAGACGAGCCCCATTTGGCCCCTCGTTCACAAGCTTTATCCACCTCTGTGGCTTCAAACTGAGTCGAGCATGTCTTCCTTCACACCGTGCACTTATTGACCACCAGGGATTTTAGCACAAATGTTAATGTGGCATGTTATAATGACAACACAGCTAAAGCTAAACACTCCTGCAAAAAAATTGGTTTAGCCCAGAGTGATTTTCCAGAGCAGATTTGGGTCTGTGTCAGATCAAAGTTCCACCGAATCATAATTCAACAACAAAAAGGGAAAAGAAAAAATCATGACACAAATCTCTTGCAGTAGAGTGGCGGAAAGTTTGGGTGTATCACCGTAGGGGACGAGCTGTGAGTGAGCCGTGATGAGAATCTTCTTTTTGCATACAATAACCTCAGTGTCAAATCCCCTGGAAAGCTCTGTGTGATTGGATGGCAGCGAGACAGGCGAGAGGGAGGGAGCGCGGCACAAGGCGGCGGATGAAAAGAGTAGCAAGAGGCCAAGTCAGGCTGGGAGACTGAACCGGGGAGGAAGATGAAGCCGAGGAGAACAACAGGAAGTGAGAGCTGTGACAGCTAAACACCCGACCGCATATGTATGCTTATATTCCAACCCCTCTGTAATGTGATTTAGTGGCATATTGATGTCACTTGGAATCATTCTTCTCATCTGTCAACGTTTTTTTTGTCCCTCTCCTGATTTCACCTCCTTCATAGTTTTTGATTTGCATAATGTACTGTAAGCCGGCGTCGCAATAAACGAGTCCCATTCACGGCTTTACCGTCTGTCTGTGCAATTCTTCCCTGTTTACTTACAGATGGTAATTTGACACACATGAATTGGGAACGGCACATGAATGCCAAAGATACACTGTATTATTTCATGCACAGCAGCCATTTACGAAGGTTCTTATAAACACATGCTGTGTGTGCAACCAAATCCGAACCAACGTGTAATGAAAAAGTGATTAATGACACTTAATTAATTCATTTAATGTGTTTTTGCTCACAGTGACTTGCTTCGAGTGCTAATTCTAATTGAGTTTCTGTATTTTTCAGCAAGTTTAATTTGAATTGTTAATTTGAAGACATATGGGGATTACATTAAATCTGTGATGGCTATAATGCAGAGCTGAATATTAACCTGTTAATGTGAAGCTTTCAGCAGCTCCGTATAAAAGGAACCAGACCAAAGACTCCAAGATGTGCAACAGCTTTCAGCAAACACCATTGCATCATTTAAGTATTTTTTTCGATGTGTAACTGCAAATGTGTGTGGGCGGATTTGAAAATGAGCTGTGCATTTTGGAAGAAAATCCCCCCCCAAAAATGAGTTAACGGTAACTGCCAACGGGGGCGTTACTATGCACAGTGTTGCTCAAACGCTCTGCGTCCAACCCTTTCCCTGCCAGGATGTATTTTTGAAATGTATAAGAAAACATGCATTTGTGAACAATAGTGTGCGCGAATCAGATATTAAAGCAAATATTATTACAAGCGATGTTATGCTTTCACTCCAAATTTGAATCCTGAGCCTCTAAGTTAGACGGTCGGTTACAGCCCAGCATCGGGGGGGCTGCCGTAATTGCCCCGCAACATCAAACAACGCTCGACCACGACTGACTTGAAAGTGTCTCAAGACCGTCTCTTTCATGTCAGAGCAAAGGGCGCTTGTTTTTGGTGCGAGCCCAAGTTTGATCAGGGGCGTTCTGATGTGGGATAGGTGCAGAAGCTCAGCAGCTTGGGAACAAAAGCACGCCCCCCCCCCCCCACACACACACACACACACACACACACCCTCCGAACGACTCATTTCTCTTTTATCGGATTGCATACTGTTGCAGAACACAGGCTGGGGTGTATTTAACCCTTTCATCTAAGGAGGGCTCAAAGCAGGACATGTGGGAAACTTTCAGAATAAAAGCAGCGGTAAATAGAAAGCGTGGTGTTTCTGAACTTCCTTTTCTTGCCACGCCCACCCCTCTCATTGATTCCATCCTCCCCTCCCCTCTACCCTCCCTTTGTTTTCATTCGACGACGCTCTGCCCACCTTCCTGTCTGCGCCGTGAATATCATTCCTCCGCCCACCATCCAGTTTTTCCCTCGCTCGTCTCCTTCCCATGTCGTTTCAGACATGAGCTCATTATGTCCCTCTTTTTTTTTTCTCTTTTTCTTTCTCTCCCCGTCCTCTCGCTCATTGTGTCTCGCGTCGATGGCGTCAGTGCCGTGGAGTGTTACTGTGGAAACCGGTGTCATGCGCCACGCGGATGTTGCTAATTACACGGTTGCAAATGCGAGTCGCCACGACACCCAGGTGACAGATGTAAATTGGTGGTGGGGGGAGGGGCAGAGTCTTGAATTGGTGCTCACCATTTTGTTAACCAGCTGCAAAAAAATAAAAAAAATAGATAAATAAAACAACTTGTGAAGTCGATATGGTCGGAGACGGTGCGTCTGGGTCCAGTTGGCACACACTCCTGCTGTTCCTCTGAAAATTCCACCCTAAGGAGGAATCTCCAGTGCGCGAGGGTTCTGGCATGTCTTTTATCAGCACACTTTGTTCTCTCTGGCACTCTTCATCCCCAACTGGGAGCACGACAGACAAAGAAATAGAAGCGAAGAATAATAAAGGGAAATATATATATATATATATACATAGAGAGAAAGTACTTTGAACGGGGATGAGGTTTTTATTTTCCATCTCTCTTGTATTTGCACCCTAGTTCCATTAAATATTGCTCAGGAGTGACAGCTGATGTTTAGATTAAGTTTTGTCCTGGTAATTTTGCTTGGGGAAAGTTTTTCTGCTTCAGCTGATCTCAACCGATGCTCCGTTTTCTCTCTCTTTGACTCTGTGCCTACACCCCCCCCCCCCCCGCCCCCCCATATGCTCTTTTATATATGATGGCAGTCTTTAATGAAGCCAACAGGTTTCCTCGCCAGGGAGAGAACATCCCTCCCTCTGCTGCCGCTTTCGCTGTAAACCTGTCACCCACCGACTTCAAAGAGAGACCCAGGGAGCGGGGTTTAACTGGTGTGAAAAGCAACCAAACACAGAGAGGCAGAATATTCTATTAACCGTGGAGGCGACAGCACGTCGCGTTCCAATTTACCTCCATTTCTGACCTCTTTAAACCCGCGGTGTTTCATGTGGCTGTTCTCTCCGCCGCGTTTTATTTGATTTATTTATTTCTCTGTTTATTTATTCATAGATTGGAAGGCATGTGCTTGACGTCACACGCTCCTTTTGAGTTTAGTCATATAGTTTTCTTGGAGGATGAGTATAATTTCTTTGTGAGCGCTCCAAAGATTGTGAGCTTTTAGCTTTTGTAGAATAATGACAAAATGTGTAAAATCAACCTTTCCTAATGATAAGATTGATATTAGCATTTATTTCTTGTGAGGGGAAAACTGCTACTCAAATACTAAGAAAAAGAAAAAAATCACCCTGTTGCCTTTTTGGCTATCTGGCGCCCCCTATGGATCATGTATCACAACCTAGCTCAACCTCGCAGAGACACAACAGTTAAAACTCAATGCATCATCATGTGCTCCGACAAACTGGGAACGTGTCTCCTGCATATTTGCATTGCATTGCAATGCGAGGGAATTATGTGGGGAAAAAAAGAGCACCCACGTGTTTCTATGATCCTCTTACTTTGCCTCCATGTTGTGTCTCATCACTTTGATCACGAGGGTGATTATACAGACTCCAGACTTGCACAGAATGAAGTATATATAATGCAAAGTTCTGAGAATATCATAGATGAAACAGATGTGCAGGGTGAGATCATGGGGGGAAAATAAAGGCCAAAGTACATTTCAGTCTCCCGCTCCAGGACCACGGACAGCGCCAGGGATTTATCAATACGCAGCACAGACATAGGCCGGTATTTCAGAGACGGCGGGAGGGGAGGGTGGGGGCTTAAATTCCGACTCTCGCCTGCCACGGCCAGATGAAGGATCATCGAGTCAGGCGAACACATTCGACTAAATATCCCATTTGCCCCTTGCACCTTCTCCCTCTGCACTCTCCATCCCCTGAGCTAGCAGGGCATGGCGAGGGGAGGCGGCAGGTTAACTTCCCCCCGCTGCCTCGCCCTCCCTCACATCCCATCGCGGCAGCTGTGATATTCTCACTTTCTGCTCTCGCGGCGGCAAACTTCACAGCTGTTAGCTAAAGTACTCGTGTTTGCCCGCTATTATGTGTGATGGTTGCGCGCTAAAGCATGCATCGTATCACTGGGTTGATGCTCGGCGCAGGCTTTTTTGGAAAAATACGGTAGCTCACCTCAGGGACCCCAACTCAGTCACTGATAGCTGCGTATTAAGCGTCTTTTATTCTCAGACAGTCGGACGCCGCCGCCAATCAAGCTGTTTCATCTTTCCCGACATCTCCCTGAGACAATTACCTCCAATTTTACTTCAATAACACTCTCCGTTTTCCGTCAGTAAACAATCAAATCACTCCATTGTTGAAGGTAATTGGATCTCTTTAAATCAAATCAGCCATTATGGCCCTGATGAAGCACGCCCTGCTCAGCAGGAGGTGGCGACACATGGGGGAAATGCGGCACGAGAATACATTACCAGGCTCCCCCTCCCAGGTAAAGTCGGCTGAATTTGGGGAGTTGTGTAATACAGGTTTATTACAGGATGCTGTGATCAGCACTGGGTTTTTCTTTTGTTCTTTCTTATCTTCTCTCCTCGAGGACAGCCCAACATCACATCTCACCGAAAGAAAAAATAGAAGTGAGTAGAGGTCTTGGCTCTTTTGCTCATCATGAGTTGCTCTTCACTTTGCTCTGTGTGGTTTTTTTTATCTCTGCAGAGGAACTGTTACATGATATTCCTGATTTTAACACTCAGCTTGGCCCGAGAATGCACAATGCGGTGACTGATTCTGCTTTTAATACGACAAAATTCGGTTTAGTGTTCACATTATTCCATCAAAATGAAAGAAAATCTGTATTTCTTAGATGGTGAATATAGATTTGTAACTAACAAAGTCTTGATTATCATGATACACACATCAAAAGCTGTTTAGTTAAATGTTGCATTGATTTTTACCATTAACTATATATTTGAATGTTAAATAACATCACTCTGGTTCCTCTTGTACATAAATACTGTATATAATCACACACTTTCTGTTACTCTGTACTGCATGTGTAATGACAATACATTTGAATCCTAATCCCACAAAAGAACAGAAATTCCTTGCTATTTATATTACTCTATATATATATATATATCATTGGGGAATATCCCCAGACGATGTTTTTGGATGAAGAAAAGAGGTCAAATACAAGAGCACAGTGTTTGCTTTGCTTTGTTCACATCATTTCAGGTTAATAAATGAACCAGGTGCATGTATCAATGCGTCCTGATAAAAATGAAGCGGGGAAAAAAATAAACAATATAACTCCAAGGAGACCAAAAAGTTTTATTGTCAAGGAAATAAAAAAAAAAAGAACCTACCAGCAACCAAACAAGGACTGAGGTAAACAAACAGCTAATGAGCAATGTGTATGTTAGGGTGAGGTGTCTGTGTGTGTGTGTGTGTGTGTGTGCACAGTCAATGTATGTGTGTGGGAGTCATTCAGTCATGCTTCTTAGCACTCCTGTGATTATCAGGAGGCAGCATCTTCCTCTAACAAGGTGTGTTATTAAAAAGATAAATAAAAAAAAAGGTTTGGAAATAACAAGAGCCTCATGCATTTCACTCACGTGCTATCGAGGCATTTCTCATCATGGCAGCTCAGCACACGAAAACAAGCGCGTAGGCTCAAGTTTTCCTTTGTACCGCCGCTGTTTTGCATCATTAGCAAGACTACCTTCTCTTTGTCGAGATCATGAAGAGACGGACGCCGCCGAGGACGCTGGCTGCCCCGTGTGTTTCAGGGGAACCATCGACCGGATACACGCAAGCAGCCATTTAGCTGGCAAGCGTTGTGTTTAATTAAAAGCAATTCATTTCCCTTCTGAGTCTGCGGGCATGCAGTCAACAGCGACACTATCCAAAAAAAACTTTCTTCCCGGAGAAAAGTTTTCAGAGTTGGTGGACGTGAGGTCGTATTTGTTTTGGTGCGTCTTTACCCGTTCCTCCTCCTCAGCATGGAGAACTACTTTTCCTCCCGGCCCCCGTCTTGCAAAAACCCCTCTGCAGGCGGGATGAATGTGATGATGTTGCAGACGCCGACGGTGATACACACCTGCGCGCACACACGCATGGACGCATATTCAAAGGATACGCTGAGAGCACTTTATCAGGCCGTCCATCGCCGAGCAGACAGAACACAAACAAACACCCGCAGATACGGGCGCTAATAGTTTCCGTGTCTCTCCTGCACGGCTCCTCCGTTATTGCCGGACTCCCTACAGTCAGCCGCTTGATAAATGAGTCACTTACTCAATCAGTCAGTCAATAAATTGTCAGTCATTCGCACAGTAAATTATCCGGCAGCCAGTCGGTAAATTAGCCAGTCGGTAACCTAGTCATGCAGTCATTGAATTATTCACTCGCTCACTCGTTAAATAAAGCAAATCATCGGCCAATTAATCAGTCGCGGGTCGGCCACATTTGAGTCGGCTCAACTTTGTCCTCGGCCGGCCGGAATCTCCGCAGGCCGGAGATGACGCCCACTTTGTCCGCTTGTATGTGAATGTTGATGCACATGTGTGTGTTTTTTTGGGACATTGTGCAACTAGAGCTGGGTGATATGGACCAAAACTCATATCCCAACATGTTTAGGCTGAATATCAATATACTTTTTTATGCAAAATGAGCTAAATGTTCAAAGTCAAATACAAGTCACAAGTAGTTTTACTGGAACCATCTATTTCAATGAATAGTTGCAACACAAATAAATAGGTTTCTCCACAAGGTTAAAACTCTGTTAAAAGAAGCTGTTCAAATAACAATTTAAACATAACAAATACTTTATGACAAAATAGCCCCAAAAATTCAGTTCAGTTTGACAACTAAATGGCTTATTAAAATCAAATAGCAGATTTTCTTATCCTTTATAACAAATATACTATATAGGGCTATAATCGATATAAACGATAGGTCTCATTCCATATTGATATATTTTATCCTTACATGAAACATCTGTGTGCGTTACCTTACCGAACAAAAGCAGATGAAATACAACTCCAACTTATACAGATTGGCCTCCTTGAACAGCGAGATAAATGAAGAAGAGCAGTGTCGGGAAATCCCAGATTTTTATTTCCTCCAAGTTAAACTCCCATAATATGATGTCTCTTCACTGTCACTTTATGGATTCATGCATTCAAAACAGAGCCATGAGCCGATAGCAGAAGTGTTAGGTGTTCCCTTTTATGCTATTTCTGGGGTTAATTAGAAATGTGAACTTTTCTCGGGGGGGGGGGGGGGGGG
>CAESWR010000182.1:585638-595725 GCA_903171835.1 Mullus surmuletus | reverse complement strand
ATACCAAGATTCGTTCCTTTTACTGGATTCTCAGCATGCCTGCATGAGAGCGTGTGTGAGAGGATTTGCGGCGTGTCCTGCCGAACTAGAGGTTAATAAAGACATACAAACCGCTCATGAGCAGCGCAAGGTGTTTGTTTAAGATAGTAAACGGACAATATTAGTTTTATGACTCAGATTAATCGGTTTAGCGAACTGTTGATCGGACACACAACTGTGTCTGTAACGCTGCTGCCCAAAAAAAATAAATAAATAACAGCATCAAAATTTGAAACCCAGCACATCATTTTCAAACTATGGATCGAAAATCTTCTTGTTACAGCGTTCAGTGGTTTCTTTCAACGACTTCTCAAAAATCCATCCCAGGTTTGCGGGGAGAACAACCACCCCGGACTCCTTCTGCAAAATTGCCTACAAACAATAGAATGTGCCGAGAATGAAATTTGACCAATGCCATTCCTTTGGTTTTCTCCCCAGGCAAGTACGCCATGAGGGACCTGATCCATCGTTTACCGGGCAGCAGCAGCAGCAGCAACAACAACGCCACCAGCAGCGGGACCACCGGATCCACGGGCCCCCCCAGCAAGGCCATGTCAGACGACACGGTAACTGCCATCTGCTGCGCTCTGCACGAAGTCATCACCAAGAACATGGAGAACGCCAAAGCCCTCCGCGACGCCGGGGGCATCGAAAAGCTCATCGGTATCGCCCGCAGCAAGGGAGACAAGTGAGTGGGCAAAAAGTTTGGTGGTCTTGCATCATCGCATGGGGAGAAATGTAAGTGCAGTGCTGCAAAGGTCAGTGACAGTTGGAAGCCAACGAGGGAAGATTAAAGTGGCTGTCAGATAGTCTCAGCTGGTCCTGCCTTCAAAATAAGACCATAATAATTCAACTGTTACATCAATTAATGTAATTAAATAATTGATCTAATTAAATCATCAGCAGTGTAATATTTCCAAAGTAGCATATAATTAAGTTGAAAAATAGCATGCAGCAATCACGCCACAGTGAGATGGTGGGTGATGGAACAGGGAGTCTGGACACTGTTTTTTTTTTTTCCTTTGCACACAGCATAAAAGAAGCAAAGCGTTTCTGAATTTTTGAATGAAAGAGAATACGCTAAAATCAAGTCAAAAAAAGATGTGAAAAAAATGACTTCAAAGTATTTTTGTTCCATGCACGTTGTGAGTATTAAAGATCAGGGTGCTGCCAGAATGTTCAGTCTACCCAAAGCTCAATGGGAAAACTCAGTCCATGCAAAGAAGGTGAGGAGATTTCAACCAACATGATTTATCTCACAATGTAATCACAGCAAACTCAGATGACAAAAAAGAAAACTTTCTTTTAACACCCTCCTGAAAAACTATTTCATAATTATCTAAATTGAATCAACAGAGAATCTCAAAGGACGCTATTAAAAATCAGAGGATATTCTTAATACAAGAGGAAAAGTGTGTCAGATGTGCATAACATAGTTACATGCACTGTTGTTGGCTGTGAAAGCGATTATTAGGTTATAATGAAGCGCCTTTCTCCTCTTCCATATCAAAGCCGGGATCATTCGGAAAAGTGATGAGCAACCGGCAGAGCAGACAGATGTGTGTTTACGCTGCATCCTGGACGTTCCAAACCTATATCCTGAAATCCTCATATGGGATTAAAAGCCAGCACAAAAACACAAATTCTCATTATTGTGCTGTGCTGTAGCTGCCTCCTCCCAGCGCAGTGACCGGCGCCTTAGCGCGGCCACGTATCCATCATGCATATTGTGCCTGTCCTCTCGGCGCCCATCCATTCACCGCAGAGACAGCATCGAGAACAGCGAGGAAGACGCAGCAGGAATATAACTCCTGCCGCCTCGGGAGACCGGGCAGGGTGTTCATCCTTGTTGCTATGGCAACCAGCGGGTCAGGGGTTGCCACAAGTGTCATCAAGCAGAGGTCAAGCTGTGATTTATTGTTATGGAGAGCGAGACTCGTTCTATTTAGGGAGCCGTGCTCAAGGGCATCATTACAGAGAGGCGAGGTACTGCAAGAAACCTCCGTAAGTGGGGATTTCACAGTGAGTGTAGTTAGCCGCTAATAGCCCACATATCTTCATTTCATCAGGAGGATAAATGCTCCTTATCAGCGGCGCCTTTCTTTGCAACAATCATGAAATTATGCACTTCTGAGGGAGGGAAAATGGACAGTGCCTGCTTTTTCAGAGAGCGAGGGTTTCAAAACCGCAGTGACATTTAAAAAGTATTGTATGTCTTTCAAAGAGTAAATAGCCCAGATTTAAAAGAAAAAAAAAATTAAATAAAGAAACATTTATTTCCAAGTGCTTTCTCGGACCTGGCATCTTTTCAAGCAGTCAAATGCATTCATTTATGGCTCAGGGAAATATGTAAATGGTAGTGTTTAATGTCGTGATGCTACCAGGGTGTATCAAAATCTGATGAGCCTGCTTTTGAGCGGATTTGACCTGTACGCCAATATCAATAACATTTTCCAACATGTTTAAATATGATAGTGTTTGCAGTCGCCTGCTTCCCTGTTGAATAACATAGTGCCTCATTTAGAGCTTTAAAACTTTTTTTTTTTTACCAGGGTGAAGCCATGTTGTCCCAAGAATTGTTTTAATTTTTCCAGACAAATGGAAAATGAGCATCTGTTCTGCTTCCCTCTCTGGCTGTTAGTAGGGCAGAGCTTACGAACTGACTCCTACTGGAGTCATTTTTCAGCTAAGTGGCAGGGATGGGACCATTAGCATGGCAGAGAGGGTCATTTTAAACTCATCTGGAAAGTCGTTTTTTTGTGGAAGGAAAATCATTCTCCGCCGAAAAGAGCAATAGCCCTCTTACCCGTAAAGCCATCTGAAGTGCCAGTGGCCTGCACGCATTTTGTGCAGCTGGTAAAGATGGGCCGCGGAATAACATTGCAGCATTATCGCACGGGAATGGGGCGCCGGAGAAATAACCCTCTCTTTGTCTTGATCTCCCCGCAGACACTCAGCAAAGGTGGTAAAGGCAGCCTCTCAGGTCCTCAGCAGTATGTGGCAGTACAGAGACCTGCGCTCCCTCTACAAGAAGGTAAAAACACAATCTTTTGTCAACTCCAGTTCACAATGTACAATTTGGGTTTGCTGCTTATGTTTTAGGGGACTAGGAATGACTAAAGCACACATTTTCAAAGGTTTGCACCAGAAATTCCCTTTGATTACCATACGCTACCATTAAAGTTGCACACACCTATTATGCACTTAATCTATGCATCTCTCTCAATGAATTAATTTGTGTGCAATTAACATACTTTACGCTGTGATCTTAAAATAGCAAGATCACGTGAGCTCGCTGCTATTGCAATAGTTTGGGACGTTCGAGGCACATTACTGGGAAGCCTGTGTGTGCCGAGGCCTGTCTGAGCCCATCTCATCCCAGTTCGTCAAATAGTGGCATGGCCTTCAGCATGTGTAACACTGACGCATAAGGAGCCCTTTTGACTATGTATGAGACCCCGCGGACTGACCACCATCGCATGGCAGGGTAGTGGGAGACCTTGGCAGATGCTATCCCTCCATAAACTGAATGAGATCTTAATCGGATTCCAATTAAATACGCTATTTGAATTGCAAACAGGGCTTAAACTCTTTAAAGTAGGTGCCTCTCATATGAACTTGGATGGAGTCATTTCAAAGCACACTGCATCACACATACACACCAAAAGGAGGCCTGTGCATTATAATTGAAGTCATTGGGTGGGAATCCTTTGGTGATTATGTCCAGACCCACAATCCATTTGGTCCTCAAGTGGCCTAAAGCAGATTTTTATGCCCAGTCTACTTAATGTGAAGACTCGACCAATTTAATTACCTCCATTTCAATTTAATAGAACCAGTTTTTTCTCAAATGCCAACACTTCTACAAATATGTACAACAGTCCCTTGATTGAATCACTGACATTTCACATAGAACTGAAAAAATATGATTTTATGCACTGTTAAGTGGCGCCATGCTCTTCGCAAGTCTGTGTTTTTACTTTCAGCCTAAATTTGGTGCTGGTAAATCTGCTCATGTTTATCCAGTTTCGTGAGCCATTCATTCTGTGTATGCAGCCGACTGAGACTTATTTTGTGTGTCTCTTGTCCACTTCACCATTGGACATATATGTGCCGCTGTCTATTTAGGTCTATTTGTGTGTTTGCGGTATGCGCTTAAGCCTTAAGGTCACTCATAACCACCACCAAACAAAAAGAATAATGGCTTTCTGCTGGGCACCATCACAATCCGGCAACAGTGTTTACAGAGGCGGGAGGATCAATAACTGTGTGTTAGTCTCCAGCCTATTGTTTTGGGAGGTCTTTTTCAACGTATACTCACACACGCATGCAGACTGCCATTGATGCTAAGAGCCGTTTACTGCGGAGTAACTGCAGTCCATTACTACATCAACAAACTTGTAACACACCAGTTATATATATGGTGTGTGTTTCTATGCCTATATGCTTCTCTCACTCAGACACTCTTTCGCGCCCACACATGAGCGCCATTGAAACCAACCGCCTCCCCCTCCTCCTCCTCCTCCTCATCCTCCTCCTCCTCCGGGCTCTTTTGTTTCTTTTCAAATGACAAATGCCGACGCGCGCTCGCAAGTTGATTAAAAGTAATGACGGTTCTGTTCCTTCTCGCTTGTCAGTAATGAGCGTTGTTGAGCGAATGTCTGCCACCAAGGTTATCTGCCATTCAGCACACTAAAACTTTCGAGCCATGATCAGTGAGTTCTAGCGAGGTGTTTAGAAAGTTGGAAAGTGTTGGGTAACACACTGCAGGAAGGCGTCCTTGGCTTTTGAATGCAACTTTTTCATCTGCGTGTGGAGGTTTTAAAGGAAAGGGACAATAAGGGAAGAAGCTGGTAATTCATTGGATGTATTATAGGTGTGTTTGAGCCAGTGGTATAGTAACTGAAACACTTGGCCATAAAAGGCTCAACTTCAACTTCACTTGGCATGCTGGCAAATATTTCTGCTCCTCTTTTGTAACTTTTCATCATTTCTTTTTTCAATCTGACATCCGGATTACAGTGTAGAAGTCTAGCCCCCCCGCCACCACCACCACCACCACCACCACCACCACTCCCTCTCTGGGAGCTCCGAACATCTAAATGATTTTACACAGTGCTAAAATGGTGTTCATGAACACATTTACATTGTGGTCAGGAAAAAAAACTGAACTCTTTTATATAAACGTCTAATATATGTTGGGTAGGATGGAAAAACCAAAATACTCAAAAAATGAGGCTAAAAGAGGAGCTTATTTGACAACCCTTCAAGAAGCCAGTTCATCTTGTCATTTTTTTTTTTCCAGAGGAAAAACTTCCGATTTGAATTTCAAATGCCTCGACTTCAGCGTTCAAACAAGTGGAAAAAACCCCTGCAATCGGCAAGAGAGCAGCTAAAGCGAGCTGTCACTCTCTCATTCTTTCGAGTTATGGAACACGCATGATAAGTGTTGATGCATCAGAGGAACATCTCAGATGTTTTTTTTGTTTTTTTGTTTTGCGAGCCAGACAGAAGGCTGTCTGCTTAATATCCGACCCAGGGACTTCCACAGATGGAGATTTCCAGGAGCCGAGACTTTCGATTGTTGCTGGAGTCACATCAGGACAGGCCGCCCCCATGGCATCAGTGTGTCCTCGCTTCATCCTGATGTCTGCGCCTCTCTCCCCCCTCTCCCTCGCTGCTCTCTCTGTTCATCCGTCATCCCCTCATACCCCGTATTATACAGAACGGTATCCCCATGCGGCCCCTTGGAGCCTCATCTGCTTCACACTTCTCTAATCATTGCCACTGGACAGCATTACACTCGAGTGAATGGCATAACACTCCAATGAGCAGACATGAAGGACACGCTTTACACAGCAGCCAAGCCCCTCAAAGGTTGTTTCCTTTTGCTTTCCCTCGTTTTCTTTTTTTTCCGTTGATAGTAGCAGGGGGTTGTGTTTTCATATTTGCCTCAAAAGACCATTTTCGCCACAGTGTGATTCAATAATGGGGGAAACAGATTGATAGCCGCACTTTTCGAAAACAATAAAACGCCGTTTGCATCTGTCTCTCCCGATCTGATACCGTGTCGACATCAAAGAGTGGGCAAAAGACGAGGCATTTTCACATCGCAAACCACAAAAATACACATTTATCATCCTTGGATTGAAGTCAAGATATCATCTGCGGTCTGTCCGGTTTCATCCAAACCTATCTAATATCATTATCGCTGTGTGTTTTGCATCACAATAACGCTGCTCTTGTCGAAAGCAACTCTATGCTGCAGCTCTATGCGATATACACTCACTAAAATTGACTCTTCAAATGATGACCTGGTACCTGGTTACGGACAAAGCTGGCTAATTTTGTAACTGTGGCAACGGTTACGTCTGTGGATACACACTTTCACTTTATCACCAGAGTCCAGAGCTGGGAAATAAGTGACTTTACTGCATGACGTATTAGGTCATGGGTGTTTGGTGCAGCAAAAAATCCTGTTAGCCTCCAATCCAAACATGGATTAGCATACAATTTAGACGAGAGTAGAGCCGGGCATCTCCGAGAAATGTTTGTGTGCCAAATAAGCAAAGGGGAGGAGACAGAGAGCAGCAAAGGAGAGGTTTGCATGAGAAAAAAAAAAACAGCGATATGAGGGAAGAAAAAGTGTTTGAGGATTTTTTAGCTGTTTGTCATGCTTGAGGTGTGTGTGTGTGTAGTTTTGGGAAGAGTACTGGGTCAATAATGAGTCAGTTTGAGCTGCGTTGGCAAAGACTTGCTTGCTTTGAAGTCTCACGTAATGAGAGCGATTTGAAACACACTCCCCAGCTGTGTAGAAGTTAAAGTATATATGTTTGTTTTCTGCGCTTGTGTGTGTTTTTCGTCAAACTGCAGAACAGAGACGAGTTCGCTTCCTATAGAGACGCCATAGGAGATGCCTCGGCAAGAGAGGGGAACTGGAGGAAAAAGAGAATTTCGACGGAAACAGAGGGGACGGGCAACCTAGCAGCTTTGAGCAAGCTAAAATGAAAAGCTGAGGACCCCATAAATAAACAGTTACTGTAGAAAACAGCCTCCGAGATGACTGGAAAGATCTGTGGTGCAGGAGTCATTAATAAAACAAAGCCAGAGCCTGTTTGTAGCGACACTCGCGCTGACTTTATGATGAATCATGTATAATAGTCTCAAGAGTGCTGTAAAACTACTTTTTGCCCAAGTTTATTCTGATTATTTGACTTGAAGTGTCCTCATTCTGTAGGTGTGTGTGCGCGCATATGTGCGACGAGCGCGTGTGTAGAACGGTTCATCAGCATTCCAGGGAGGGAAGCCACGGGTCAGTGTTTTTTTAAGTAAACAACAAATGTTCGGTATTGTTCAGCCAGGGGACTACTAGAGAAAACGAGGTCTTCCAAAAAAAACAAACAAAAAAATAAATCCTTAATAGGACCAGCAGGACTCAATTACCTCACACACACACTCACATACACACACAGCCCAAAATACTTAATATCACATTGTATATTCGCACCGTAACCGTCTTCATTGCACTTTCTGTTGCTTCATTCCGTGACAAGTTCTTCAACCTCTTAATCAGAGAAACCCTCTATCTCCTTCTCACACACACACGCATCACAAGCATTCACAAATCACTAAAGGAAACACGTATACTCTCATACATGACAGATGGGGTTCAGGGTCGGTAAAAAGGCGGAGTTTGTCAGCAGCGTGACAGATTTACAATACGGTCCAGGGATGTGTGAGTCAGGTCGTGGGTGGGTGTGTGTGTGTGTGCGTTATGACCGAGCAAGACGTTTGTTTAAGTGTGAGGTCACCAGCTGCTTGCTGCACACATAATCCTCTGCCTTCCTGCAAATATTCACCCACACAGAGATTCCAGGTGTGAAAGGAGGAATTAAATTGACTTTATTTGCACATAAAAAATTTAAAAAACAAAAAGCATATTTGTACATATATCTCTTGGTAGAGAGGACGTTTGAGGAAATGTACGGGTGAGATCGGAAACCTGGAAGCCAAAGACCTCACAGTGTCCTAACAAATAATTGGTTAAGGAAAAGGACAATTAAGAACAAAGAAATAATATGACAATAATATGAAGAAAAAAAGGGAGGTGGTCAGGTGAGACTTTGGCTGCAACACATATTTACGACCAATTAAAATAAGCAGTCTTGAGATGCACTTACAAAGAGCAGCTTAAAAGCATTTACTTCATAAGCATTTCACTGTTTCTAGCTAATAATTGGAGAAAGCGATTGTCACACGTTTACCCAAAACACAGCTGTTGTGGAAGACTCGCACACCATGATCCTATGCTTTCCTCTCCTTCAGTTGTTTTGTTTTTCCTCCAAATCTTCTTATGAATAAGATAATGACATGCTCAGCTTCTTGAGATGGCTAAAATTATTTTGTCATCTGCTGTTATCCTGCGTAAACAGAAAAAGACAGCGAGGAGAAGATGAGCGTTTGAAAACTTCAATGGGCATCAAACCGGCCGAAAGCCTCAGAAGCTGCGTTTCGCCCGCTCTTCTCTCTGATCTTCACCTGTTTCAGACGAGGAGAGACGGAGGCGGCGGGGATGGAGATAGCCCGTCTGAGTCTCCGAGCTAACAACAGTATTTAAGGATGACAGAGCGGTACAGGCACGGCACCCTTTTTTGCACTATCCCGCTCCATTTACAATGCGCACGCACAGGAAAGGTCAGTTCCTAAATCACAGCATCCAAAATAAAGCATGCAAAGGTCAGAGGCGCATTATTCCCGCCGGCAGATGCGAACGCTGTAGGTGTGAAGCGTCGGATAATCTGACAATCTGAGGGTGAAATGAGTGTAAGAGAGAAAAGGCTTGAATTGACTGGGAAAAGTGACAGTGCTCGGCGGGATCCGAGGGCCAGAGGGGACGCACCACTCATCATGTGTAACCTTTTACAGTTCTCTGCCATAATTGCTGTGTGGCATGAGCACCTCTGGACACACACATCCACTTAATTTGTTAGAGCAGTAATCACTTTTTTTTTTGTACCTTGCAGCCTTGCGACCTTCAGCCAACCATCCAGTGATGATGAGAGCAACAGGCAGAATGGTTGCTTAGCAACCCGCTCTCCTTTTATTTCCTTTCAGTTTTACAGTAGAGAATGAAGGGAGTTTGTGTGTGTGTGTGTGTGTGTATTTGTGTGTGAGAAAGAGAAATAAGTTGGGAGGAAAGAGCAGGGAGAGTTTAGAATTAGAAATATTTACTCTATACAGTTGATGTCTGTTGGTTATTGTCAGCTTTAATGAAAACTTTCAAAGGTCACGGTTTTCCGAAAGTTTCCAAATGTCTCCGGGTGAGCTGTAGAGGTGCTGGGCTTTCAATATTTCACAATCCAGCCATAATAAAGCTGCATAAAGAAAAGCTGATACAGATAAATCCAATATGTAAAACAGACAGTCCGGGATATAATGATTTTATTCTTTCCAGTGGATGTTACCGATCAAAAAATCAATGCACGTAAAACTGAAACTAATTTCCGAGACATCCAGTTGAACATATTCTCTGTGCACTCTCTCTTTTCAGATTACGATCCTACTTGGGAGCTCAATTATCATAAAGTTTAGCCCGGTCCAGATTTTTTTCTTTTCCGCTCGAGGGGACCTCTGATTCACTGCTCATTTGGGCTGCATGTCCAATTGTACAGCAGCCCGGTGTAACATACGGAGGTGACATGTTTATAAGGAGGTGTGGGTGGGAAAAAGCGAAAAAAGGAGAGGACTGGGAGAGTGACGGGGGAATGGAGGGAGTGGAAATGAGGGAGGGAGGTGTGGAGGACTGGGAGCGAGCTACCCTTGAACTGCTCTGTCAGAGGATCCAGCTTTCTATTAGTCCTCACTGCAGTGCCAGGAAATAGGAGTCAGTGGAGGACATGGGACTTACTCCAGCCTACTTCTCCTCTCCCATCTCTCTCTCTCTCCACCTTCCCATCTTGTTACCTCTCTCCCCCTCTCGCTGTCTTTGCTCTCCCGTCATTACTCTCCCTCCTTCCCCTTGCTCTCATTACTCTCTGTCATCTTTTGT
>CAESWR010000182.1:547800-561116 GCA_903171835.1 Mullus surmuletus | reverse complement strand
TTTCCTTTTCTTGTGCCGCGGGCGACTACGCCGTAAAATTAGACGGTGCTCGTTTGTCACGTCAAGGTCGATGCTCACCTCGGGTTCCACGTTTCTCCCCCTCTGCCTCCATACCTTTCTTTATGTCTGACTGAGCGCCCGCCCCCTCTCTCCTCTCCTTTAACACTCTATTATTACAGAGGTGTTTTGCTCCTTCCGTCCTCCCTGCTGTCTTCCCTCCCCCGGCCTTCCTCCTCCCTTATCCCGCTTCCTCTCTACTCTCCCTTTCTCCTTTCTTCCTAAATCCTTCCCTTTTGTTGCCCACCTCCTCGATCGCTCTCCTCCCCTCATGCTTCAGTTTTCTCCCGCCTCTCCACCTCCTCCTCCCCTTCGTCCCCCATCCAGGAGCTGTGAGCCCCAGTGTTTGGCCAGGATGAATGGGAGCTATTTAAGCTCCTGGCAGGTCCATCCAGTGTGTGTGTGTATGTGTGTGTGTGTGTGTTTTGCAATGCCAGCAAAACTACCACCGTGGGCGTTATGCTTTCCGACAACTTGGGATCTTGATATTTTTGGCACCATGTCACTTTTTTTTCCCTTTTTGACTTTGTAAATGCAGTCACAGTGGGTATAACTCTTTTTTTATGCCCCCACATAATCTCACTAACTACACACACACACACACACACACACAGAATAAACCACAGCGGACAAACTGTGCTTCTGTTTCATTTTGAAGTCAAATCGTTTCTATTCTTATTTATTTATATGTTCTCTCTTCTTTTTTTAGTCCACCAAAGGCCCCAGTGATTGTGTCTGGAGTGGTTACAAAGGTAAGACACACTCACACGTGTGCCCACACAATAAACGCGCACACACACAGACCACCGGTGGTGTTGAAATAGCCATTTTACGGTTTATATCTGGGACATGAACTCCACAGGGAGATGTAGCAGAAGACACACAAACGAAAACCGACAGAGTGAGGAGAGGAACAAGACACTTAGAAACACACTAATGTAAGCGTTCTTTGCTTTATAATCATGTAAATGATTTTGTTCTTAAATGTAAAAGTGTGAAGTGTGTTTTTATTTCTGTACTCAAACCTTCACAACAATATAATTCAGCCCAGTGAGGCGCAATTGCGGACCACCGCTACAAAAAAAACACAATTGGGGTAAATCGACACCTCTGAGACACCGCCATTGCCAAAATTGAAGACTTTAAGTTTCACACAGGTAATAGCCTGTTCGAGTGCATTGTAATGGAGGTGTGTGTGCGTGCGTGTGCAGACCTTCACAGACATGACCTGCCACTTTGAAAAGTAGGTCAAAGCTGTGTTTGTTTTATTCTTTTCATTGTACGTCTTGGGGGGATTTAGTACTGTACTGGGTTGTGAGGGGGAAAAATGCGTCCTTGACTGCCTGGATGGCTCAGTTCCCCACCCTGTGTGAGTGTGTGTGTCAGACCAGGCAGGTTGTTTGTGGAAGATTGGGGTGATATGGGCAAGGTGGCAGGCATCCTATTTATCCCCCCCGATCCTCTTTGCCTTCCCATTCACCCACTATCACTAACATCAAACCCAGATGCTAACACTGCACAAAGCCTCGGAAAAGCCTTTTAGAGGCTAGCTGAAATACTTCTATATGTTTGTGTTTGTGTGTGCGTGTGTGGGGGGGGGGTGAACTTTTTATTTTCACTCGAGAGAAAAAAGTGCCAAGTTTTCTTTTTTCCTTTGCTCCCATATGAGTTTCTCATGCAGTTTTATTTATTTAGTTGACATAATTGCAAGGATACACTTGGGGGGGCAGGTTCTAGTCTACATTAGATTAATTGAAAAACGATATTGTTCATAAAAGTTCACGCTAAAGACGACAACTCCCATAATCCCATGCTGGTTCACATTATGAAATTGTGTTTTCGATTTGCTTGAGAGAGCCACAAAGGCAAACGTTGTACACTGAAACTGTACATTCACAAGTCATTTTAATTATTCTATCCTCTACATAATCCCCACTGCGCACACACACACACACAAACATGTGCACAGGCCACCCCAGTTCCACCCTGCACCGGCAGGACGGAGATAGAGCAGAGAGTACCTTCAAGCTTGAGATGAGAGACGAAGGGCAATTGGAGGTCAAATGCATCCACGGTCCATGCAGTTAGCGGTGGAATTGGTTTTAAATGACGGGAGCACACCATGGATCTCTGGCTCATGGGCACGCACGCACACACACACACACGCAAAGGCACGAATACAGTACAAAACCAACACATCCATACACAGAGGATTAGGGTCAAGCAAGGATGGGAAAGTTCAGTGAGGAGCTCAGACACCGAAACATTTTGTGCGTGTGTGTGTGTGTGTTTGAATTGAACTGAATGTGTGGTGATGATAAACTTGGTTATATAACTTAATCTGCGCGGACACGCAGAGGAATCGCAGCGTGAAGGGATCGTGCATATGGGTATCATATTTATGAGACCCGCACACGACCCTACAACATCTGGACAATTTTTTTTTTTTTTGATGTAGAGCCTCATCTCATCCGTTAAAAGTCCAGTCTTCTGCCTAAAAGAATGAAAACCTTTTGATAAGAATCCACTTTATCACACACGCAGCAGTGCAGCGTGTGCTTAATGTGCCGTTCCACCGCCCACCCTCAAACGTATTCCACTCGGCTGCGCGTTAAAGCTCCTCTGAAGTGATCTCAGCCGCTCAAGTGTCGTAACGTGAGGGAAGGAGGCGGCGGGACGGCGAGAGTGAAAACGGAAGAAATGAAGATAAGAGTCCGGGAGAAAAAGGTACGAGGAGGAATCCTTGAGAAACGTCTCGCAAGGGGCGACTTTCAAAGATAAAGGCACGACAGGGAGGGGGAATCTAGTCTTGGTGGTGGTAAGACGGCAATTGAAGTTCTGCATTTCTCTTTGAATGATCACATTCCGGCTTTAATCCGATTTGGAAGCGGAGGCTGTTTATGGGCTTTTTTCTTGGAATAGGAGATTGAGGCTGGAGCAGATGAGCGCAGGGACAGATGAGGGCTCTGTACTGTAACCTTCACACCGGTCACACACATTGAAGATTTCCTCATCGTAGCGATTATCAGTGGGAACAGATTTAAAGGGATAGTTTGGATTTTTTGATATGAAGTTGTATGAGATCCTCACCATCAGTGTCATTCATCTGTAGTGATTTTTTCCCACTGCGTCCCGTGAACGGGAGGGAAAGTAGTGCCGGGTGATTGCGAGGTCTGACATTTTTTAGGGCCAAGAATTCGTGATGCAAATGAATTACTCTTTGGAACGCATGTTGTTTTTTTTGGAGCAAAACGCTTTATCCGTGTGACCCCAGCAACTAGACGGAACTACTTTCTGCGATACCGAAACCGGGCCAGACCTCCGCTCATGGGACACAGTGGGGGAAAAATCACTGCTGATGAATGATACTGATAGTGAGGATCTCATACAACTTCATGTCAAAAAATCTGACCTATCTCTGTAAGAAATGGAGCTTTAATGAGATGTTTGCTGTCCAACTGTGTCCGCCGCACTTTTGTTTTGCTGACTGTTTTTTTTCCCCCCCCACGCAGGGCGATAAGGACTTCACCCCCGCCGCCGCTCAGGTGGCCCATCAGAAGCCCCAGCCTGGCATCCCCAAGCTGCCCCAGGCCCAGCACCTCAACCAGCACATCCATCAGCCCCGCAAGTGAGCTGAGCAGCCCCTCCGCGACGCTAAACTCCACCAGCCGGCCTTCCCAACCGAACACAAAAGATGAAGACGTCTCCCCACCAGGCACAGATCTCCAAACAATCAATCTTTTTCTTTTTCTTTTTTCGTTTGCCTGATGCATTATGTTTACAGCAATTTGAAACCAGTACAGCCAAAATCCCAGTTTCTCTACCTACGATGCATTGGTGCTGCACTACCACTTCTGCACTTTTGGAATCCTCTCCAATTGTTTTCAGAGTCTTAAGGTGGTCTGGATGGGTCAAGGGTCTTTCAAAATGGGTTATCATCATTCTATTACTGCATGAATTCAGATCAACTGTAATGAGTCCCTAGTGGGTTTGGGGGGGGCTCTCACCCTGAGCTTTCACAGACTAAAAAGCACAAATCAGGAACAAACATGCATGGAGAAAATGTACTTTTCTGCGATTGATAAAACAACAAAAGAAAGAGACAGATTGATATGAGCAGGAATGGACCAGAGAGGAACCCTAGCAAATTATTAATCATAATCATTAACCAAAAACTACAATCATTCCAACCGACCTCACACCTTACACTTTCCCAACATGCATCTGCATCAGATAAGCGATAATTAAGTAATAATTGAAGCACGAAATATAGTTTATTTTAAAATGAGAAGCGAAAAAATGACTTGTCTAGCGTCCTTGTGTGCTGTAGCTCACATTAAATCAGTAGCTGCAGCGTAGTCCATCCTTCCCTGACGGCGTTTTAAAAGTTTTATGCAACCCGCTTCGTAGTTTAAAAGAAATAAATAAATGGAAAAGTTCCCGCAGTGCCTCTTGACATCCTGCTTCATATTGTTTTCAACAGCTACGGAGCAGAGTCCTGTTCCACTCGCATATTTTAATCCAGTATTCGCCAAATATCAGCTGCTTTGCTTTTTTGCATCCACGTAAGCTTTAATGTCGATATGGAAGAGGGAAGAAAACATATCAGGATGATCGCAGGAGACTGCGATTTTAACATTCCACCCCTAAAATCTCTGCCGTCTCTGTTTGTCGGCAAGCAAAGAAACTGCAGCTCCTGTTTTCTCTGCATATCAGACTTTGGCGTCGGCACCCGCAAACCTCGATTTCCTCATCGTTTTTGGCATATTCACACACGTGCACCACCCTTCTCCTTAAACACCCGCCCCCTTACACTTAAAGCGTCACCTGTTGCAACACTAAAAACGTTCAGGTTTCCAGAAAAGAAATAAATGTATCTTGCCAAGAAGGAATTATTTTCCTGTGTTAATTTAATTAAGAGTTTTATTTTTGTTCATTTGCTCAGTTCTTTTGTTTTGAGTAAAATTGTTCAAATTGTACAAATCTTTAGTCGTTGAGTGGATTTAGGTGTTAGGTGTGGTTGTCATAGTAAATAAAGATATAGACTATCTTGAAGCATGATGTCTTTTTGCTCTTTTTTTTAATGAAATGCATAACGCGATTTTTCAGAGAACTTTTGTGAGCCTCGGTAGATGCTGTCATGGTATTTTAGCATTCAGTGGTGAATTGGCGGTCTGTGCCGAGGGATTCGGGCTCAGGTGGCGTCAGGAAATTAAACCCGAGCATCTCCAATCCTCTCCCTCTCGTCTCCTCTTCCCAGCACACAACACCAGGTGTTGGCGCGTGTAATCCATCTTTACATAAGCATCTGCAGCCAGGTGTTCTGTCATCTCCTGTTAGCCCAATAAACCGGGCCAGCGCAGCCTTGGTCGGCGTAAGCACCCCCCTCCCGTTTAGGCGCAAATGACCCCCCTCCTCTCCGACAGCAAGGAAGACCTCAGGTTTGCAGAACACAGCAGAACAACAGTGAGGTACTGCTGAATAATGAATCGCCGTAGTCTTTCCAAAATTGTAAATTTTGCACCTCAGCTCATCTATGACCTCATCAACATTAGCTCATAAGTTGATTTTAGGTGATTGGCTCACTTGTGACCAGAATAATCAATATTAGACAATGCTGTCAGTCACATTGGTAGTTATTGCTTTGTTGGAATTTATTTCCGCTGTGAAGGTTTTTCACTTTTGTTGCTTAAAGACAGGCTGGATTTTGCTTTTTGTTGCCTCTCCATAAAAACAACACTGTAAAAAACACACTCAAGGTGATATTAAAGGGACCTTTTTTCCCTCTCAGCACCAAGATTCTCTCATTTAGAGGCACTTTATTACATTTGCCATGAGTATACACTGCCAGCTGTTGGCCATGTGGTCCTTGGGAACATTAAAACTGGCAGCAGCTAGTCCAGACCGGCTATTTCTGCGGCCAACGAAGTTGAAATCCGTCCTCTGGTTTACTGAGTCAACACCGACAGTGGGAGTAAGAGGTATGTTGGTCTTTCAGGGCAGAACCGACACGGTCACTCTGATAAGGCAGCCGGGGTGATGTTACGAAGTTACTGTGACATATTGGCTTTACCAGACCTGTTTTTGTGCTCTCATTTTTTGTTTAAAACACCTCAGATGGTGATTAAAATGTGATGCATGATCATTTATTCGTACTTTTCGTCAACAGGATTCATTAAAAAGGGGCTACTTTATTCTGGATGGCATCAATTTCAAAGAATTATTTCCAAATGTACAATTATCGCTCTCATTCAACAAGAAATAGAATAGATTATATTTTAATATTGCTAAAATGAGGCATCTATTTCCACTTAATTCACAAGTAATATGCATGCATATTGTTACAGATAATTGCTTTCGAAAACTTTTCATCACCATCACAACAAATTTTTGTGTGTGTTGTTGTGTTTTGTGCTTAAATCACCAGCTCATTAACTAAAGAGAATCTGAATTTTTCATTTAAATCAAGTTCCACTTTTATCCAGCAGAGGGCCTCAGATAAGGATCCCCCTCCAAATTGTCATTAGAGCAACTCACAAAGTGCTGATCTAGAATCAGATCATCCCGTCTTAATCCCAGCATGCGCCGACACACGATGACATAATAACAATCGAGCCATCAGAGTCCCGGCGCCCTGCGAGACAATTGTGAAATTCTATGACGGATTTGGGTCGCGGTGGTGTTGGAGGGAGAGAGGGAGTCAGGTGGAGGGGGAACTGCTGACCAAGCCTGGCGGGGTTTCATAATCTCAGGTTACAATCTAAGCCAACAGCTGTTTCAGCAATGACCTAAATATTATCCGATGCATTTAGGGCTAATGTGTTTGTACCTCACGCACGGCCGGTGCAACGCATGCAGTTCATTCCTCTGCCACCAAACTCTTGAATACATGAAGTGCAAAAAAACAAATAAATGCTGTTTCCCAAAAGTTTTGGCGAATTGTTAAGATTTGATCCAATGAGAGCACCTCATAGTCAACATTTATTCTCTACCGGATGCTTCACAAATCGAACGCGCCGCCGACATTGTTCGCCGGAGCCACCGCCGTTGCTAACAGAAGCTATTTTCAGGGAGACATTTTCTTATGTTAATGTTAAATATGTTAATCCTGTAATCACTCAGTTGGTGTGCGAAGGGAATGTGCCTTTTGTCGTTCAAATTCAAATGGCTCATGGGGCTCCGAGCGGTATCATCGCAGCCGCGCGACGCCACGCGAGGTCGGGGGAAGTTATGTCTGAGGAAGCGATTTCGGCGGCGCAGTGGCCTCGTGACCCTTTAGCAACTCATCACCATGTATATTAGACACACACTCTTGGATGGCACTTAAACTGCAGTCGCCGAGAGGTTTAGGAGCGTGAAATTGTGCTCTCAAAATGTTCTATCACCGTTTTCCCCGTGGCTCTGACTCTTTATACATACAGCTATTCTTTTTTTCCCCCCCTTTGCCCTTTATTTTGAGTTTTAATGCCGCGGCAGGGAGCTGACCTCCTGCTCTATAATAGCCTTTTTTAATTTACTTTTTTTTAAATCATACGGTCCATGTGGAATGATTGCTTCAATTTACTATACGGGCGGGGGAATTTTTTCCTGACATTCATACTGTCATGGTAGCATTTCAGTAGGTGGTATTTTTACTTTTGGATTCTTAAAGGATAATTATGTTGGGTTTTTTTTGTCTTTTTTTAAAACCCGGGCCCCATTTTCTGCGCTCATGTTTGGATCCAAATGGGACAAGAATTTTTAGCATTCTAAGCTGCAGTTGGCAAAGCGCCGCAAAGTTCGGGGTACGTGGAAGGCGCAGGTTGTTGTTTTTGGGTTGTCTCGATGCACATTAATCATTTAGACGCGCACGACTGAGAAAAATAGCATCCAGTTTGGAAAACACCGGACTTTTCCTGCGGATTCTTCCCCCCTCTTCTTTCGGTTTGAACTTGCATTCATTGCAGTCTTCTCTGTTTCTGTTTCTGTTCTGTTTGTCATGTCGTTAAGGGGTGTTTCCTGTTTCAGCTTGGTTTCCTTTCGTTTGCGATTGTCCCACATCCTTTCTGGTTTCCCGCCCCTCTCTTTTTTTTGTCTTGGTGAATCGCTCCTCGTCAGGCCTCCGTCGCCTCCCTGCCTGCCTCTCATCTGTACACCTCATCCTCTGTGACTGATTACCTCTATTGTATTTTGGACTCGGACCTCGGTCTGCTCAGGAAACCCGCCTCCCCCGTGAGACCCGGTTCTGTTATTTTGGTTTGTCGTAAATAAAATATTAGTTTATTAAGATCCTGCCAGGCTGCTGCTGATTCCAGCACTCAGGTCCACCTGTGTCCCTTAGATCCTTAATGAAAAATGTAGGAGGGGAAAAAAAACACACACGGCTGAGTCATTCCAACCCTTAAAAGCGTCAATATTTGCCTCAACCATAAACCCAAACTCACAATGGGGAGGAGTGTTTATTTCTTTCACATCATCTGTATTCTCCGTGCACAAACATCTCACCTTGCATCAACCTAACCAGTGTTCTCCGTGATTTTGTAATGCAAAGAAGTTCTTTCTTTCCACGTTCACATTACAAATCTCCACATTTCGGTCTCATTCTCAAAACATTAAGTCTAGAAAACAGTTATTCATAGATCAGCATGTGTAAAAGACCACATTGGATTAAAAAAAAAGTTTGTCATTAAAAAGCATTTGAAATTTCTATTATAAAATATATATATATATGCAAAATACATTCATGGGTTTTCTTTTTCCACAATAAAGCGAAAACAAAAAAGCGTCTTAAAATATATCTGTCCAAACCCATTACATTCTATGCAAAGCTTATGTTTAGCCCCTCTGTATTCTCCACAGAAAATTAGAAAGTCGTGCCGTAACATCGCATAGGCTGAGGAATGAGCGCACCTTTTCTATTTGTGGTTCTGAATAAAAATAAAAATCAGTGTTTAAGTCTTATTCATGCTCCAATACAGTGTAAGTCGCTACAAAAAAGACTGCCGTACTGAGCACGCCAAGCTGGACAAAACTTGGCCATCTTGACTGCATGAAAGAGTAATAAATATGAAAAATAAGTTATCTAAAAAAAGAAAAGAAAAAAACATTTCAAGTATCAAATGCCCTGGGTAATTAATATCTGACATCATCAGGCTTCATTCTAGCCTCTAAATGGGTGGAATTCCTTCATGGATTCAAAGACACGGCCTGTTTCCGGATCGCTGCTGGTAACTGTGGCCTCATCCTGAGCACGTAGAGAAAAAGATGAAAGCCAAATCTGTCCAACATCTTGGCTTGTCCGACACGCAGCTGCATCTCGTTTTGGTTTAGTGAGCGCCACATCCTTTATTTCTTTTTCCCGGCAGCAAGGTGTCTCTTGGTCACCGCCTCCAGCCGCCTCCTCTCAGCCTCCTCTGCTTTCCTCCGCTCCTCTTTGAGCTCCTTGTACCTCCACTTTGGGATCTGCAGCAGGTTGCTCCCTCCGTCTTTGGCGCTGCTCTTCCTGCGGATCTTTTCCGGCTCGTAAGTGGGCGTGGGGGCCTTGGAGACCCTCACCTTGGGGATGCTTAACCCCGGCCGGACGCTGCTCCTCCTCAGCACCACGTGCATGGGCAGCAGGCTGGTCCTCCGCAGCTCCATGGCCTCGCTGAGGGCCATCATGCCCAGGCTGGAGCTCCTGTTTCGGGGCACCAGGCTCTGGACCTGGAGGCTGGCCCGTCGGTCGGCCGAGTTCTTGGCCACTAGTGTGACCCGCGAGTTCTGAAAGAGTTTGAGATGAGTGTCAACCCGATCTGGGTTAATGGTGCGGAGCTCTTTGGCACGCTGCTGCCGGATAATCTCGGGAACTGCGTAGCGCCGTTTTCCCACAGCAGGGGGGCTGTCAGGACACACCTGCAACCAGATCAAATACCAATTTCAATAAGTATTTATACATCACTCATTTCATCATTTTTCTTCATCATGATTCAATATTTCTGTCATTTAATCAAACAAAACAAACAAAACCGATAATAGTTCAAAACAACAGTAACAATAGCCAAAGCAACAATAATAATGTGAACCCAACATGTCCAAAAAATGAACTATGAAGGACCACAAATTAGTCCACATATGAGAAAAAAATGTAGATAAATAAATAACCATTTTAATCATTCACAATTTATTTGTGAATTCATAGATTTCTTTATATACTTTTGTGTTTCTCATAATGAACCGCTTGCTTGATCTTGTATTAGCAAACAGCAGTGCTGAGTCTCCTTTTGTTGCTGCAGAATTGCAGTACTGCTAATCTTGCATGAATAACCTGCTTACCAGATAAGGCTGGCCTTAATTACATCCACTAATTATTATGAACCAATTCCATGGAAATTAGATTTTGCTTGATAAAAAAAAAACGAAAAGAAAAAGTGAAGCATGAGTGATCTTTTTGAGAGCATTACTACCTCGAAATTTGCATTCTTCACATCGCCTCTGCAGCAGCGATAAAAGTGGAGACCTTTACTAATGGACAATCGCTAAAGCCGAAGTAATTTGTGCGCCAATGCAGAAAGGCACAAATATCTGAGTGTCACATTTCAAGGGGAGGGTGATTACCGCGTTATACAGAATGTACGAGTAAGATAAGAAAATGAGCGTGAACCGCGCGGTTGAAGTGTGAGAAGATATCACCAGGAATAATGCAGGAGGAGAGGAAACATAAAGATCCTGGCTTATCGGAAAAAGTTACTTCCCGTTGTCAAGGAGTAATTGGGAGGATTGATGATTACACGCTGATGTACAGATCTCCGTCGCTCACCGTGTGGCACGCCACGGCGATGAGGGGGCTCCTCATGGCCGTGGTGATGGAGACCATGTGGTCGATGACACCCTCGTCCTCCGGGTTGGTGACGTTTGCGATGTTGAAAACGGTCCGCACGGTGTCGGACAGGCGCTGCAGACACCCGCGGGGCTCCTGGGCTTTGGCCACCAGTGACGCCAGCGGAGGCCACTCCAGACTGCACACACATCAACGTATTTGTGATTAGGGTTGCAAAGGGCTGGAACATTTCATAACGAGACAGCAGCCATTGAGGACAATAAGGTCCAGGTCCTTGATGAGTAGAAAGCAGAGCCTGAAAAGAATCAACACTACATTTTTGGACCTTTTTGCACTTTTTTTTGGAGTGCTGAGGGGACATAAGGAATGTGTCTTGGCTTTTGTAAATACCTGAATCTTATATTTATTTTTTGTTGTTCAAGGAAAGAAACCATGAAAGATCTACTGTTCTAAAAACGTTTTTTCCGGAATCTCTGTGTTCCTCAGTCTCTTTTGTCTAGTAATGGTTGGCGCGCCTCCATTGACATTTAAGGTCATACCATGCTCATTGTTTGCAGCATGTCTCTCCCACTAATGTGATAAAAAGCCGAGCGGGTGTAACGTTTCTCTGTAAATGTCTATAGGTATGGAAAAAACACTGCACTCGGGCACTCATACTGTGTAACATGAGGGAGGAACTTTTATAGCTTTAGCGGTAAAGAGGATTTAACTTTTAATTCCCGAGATTTTGCAACCCTATTTCTGATTCACTTTTCCTCTATGTTCCAAGAATCCCTCTGAATCAGCAATGAGCTGCTGCTCTACTTGTACACTACCTGTACGTGTCGCGGAATTGGATCGGGCAGGGTCGTTCCATCAGGCGCGTCATCACCCACGCGGTTTCGTAACGCCCGGTGAACAAGGCCCACTCCCGGGCGGTCAGGTTGCGGCCGGCGTCCCTGGCATCCAGAGAGGCTCCTGGTCGGCACACACAAACCAATGGCGCTGAGAACGTGAACCAGGGCGCAGCTGAAGGGCGCATAAATCACCGCCTCCCGCATATGCCCTTATAAATAAACGTCCCTCACCTGCCATCATGAGCGAGCGCACACACTCCATGCGTCCCTGCATGGCTGATTTCATCAGCGCCGTGAAGCCGTGGCAGTTTCTCCTCTCGATGTCCAGGCCCGTGTAGTAGTTGAGCAGGTAGTTGGTGATCGTTATGTGACCTTACAACATGACAGGAAAAACAATGCTTATCGTAGATTAAAAAAAAAAACGCTGCTTTTCGATATTTGCTGCACACACACATTCATCAGTCCTGCTTTCACTGCCACCTTGTGTTATACTGGTGTTTTAACCCTTAAGAGTTTCTTTACACAGAAATTCCTCAATCGTCCATCAGAATGAAAAACACCCCCCCCTCTAAAAACTAATGTAAATATAACATATATTTGTATTTGTCAGTCTTTTTAATCAACTTCAGCCTGAAATACATATCCAATATTAAGTATATGGGGGGATTTTAACCCTCTATATGCCAGTTTGTTTACGTTTCATCGAAAAACATACAAAAACTCAAATAATTTGATAAAGGAGGATTTAAATATTATTATCAGATCCTCAGATGGGTCAATGATTAGCAGCAACACTGAATTTGAGGCACTCTTATTTTTTCTGCAGTGACACATTTTTATAGCAAACTCTCTTATTAGTTCCTGGGGACAAAAAGCGTCTCCTTCCAAAAGACTGCTGTAAAAATATCATATTGATATTTTTAATATTTAAATTAGGCAGTTGTGTTAACCACCTTCAGCCTGAAAGATAGATATCAAATATCACATTTATTTAGGGTTTTTGACCCTCTAAATGGTCAAAAAACATCTGGACAAAAAAGGTCCCCAGGAACTCTTAAGGGTTAAATCACTCGCACCGTTTGTGTGTTTGTGTGCGTGTGCGCGGGACACACCTGCCTGCGCGGCGGTGATGAGCGCCGTGTTCCCCTCGCTGTCCTGCCAGTTGACATCCAGCTGCGGGCACTGCGACAGCGCTATGACGACGTCGACGTAGCCTTGGTAACACGCGACCAGCAGCCCCGTCTGAGGCCGAGAAAAGAGAGTGACAAGGGAGTGAGAAAAAAATATATAGGCTTGAGTCAAGAATCAGCAAAAGATGAAGGCAAACTGAAGTAAAGTGCTGACATTTAAAAAGTAGTGCGGAGGAGGGCGTCAGCCGGAGCTCACGGGGCCAGGAGACCTTTGTGCATCTTTCAAAACTAATATCCGTGAATAAATACGATCTGTTGTGTTTTCACTGCTACCTGAACCGCCTTGAACTCGGGCGGAAAAATGAGCCGACTCCCCCGTCTGATCTGTACTTTAACGTGTTTGTGTACATGTCAATGCCAGAAGAAAGGTGTGTGTGTCTGTGTCTGAATGTGAGTCTGCCAGTTTATGTGTGTGTGTGTGTGTGTGTAGGGGGGGGG
>CAESWR010000182.1:533515-547789 GCA_903171835.1 Mullus surmuletus | reverse complement strand
CAGGGCTGCTGTAAAAATGTAGGTACTTTCTGGAAGGTGCGCACTTCATAAGCCAAGACAAACAAGTTTACCACCGGAAAATGTGTTGGTTGGGAGCGTTTATCACCGCTCTTAGGATTGGTCTGTTTTTGCTTTTTTGAAGAGAACTCAGTCTGTTTCATTCATTGGAAATCAGTAGCTTAGCTTTGGCGTATAAAGCTGCAGGAAACCTACAGCAAGGGTCAGCAGGCGGATAAAACAAACACAGAAAATGACTTGAGACTCGACCTGAACTTTGAAGTTAAGGACTCTGGACTGGACTTGAGACACTTGAACGACTTAAGTGTTTTTGATTTTGTGTTTTTAATATGAATATAAAATGAATATCAATATAGCCCGGTGTGAGCGCAGGCTAAGAATGGCGTTGGTCAATGGTCAATAACCTGTCAATGACTCATGCCCTCTCTGCCTACCTGTTTATCAGAGAAACACACTGACAGTTACTAATATATTGTCTTTTCACTTTATTAGGATCAGATTGTGCAGGTAAAATAAAGTGACTTGTCTTGGACTTGACTTGACCTATTACAGGACCTGACTTGACCTGACATAACCTATGACTTGACTTGACTTGCCCAAGAAAAAATTACTTGGGACTTACATGAGATTTGAAGGATAAGACTTCTGCCGTGTACTTCTGCACAGTACAGTGGAGCAGTAAAATCTAATCAATAGGAAAATCCAAATTGCATCAGTCAAACAAACCAGGTGTTGCTTATTAAGAGCTATTAATTAGCAAGGTAGCATATCCAGCTGAGACATCATCGTCATCATAACCGCCTCATTGAAGACGATGTGTGACTGAGAGGTCAGCCGGGTGGAAGGCGGCATTGTCAAGACTCGCTTAAAGCAGAGATAATTATCCACTCATTAATTAACGCTTCAGTCGACATCAAATATTCAAATACAGTGAAGAACCTCCCTCCTCACACCTCGCATCAGTCAAATTCGGGCTCTGAGACTCTGCAGGTAAAGATTAAAACCCAGTGTTTGACAGAACCGATGTACTTTAAATATTCCCCGAACCGACTTGATTTGTGAATCGAGCTCGGTGACTCCGTGTTCTCCGCATAAAAAATCCTCTCGGCACTGTTATCGCCCGTCTGGTCTCGCCGGCACACGGTGTTACTCCACTAACTTCTTCTCTGGCGCTCCGGGAAGCGACCAAAAAAAAGTTTGGTCTCGCTGTGAGGAATAAATATAATAAAGCAGTACAGTACAGAAAAAGCCTGGGGGTTTATAGAAAAGTTTGCTCCCTCCGCCCTCGTGTCGACTCTCTACCCACACACACAAACACAGACCGACGGGGTGTGTGAGGAGAGATTTATGTTCCTCCTCGTATCGCCGCATACCGCCTCTGATGCTACAAATCCACACAAAATAATTCCGTTTGCAGATTAGGTTGATTTGGAGGTTTTTCTCTTAGGGCTGCGCACCTGCTCCACCGGGCAACAATGCACCTGAGCTCAGATCTTACACTGACAAAAAAAAAGCGCACAATCTTCACTTGCAAGAATAACAGGACTCAACTTTTGGCTAAAACAAGCCGGGCTGCGAGCCAGCTGAATGTAATCACATTAGAGCTGTCAGCCGTCTGAGGTTTAAGGGGCGAAAAGGTGGAGAGTTCCAGGGGAATAACTGCCGAACCGTCTTGTAAAAAAGATAAAAACTTCCACTGGCGCGGTTCCAGATATCTATCCTTCGACACACATGTAGACCTTGTCGATGTCTCTCTCACAAACACACATTCTTGGCAAGCCTCCAGCCTGCCTGTGATATATTTAAGCAGCATTGCTAGTGTGTCTGTCCTCCTATTTTCTCTCTTTGATTTTTTTTTTTCCACGCACGCATAAACATGCATTTAACTTCTCCGTTTCCTCGCGTCTCACAAGTCACAAGGAGTGTTTGTTCCATGGCGCCCAAGCGTACCCTTGGCGAGAGAAACAAGGGTCTGGGCCCCAAAACGCACTTCAAAAATTTCCCGCTCGATGACAAACAGTGAGGGTCAAAAGGGATAAAAATATCAGCACTTTCTGGCGGCTCGAACAATCGAGAGGTGGCACCAGCGAAGGGAAAAATGCCTAAAAAGGGGACAAATGAGGTGTAAATTGAAGCTTTGCGCATGACTTAGATGCAAATTTCAGCAATGGTTTTCAAGCGGGATTATGCATTTTGTCGGGCGGCTAAAGATGCAGACTCTGGCAGTTTTAAAGCTTTCTTTGCTTTATGCTGATGGACATGAACGCACTCTCCGTCCTCCCTCCCGACTGTAATCTCCTCTGTTCCGTCACACTGAACCGCAGCTGCCCTTATAAAACGTTTCTATCCCGCGAAGTTTCCTGCAGACCCAGGATTTCTCTTAACACAACTTCCTCGACCCCTTTTATAGTCAAGTACAAGGTGGATGCGTTCTGTTTAAACTGCCCTGTGGGAGTTTGTGTTACTTTCCCCCTCACACGTTGCCTGATCTCTTAATAACCCAGCATGCTCTTCTGATTAAAACCCCCGACGTGCTTCATGTCGACAGCAATTTCTTGGTTTACTCAGTGTTGAGTTGAAACAGGCTGTAATTGCAGACACGTGTTTTTTGAGAGCTGTTTTAAAATTTGCGACATAACCTCTGACTCCCGAGTCTCTGGCTGTGCTTTTAAGCTTATTTTCCACTCAAAAAGTGACTGATTCCCAATTAAAGTCCTCTTTTTTAATTAGCTGGATCCAATTAAGATTGCAGCAGACTTTCAGAAAACACACCAGCAGGTAACATCACACCAATAAAAGTAGTTTCCGAAAGAGACAACTGCTTATCTTCCGGCCCAGCGGTATGTTTGTGCAACACAATTCAAGTCCAACCCACATAATCGCCCCAATAATTGCCCCACAAATCCAGGGCAAACGGAGGGGCTTCCAGTGTGGAGTCCCAACTCGAACCCAAACCAAGGTCAGTGGGTTTTTTTGATGAAAGTTAAGCGCAGGTACACAAATTCTGGTCAACTTATTATTAGCCGCGCACATACTGCACACACATGCACACAAACGCACTAAGTAATCTGGGGAATATCCAGCGCTAGGAATAGAAAGGCTTAGCTTAATCAGGCGGAGAGATACAGAAGGAGGGGGGAGGGAGAGATCTACTGTTAATATGGGGAATGATATATTAATTGGCTGCAAGGTGGATGACACAACAACCATGCAAGCCTTAAAACCCATATCAACATACGGTGCGCGCGGGTTCCGTCTGTTTTCCCATCAATACTGTCAAGATGGAAGCACATGTTTGCACTTTGAAAAGCAGAATCTTCACATTAGAACGGAACAGAACAGAATAGATGACTTTGATGTCCTTAATTCTGCTGCGACCAGGGTATAAAACTTCACCGGCCATATATGTTTTTACCGTCCACTGAACTTTTCATAATCACAACCTTCACTAAGAAATTTTCTGGAAAAACTGAACAGCATAAAGATAACCGCTAACTGCCCACTGTTGTTCTTTTTAGCAAGTAACAACATAAGTGAAGGTTTCAGATACTGTTAAAAGAATCATATAATTTATTTCCAATACTATCCGCAGTTTCTTCCTCTTCAAATTCAAATGCAATTATATAGCAAAGTCTGCAATTTTCACTAGCCCACCAACGGCGATCGGTGTAATCATTTTACTCGCTAAATTGTATTTTTACGCGCATTTGGCAAAGTGGCGAGTGCTAATTTTAAACCATGACTGCAAGTAAAATAAATAGTTCATGACGTATTGTCCCATCAAGGGTCTATAAACAGCCGGGTGAGCACTCCAAACAAAGCAGAAATCTATTGACTGTCCCTTGTAGGGGGCAGCTTCTTCCCACTGTAAATGTACCCATAAATAAATCAATGTTCATTTTCCACCATTAACGCATTACTTTTGTTCAGAACGAGAGCGCCAAGAAGAATCCCGAAAATCACGCTCAGGACTCTCGGCTTTGCGTTTTATCGAGGCAAATCCACTCTCGGCCGCCCTCGCACACACACACTGACGCAGAGACGCTCGGCCATGTTCCTGTCAATAACCCCCCTGTTAGCTGTCTCTCTGTCTGTAGCTCAGCGGCTGTATCAAATCAGATGTGTACGACTGTCACTTTGATTTTTCCACTCGTCTGTATTTGCTCGCAGCGGCGCGCTCGCTGCCATCTGCGGCGAGCCAAAATTTCTAGCCCTCCCCTCCGGACCGGGCCTCGTTTGGCCCGTTTGCCTGTCGGCCCGGGGGCCGCTGTGTGTGTTGGTCAAGCATTGTAACACCATGGTTGTGTTTAGTGCCCACAACCCACACAAACACACACACAGTGCAACACATTGTACCTGTCCTGCTTTTGTCAACCCGTTTGGAAAATTTGATTGTGGTCTTAGAAGAGTGGGTGTGTATGTGCCTGTGTGTGAGAGAGTGTGAGTGTGCCAGAGAGGTTAAAGGCACAGTGGCCTCATTTAAGCTGATTGGATTCTGTGTGTTTAGAGAGTGAGTGTGTGTGTGTGTATTTATTGAGTTTTCATGCCGGCATGACAGCTTATCCGAGAGGAACACACTCTGTTCCCGAACAGGGGTTTGAGGACACCGATGCCAATTTGACGGACAGCACAAGAAGTATCCACACACACACACACTATCCGTAAAGTCCCATTTATATTGGTGAGATGCAGCTAATGTATTTTTTATTGGCTTGCAATCATCTGTGGCTGCCGCTATCGCATCGCCGGCACCCAGAACGGAGAAATCAGCGTGCTGTTATTCTGCTGTAATCACAAACCAGGGTGATGAAACACACATGCTCGCATACGACCCACATAATGACGTCTCATTAGGTTTGTCACTAAAACTGAGAATGCGGGCGGTGTTTGGTCGAGACATGGCCGGTCCTCTGAGGGTAGCGGGTGCAATCTCTGTTTATGACAACAACTGTTAGTCTGGCTTTTGTTGTGACTCCAGTTAATCAGATTTTGTGCATCTGGCAGCGAATATTGCTTTTCACAGGCCGCACTGCATCTGGCAGTGAGCATTGCTTTTCATTGGCCAGGCGGCTTTTCAAAAATATGCCAGCAAAAATTGCATTAAAAGTTATGTCATTAAGCTTTCAGCATGAAAACACTAATTTTCTCGATAAGCCGCCTTGTTAATGGAATCTGGGAATGTTTGGATGTGTTGGCCAATGTTGCTTTGCATTCCGAAGGTTCCATTTTGCAACATCAGTTCCTCCACTTTCTTGTTATGTTTGACTCGCCCCCCCCCCCACCCCCCCCTTAAGCTTAATCTGTGCCGCACCGTGGGATTGTTGTTTTTCGTTGTTTTTTTTTCTGAGTCGTGAACTCTTTCTAGGGCACGCCGGCATGATGTGATTAGGTTTTAGTCACCTCATGACAGAACCCCGCGGTGACTGCGATGCACATCGCCGCGGCGTTCAACAACATTTCACAGAGCGCAGAGCTTATGTTACTCACATATGGACCATAGGAGTCAACCTGTTAGTGCTCACAGCAGGTGCTGCGTTGATCCGTCACACACACCGTCGTGCCTTTACGCAAAACGCAGAATTCTGACCTTTGACTTGTACTTGCAATCACTCTATATTATTCCTACAGTGAGATAAACTGAACTTTAGTTTCTGTATTTCCACTCTATATTAGTGTTAGTATCAATACTTTGAATTATACATTCTCAAATGTTTCTTGCAATGGCATCAATAAATCGCTGGTTACATCAAGGTTTTTATAAATAGATTAGTGTAGACTTTGCAAAATTCACCATTCATCTCGTTATTTTGTATTTTTATGATGAATTCTAACTGTTTAACATGATTTTTTTAACCGACATGCACTTCAACTCTCTTCCTCTATTTTCCATATCCGGTTTATAATGACATCTCCGCAAATAAAAAGTGGAGTAAACAAGGTGCATCATGTGCAGGAGGCAAATCCGACACCAGCACTCCTCTTTGTGTCGCACTGTAAAGCTGTGGGCTATGTTACATTAGGATATTGAAATCTGTGTCAGGATTCCATGCACACTCACACACACACACATACTGATGAGCTTCACAGATGCCATTAGCCATGTGTTTCCAATGTACAGTATGTGTTACCTAACCTGTATTGTGTCTGCGGGTTATGTGCTCGCCCCGCGGGGTCAGCGTGAGCAAATGGCACATCCTGGTTATCCATGCACGCTCTGTCTCTCACTGCTGCACACACAGCCGCACACTAAATGTAATATTTCTTTCCAAATTATTCCCAGGACCTCTGACCCATCTCTTTGTTTGCAACTGTGTATGCGTGTGTGTGTCCTTCTGTCCTGCATGTCAAAGAACAGGGGTTGTGGGAGGGGGGCGTGTGGTCAAACAAGAAATCTTGGCATCCCGATGATGTCATCCCATTCTTCCTTTCCATGACCTCATCCCCAAATTACATGGGACATGTCGAGAAGCGAGGCAGGAAATGAGGTGAGAGATAAAGACAGAGCGCGTGTAGCCTCAAGGTAAGGACCCAGACTTGGCGTAAAGTCGGTAGTAAAAGACACAAAACAGGCTGTTTGCCAAAAGCAGCGGATAGAAAAAAAACATTCTGCATTGCCAGTAGGTTTACAACTTTGCGCTGTAAGTGAGCAGTCAACTTTCCTTGCGTAAAAAAAAGCTCATCTCCTCCCGGGAGCTTGGTCTAAATGGCCTACGGTTCATTCCCCACACAGAACCGAGCCAAATTCTATTCACAGTGCCTCCGATGCAGATGAAAACCAGTCTGCTGTTCCATCATTATGGATTTGTCTCTTTGCCCTGCTGGGCTGCAGCTCATTGGACCCTGCTCGACACACTGGTTGCTCTTTACCGTAAATGTAACTGCACTGCAGACGATCACAATAAATCTGCAACAACATCTTTTGATGTTTGATAAATAACTTTTTGGTAATTAAGAGTCACTGGACTGCAGATTCATAATGCTTGTATGTTACTATTGACGTTTGCGTTTCGTAAAAGTTTATAATAGTATTTTCTTAGCTCTTGCTTTGATTCTTTTTTCTTGAGATTTAAGAAAGTTTAAAGGTTCCTGTCTGAACCGTCTACGAAACTTTGGAGAAGAAGTCACAATAGCCCAGTCAGAGAATATTTAATGAAGCACTAATGTAATTTTTTTTGCTAATTGGCCGTAATCACTGTAATTAACTCAGAGCCCTATTAGGGGGATCACGGCAGGTCAACACTCATGACAAGTGAGTTTGATGTGAACACTATACTTAGAGAGGCCAGAGCACTTCCACTGTTAAAGGGAGGGTCTGAAAACTCCACAAATACAACTAAAAGCGCCCTGGAATGATCATCAACTTGCAATTACCCGATCATTAGTTCTCCAACAATAAGGTCAAGAGGTCAAACACACTCTGTCATGCCAGTGAAGTTAGTTTGCAACATTCACAAAAGGGCCCCTCAGCTGTGGAAGTCTTGGAAGTGATGCTGTGCGCCACCGTACCCTGTTGTTCCTGTCCGCCTGCTTGACCTCCTCCTCCTGCAGCCCGTGGCGGATCATGATCCGCACGATGGCGGCGTTGTTGGTGCAGCACGCCTGGAAGAAGGACAGCGGCTCGGGGCTCCGCGGGGACGGGCTGCGCTCCGAGTCCGCGAACGCATCGTCGGGCGGGTAGAAGGAGTCGTCGGACGCGATGCTCCGGCAGTCCTCCAGCTCCTCGAAGTCGACCTCCTCGAAGTCGTCATCGTCCTCCTCCTCTTCATCATCATCGTCCTCCTCCTCCTCCTCGCAGGAGCCCAGGTAGTCCTCGTCCTCGGAGCGGGACGGCGGCTCCTCGGCTATGGTCGGGTGCACTTGGCCGACGGCTTTGTGCCGCTGCGCGACGCGGACCGGCAGCGCGCCCCCTCCATCCCTGTCGTCGGTGATCAGCACCATCTAAGCGCCCCGGGGGGGGGGGAGCCGCGCGCACCGGCACCGGCACCGTCCGCGGGTCAGAGCGCGGGCATGGGACTGGCACAGCCGCTGCAGCCGCCGCCGCCGCCGCCTGGTCCGGATCAAGCCGCTGCGCCCTGACGCGTCCCGGAACACGCGCGCTCCTCCGTCTGCTCCTCTGTGGCGCGTCCGGGTCGCGCTCGCATGGTCGCTGGGGGGGGTCCCGAGGTGTGGGGGGGTCCCGAGGGTGTGGGGGTCCGTGTGGTGACGGGATCGGGATCGGGATCGGGAGCGGGATCGTCCCAAAGTGGCGCCGGGGCAGAAAGTGAAAGCGGTGCGCACGCCGCCGTCCCATGTAGGGCGGAGAGACGCGGCAGCCTGTTCCACTCCACTACAGCCACCTAATCCGATTAGATGCTCTGCCTCTCCCCCCTCATGTCTGCTGATTAGAGATTAATCTCCGCAGGACCCCACCGGATTCTTTCTATATAACTATATAAAGTGGGAATGCACCTTTATCCTATCTGTCTCCCAATACTGCACTGGTTGTGATGGGAGGGTTTGCCAGTTTCCATTGTTTTGGGTGAACATGAGCAGAAAAGAACAGATGTCCTTTGTCGTTGGGGACGTCCTCGTCTTGCAAGAGTAGTAACAAAACGGAAACTTTGGTATTCTTTATTGGGAAAACCCCCCCACTTATTCAAATTTGCGCTGGTCTTCTTGCACAAAAGGAAGTCATATGGGTACGTTGAGTCATTTCACTGACTGAAAAAGCAGGTGAATTCCAGTTTTCAAAGTGATGAAGCATCGTCTTTGGCAGTGGTCGAGAAAAAGGGGGGGGTTCATTGCCCGTCACTCCATTAAGGAGCCCGGGCAGGGGTTCAGATGCCTACAGAATGTTGTGCAAAAGTTCCCAGAGAAACAGATCATTAGCGGAATGAAGACCAGGGTATGGATTTTGAACTTGAGCAAACTTCAAAGTGAAGTTTAACTTACATCAAAGTTCATCTCGCTGCAGCTCCCTTCAGAGGCTAAATTGATTCCAGCAGCAGACACATTTGACCCCCGCTTATTCCCTCGTCCACAGATGTGTAATTAAAAACCTCCACTATCAGGGTGTAGAAGAAAAAAAGACATGACTATAATTTACACTTGACTAAATGGTTCCAGCGTGTCTACACAGTTTGCCAAATTTCCACAGCGCTCTTTGATTAAATGTCATAGATCTACACAGATCATGGCTTGTTCTCCCAGTAATTAATACATCAATTTACCAACATAACCTGCTGTGGAAAAACCAGGTGCATAACAGTCCCAGTGTACCCATCATTATGGTCCCTCCACCCCCCCCCCCACCGATAGACCTTCTCCCCCGCGGCTCCTCCATCGCTATGGTATCAGTTTGCTCCCGTACGGGTGCCATTCCGTGTTTGTACTTGCAGAAACGCAGCTCGGGCGAGACACAGATATAGACTCTGATCTCCGGTTAATAGTAGGGTTACGCAAAAAGGTCTCGGGTGAAGTGAAGGCTGTAATCTTCATTTCAAGAGGGTTGCTCGCTTCACCCACTCGGTCACACGTGGAGCTCCAGCGCCAGTGTGATCGCGTTTGGCAACACATGAAAGCTGACCCGAGGTTGTTCTTCGTCGGGGGGTTTGTGGCAATGGAAACGCAGTTCAAGCTAAATGAGCGAAGCATCTTTAATTGAACAATAAAAACTGTAATTAAAGTTAAATAGATATTGCTAACAAGCCGAAGTTAGATTAAGACTAAAATTTCGATGTAAAAATCCTGATACACTGATATATTGCCTTACATTTATTTTTTGCAAAGTAGTGTCATTTATCAAGACTACTTGCACTAGCTTCTGACTTAATTAAGATTCATTTTGTGGTATATTCATATAAAATATCTAGCTCTAATTTGATGCAGTTGCAAAAGACTTTTGCTGGGACTTGATTTCACCAGCAACAGTTCACTGATTTTACATCTTAACGACCTAAACAGCTCTGAGCCTAATTAGAAGTTTGGTTTTCTTTCCGTGGGATAGAAATGAAACACATTCCGGCGTAAATACATGCTTGCATCATAGAAAGCATGCATGCCCTTGATAATCTTTTATCTATCTATCTATGATCTACTATCTATATACAGCACATGTCGTGTTTTATGTTGACGCAAATGTGCAGCCATGGATGTTTTTATATGTTTCTTGTTATTTATGGCTGAGGCAGTTGTATTAAACCATCTGAGCCCAGTTGATTTGGCACTCTTATTTAGGCCATTTAGCCAGATTTAGCTCTCGAAAAATGGAGAGATTGATTGAGAGGGCAAGCGGCTGATTTCCTGAACTCTTCCGCTCCACGAGATGGTTCACAAGCGGAGGTCAGAGCCAGCCAAACAGCTGCTGGGACGTTTGTGGTTTATAATTTGTGATTTATTCAAGAATACTCTGGGATCAGATGCTGAGATGAACATTTAGACCCACACCAGTTAAGCCTGCCGCTTTTCCTCGCTAAGGCTGGCTTTGGATCTCACTTCTTCCCTTTTTAGTCAGCTGCTTTTATGAAGTGCTACAAGAGCACGATAAAAAATCCCCAAGATGTACCCATATTTCTTAAAATTGCCTTACAAGACTTCACCCAACTTTAGCACCACCGTCACTTGCAAAGCCAATTGCATCGACTCCACCACAGAAGACAGATCCTCTGGATAGATAATCACAGCGAGCACTTCAGTGGATATCATGTAAATGGTGAGGTTTATGTCGGGCCCTTGAACCGTTACATATCCAGAGCTATTTTAGATGTAGCCTACTTGGTAAAGAGCTGCACTTCAAAGGTTTTAGATATGAAGTGAACCCGGAGCAATTTTTGGCAGAATCGGGGGGTAGATTGTACAGTTTGACGGATGGCTATAGTCTGGCTCCACGTTACATGTGCACAAAATGGGTATGCGGCTTAAATTTCTTGAAGATTAATGAGCCTAAGTGCTAAATCCTATTTTTTATACAGTCCTTGGCATACATCGGAGTTGCAAAGGTCCCCCTCAGCAACTATATTGACCAATTACATTATTACGAGGCCCTTATGAAGTCCTCCTTCTTTCAAGGAGGTGCGTGTCGGCACTTTGGTTGGCTTATTAAATAGGAATAGGAAAAATTAGAAATAGGGCATTTCAGACGATCAGAAATATAGTTCTGTCATGCCACTTTTTCTCAGCAGACCACATCTGTGCCTCCGTGTGCCCGAGGAGCCTCCGTGTGTAGTCAGGCTTCTGCATGACCTCCTTCATTCGCCTCCCAAAAAAGCACAAACAGCCAAAACACACCAACAGCACCTTGGCCTCCCCTGTTGCATACCAGAGGCAGCGGCGCCGCACAAAGATCTCCTTTGAGTCTCCTCTGCGCACAAACACTCGACTGTTTAGGGTTTGTGTTTGTGCTCTGGGTGTGTGGTGCTGGAGTTTAGCGTCCACAGTGTTCATCGCAGGATTCTAGTGCTGCTTGTGTACATCCGCCCCCCCCCTTCCCCACATAGCAAAGTCAGTCAGAGGGTTCTTCGAAGAGGAGTTGGACTTCTTGGAACTGACTGCACGATAAACATCCTCTCACATAGATGACTCATAATTCAGCCTCTGCTTCCATTCAAAATCCGAGAATTTATAGAATGAAGTAGAAAATAAAGCAATGCACGTGCATGTGTTGGGGTCCCAATGATTAGATAAGCATCTGCTAATCTGTGTCACCGTTGCAATTTGTGACATCACTGCCCATTAAGACGATAATCGGGATTAAAGATGCTTTAGAACGGGGAATGACTGAGGGGTTTCTCACTAGCCCCTCCCAGGATCCCTCATAGTTGCAAATATACCCAAATCCAGGCATGATCATTTCCCACCTTGTATAGCTTTGTGGGGTAAAACATCAACCATACACACATACGTAATGTAAATTGTCTGTCTTTCAGAGAATAATGATTCACAAACAGTTATACCGTGCAAACACAACCCTGGCTCAACGTTTTCAACCCAAGTTCAGTGTAGTTCTGAGTAAGATAAAGCTGACGAATACAATATCCCCCCTATGTCACAATCTGAGAATACAGCATGAATCATGTTTTCTTGAAATCTGTTACACAACAGCCACAGAGGAGCTCTGTGAGGGCGCCTTTTGTCTCCCCTCATGTCTCTTTCGCATGGCTCCGCTACATTCGGCGTGTCCCTGGAGATGTGGTGTTATGAGCGAAACTGAAAGAAGCGGCGGGAGGTTGTGCAACGAGGTCCAGCCTGAAGCAGAGATTCCAAAAGCGATGACATCATCACGTGTGTGAGCGTGCGCATGGGCGTGTGTGTTTTTACTCCCAAAGCTCCGACATCCTAAAACAATTGGACACGGACACATCGAAGAATAAGCCACATTCACAAAGACACTCAAGGAAGAATGATTGTTTATTTTTTTGTTTTTTCACATAAAGTGGTATATTAAATCGCCTGGTGTGAGTATATCTCAGTGATTATGTACACAATCATCTTTGTCGGCAATGGAAAAACATTATGGGTAAAAAGAAATAAACACATCTGTGGCCTCAGACAGAAGGATCTCTGTTTTACGCCAGCCACAAAATTCCTTCTCTGCAGTGTCATTCGGGTGGAGAGCCTGCACTTATCAGGTTATCAGGGATTCTATCTGTTCTCCAATCCCCTTTGACTCGGCCACAGCTGCAATCCTCCAAGTGGTAAGCTTCAGGCAGTGTGTGTATGTGTGCTTGTCCTCCACCCGTACTGCCAACCATGCCCCGACTGTGATTTCCCACTGATCCTGTTTCCTCTCCTGCCTGCTGAAATGCTCACAAAATAAAACAACTTCACGTCTGTGATCTTTGTGTGTGTGTGTGTGTCCCGCAATATGTAACTGTTACAATTCTGGGTTCATAAAGTGGCCGCAGGAGTGTCTCGACCCAACTTGCGTGTATTTTCGTGACTACTCATGCATTTAGCCTGTCCGTGTAAACACACTCTAGTGCCCTCAGCATTTACCTCCTTTCTGTTCTGCCAGGATGACATCAGAGGTATATCAGCTGAGAGCCCGAATGAGGCCGTGTTGACAGGTTATGTGTGTGATTAATGAATTTGGCTGACCCAGACAAAAGGGAAAATGTGTCCCTCGCCTGCGTGTGTGTGTTTTACCGTAAAATAACCCACTGCAAACAGGAAGCAATTAACAACAGCAATTTCTCGTTAATAAAACAACAGCTGCGCTTGAAGGAACATTGGTGGGCCCGTTTATTAACTGAGCGCTCTCACTTTGTTGGCTCATTTCCTTCCTTCCTGTCTTCTTCCAGTGTCCTTCCTGCCCTGTCGCTGATGTAGAAGGTGTATCCTACGTCTGTGTGTTGCCGCTGGCGAGAGAAAGTAACGAATCAGCCCTTTAATTTCACTCATCAGCATAAAGATTTCATCCCAGTGAGAATCACAATCTTAGAGCATCATCTGAGTCCAGGGGATCCAGTTTGGTGTGAAACCTGGCTCTCTGCTTATGTAAAGTCATTGCAGTCACATGACATCCATTTCAAATATCATCATAAAAGAGCACAGAAGTAGAAGTGTATGTTCTTAGGAGTTCACAGGAAAAACTGTTTTGTTTTCTGAACCATGTATTTTGCCAAATGAAAGTACAAAATTAACATTTTTGTTGAGAACTGCTGCCTCTGTGTTCCATTCTATTTTATTAATGTAACTAAAAGTCATCTGGAAATACTTTTTTAAACACAAATGGTTCGTACATCCCCCAACTGCATCAAGCTTGATACAACTGTGTCGCCTCTAATCCTGAGACAAAAAACAAGGCAATTAAGTTGTCATGTTTTCATCTAACTGAAGTCAATGGAATTTATAGTTCAGTTGTAATGAAAGCAAAAATCACCGATATCATCCACTGAGTCTGTGTTAAATTTATTTGAAAAATAATGATTTTAAAATAATAATAATAATAATAATAATAATAATAATAATAATAATAATAATGATAATAATAATAATAATAATAATTCAAAAACAACGATTCAAAACCCCGTCGTTCCAAAAGCACCTGGGTTTCCCGGGGCGGAATCATTTCCACACCTCCGGAGTTTTTTCCGGACACTTTAGCTGCGCGTACATTCGGTGATGCGGAGTGTTTTAATGGCGGCGCCTATTCAAACACCGTGATGCCCGTTTCCGGTACCGGATTTTTCGGTTTCGGAAGCGCTCACGTTCGCTCGTCACATCGCGGGCGCGTGGGTCGCGAAAAGTCCGTGCGTGTCGCGCGCGTGACATGAATCC
>CAESWR010000182.1:494504-505651 GCA_903171835.1 Mullus surmuletus | reverse complement strand
ATTAAGGAATATCTTTTAGAAGAATGATGGACGATCTGTGCAGTGTTTTGTAGAGCATTTACATTTTTTTTTTTTCAATCTTCGCAGGTGTGTGAGACATATCCACGCGACCTGTATGTTCCAATTACAGCCAGTAAGCCTATTATCGTGGGGAGCTCCAAGTTCAGAAGCAAAGGACGCTTTCCTGTGCTCACATATTTCTACCAAGAGAAGAAGGTACTTATCTTACACACATAGTAAGCGTATGACATTGTTGGTGTTCCCTTATTAAGGCTTTCCACTGGGTGGCAAACTATCACCAAAATTCTAATTTATATTTCTTGAGTACACATTCATTCATTCATGGATTTTGTAATTATAATGATATGAAACCTCAACATTGTCTAACACGCCAATGTAGAAGCCTGATATTTTCAGAAGAAGCATATTTTCTCGAAGCCTTGCTGGTTTCTCGTCACTTAATTACTCCCAGCGGAGCTCATTTTTCCCCCACATCTGTCGGCTTGTTAGTCAGTCTGTCAGCACAATTCCACTAACAGTAATTTTCACACAAGTCTGTTAAATCTCAGCCAGGCAAAGTGTTCGTCGTGCGTCTTGTGGACTCGCAACTTCTCACAAGTGCTGTGCGCGTCCCCTCCTGACAGGCGGCAGTGTGCCGGTGCAGCCAGCCCCTGTCTGGCTTCAGCGCGCGATGCTTGGAGGACGAGAGCATGCTGCAGGCCATCAGCAAGGCCAACCACAACAGCCGATTTGTCTACGTGATGGATACCAGGCCAAAGGTAAGACGCTGGCACCCAGAGTAAAAAAAAAAGAACACACCGACGCCAGCAAAACACTCATGTTCCTTTCTCTCGTCTCGCAGCTGAACGCCCTCGCCAACCGAGCCGCGGGAAAAGGCTACGAGAACGAGGACAATTACTCCAACATTCGATTCCAGTTTGTCGGCATCGAAAATATCCATGTGATGAGGGCTAGCCTGCAGAAACTACTGGAAGGTTAAACACTTGTTGCTTTTCTTTTGCACACACACACGCACACACACACACACACAAAATATCAGTGGGTTTCTTCAAAGTGACACTCTTTTACAAACAGGAGCAGACAGAAAGCGGCGGGATGTCGTCTTTGCTTTCGTTTCAACACTGCTGCTTTTATTTCAAGAAAGTGTGTGTTTTGTGTGTGTGTGTGTCTGTGCGCGCCAGTGGTTGGAACTCGCTCCCTCTCCATGAGTGACTACCTGGTGGGGCTGGAGAACAGCGGCTGGCTGAGGCATATCAAAGCCGTCGTGGACGCAGCTATCTTTCTTGTCAAGGTAAATCCGTTTTCCATCTTCTCAACTTCCATTTCTATCAAAGGGTTGCGCTTGATCAAAAACCTCTCTGCTTGGGCTCATATTCATCATTCCCACCGTAGACGGTGATGCTCAAAGACCACTTTGTTCTTTAATTATGCCAGTTAAGGACTTTATGAAAGTCACACTTTGGTGTGCCCTTCACACTGTCTTATGACTGCACCCACCAAACCCCCCTTCTGCCTGTAGGCGGCCACAGTGGAAGGAGCCAGTGTGTTGGTTCACTGTTCAGATGGATGGGACAGAACCGCCCAGGTTTGCTCTCTGGGGGCTCTACTCATGGACCCCTACTACCGCACCATCAAGGGCTTCATGGTACAGATCGCCTTATTGTCAGTGTTTGTGTTCTCTTGCTTTCTGCTGTTTCTTCACTCTCCCATCTCTGTTTTTCAGGTTCTGATAGAGAAAGACTGGATCTCTTTTGGCCACAAGTTTGCAGACAGGTGAGATTTGATCTGGTTGTAGTTGGGCCTGTCACAATAATCAATGAATCAATGAATCGCACAATAAATGACAGCAAACCCGATAATTTTGCTGGCCTCAATATATTACCATGTGCATGCGTGTTTGTTTTCCTCGTCTCACGCTACCAAGCAGGCTGGATGTCAAGAGGGTTCACTCTGTGCTTCGGCCCCGGGCGCGTTGGTTCCATAGCGGAATTAGTGGAGTGAACCCTCCTGTCAGTTCTCCTACATGCACAGTGAGCCTCGTGAAAAGTTTTTAATATTCCAAATACAATGTTAAATACTCCTGATAAATTACAGTTTATTGCTTTTTAAAGGGTGTACTTGCTTTATTGTGCCCCATTATCATTACATTAGTTAAAAAATGATCTCACAATAATATCATTTATCGGCAATGATTTGTGAGACAATGCATCGTCCAGCACAATTTGTTATTGTGACCGGTCTAGTTGTGGTTGTTTTGTGGCCGGGCAAAAGCAGCTTCAAACATCATTTTCCTGCAGAACCAGAATGCTCGCTAATACAAGCGCACCCAGATGCATCTTGACTCGAGTCAGCCGCGGTGTGGTAAACCTCTAATGTGGCGTTTGCACTTACTTGTGAAAGGTGTGACCAGCTTGATGGCGATCCAAAGGAAGTGTCTCCGATCTTCACTCAGTTTTTGGAGTGTGTTTGGCAGCTGACTGAGCAGTTCCCACAGGTGCGTCCGGAGCATGTTTTTGTTTTCATGCCCTGTGTTTTATTCTTCTATGCAACTGTTAGTGCATCATTGCTGTTGTGATAGTGTAGATTTGTGGGACAATGAAGGCGCCATCTTATCTTACCTGTTTTCTCTCTCTGCAGGCGTTTGAGTTCAGCGAGTGGTTCCTCCTGCAGATCCACGAACACGTCCATTCCTGCCAATACGGCAACTTCCTTGGCAACAATCAGAGACAGCGAGAAGATCTGCAGTGAGTCCACAAAGCACTCATCAGACTGTTTTTTCAGGTTCATTGTGTCAAAAAAAATGGCAAATCCATTTTCCACTGCTCTGTGTGGAGATGCAGGATAAAGCGGTAAAACACGAGGCTTGGTTATGAGTGGTTTGATACACAGAGAAGTCTTATGTGAGCTCACGGTGCATACAAGCGAGACAGAGGCCGGAACAGTGCTTCCATTTGAGAGTGTTCGTGCCTCTGCTGACTACAGTTTTGCGTTTTTCCAGGCTAAGAGAGCGGACTCACTCTCTGTGGGCATACCTAATGAGCGAGAAGCAGAACTACTTGAATCCGTTCTACAGCCCTGCGTACGTCGAAGCTCATCCGGTGCTGGAGCCCTCAACTCTGCCCTACCATTTCAAGTCAGTCCTCTTTTTAGTTACGCTCCCCCTGAAATCTCCACCTCCACAACTCCTGAATGAAGCGTGGTACAGACAGAACCGGAGTTGAATGTGTTTGTGCGTCTCCAAAGGTTCTGGAGGAACATGTACCACCAGTTTGACCGCTCCATGCACCCCCGCCAGTCCATCCTCAAGACCATCCTGACGCTGAGAGAGAATAGTCGCAAGGCAGAGAGCACGCTGCAAGCGCTGGAGAGTGTGAGTTTGCATTCATTCTCCCCATGTCTGTCGTGACTGTTTTGATTTTATACATTCAGGAATGATAACACTGGAGATGGTTGTCTTTTGTTTTGGAATCCACAGATTCCCTATACGGCAAGCTTATTGTTTAGGAGCGCCAAATGATTTTCTCTTGATAAAGAAGTAAATACTGGTAATAAAGCAAAAGATCCCTCATTATTGTCAGATAATACCATCATAAGTCTGTTGTGGTTTTTGTTCAGGAATAAAGATGACAGTTGGTTCCTCCGTTTTTCCTTCTCAGCAGAAGTGAGAAGTGGATCATTGTTATAGGGGTTTTGAAACATACTGTTGTTTTTTGTATGTCGCTTTTAAACTGCAGTTTTGTAGGGATATAAATCAAAAGAGGATTTTTTAATTTTAGGTTATAAGAACTGTGTGAGGTTCTGACTAAAAAAATACCGCTCTTGTTCCAACTTTGCCACCCAGAGACTCCGCCAGCTTGGTGTGACCCCCGTGACAACTGCTGACCCTCCCGCAGCCCCACCGACCCGAGATCAGCACAACCCTCTCCCGCCACGTCCCGACTCCCTCATCCTGGGGGCACCCATCAACCACAAAGAGGTGCAGCGACAGGAGGAGGACAACGAGCACGAGGAGGTCGCTGAAGAGGCCACGGAGATCACCGACACAGAGCGGACAGTAGAGGGCAGCAGCGGTACCGACAGCCGGAAGCAGAGCTACGGAGAACTGGAAGGGACATACAACAGCGAGCTCGCCAAAGAGGAGCCAGCTGTTGTCAGTCTGGAGTTTGGAGTGGCACGCATGACCTGCTGAAACCAAACAAGGGGCATAGTGGGATGAAGAGGGACAGGCGCAATGTGGAGGCTTAATGAGTGTTTGCGGGTGTAAAGGGGAAGCTGTTGTGTACGTGATTCTGTGCTGATTACGCAATGGTCCTCAATGGGCCGAGTGAATGGAGTTGTATGTCTGTATAGTTTAAATCTATGGAAAGCCTCATTATTATGTCATATACTGCACCTATAGAAAGAAACTTGTTTTTTTATGAATGTTGAGCAGCACTATAGAGAATCAATGAACAGAATATGAGAATAAATTCATCCACAATGGAAATGGGCTTTGTTTTCAGTTCCTTTTTTATCACGGAATCACATTGACTATCTTTGCAAGTGTTTCTCCAAAACAAAATTCAACCAAATCATAGACAAAGACGTCATAAGAGAGAACCATGTAAGTTAACGTGAGACAAGCCATTAACCAAATCAAGTCTGAAGATGAGTGACTTGAGATTCCACTGGAGCTGCAGGTTCAGACCATGTAAGGCTCTCAATGTAATCATGAGCATCTTTTACACAGCAACATTTTGATGGGGAGCCAGCATCCACAAATCTGGATTAGTGTTCCATGAGAGCTTCTGGGTGACTTAGATGCTTGGCAAGAGCATGTTGGACCACATGTAAGCAGCTCAGTCACGTAGTGCTTAAACAGGTGAAGCTTTCAGTAGTTAAAGCATGAGGTGTATCCTCTCCCTTTCAGCTCAGGTCACAATGAGTTGAACTACGCACATCACATAGCTATTACAAACATTCCTGTATGCATAATGGACAAAAAGGCTATATGATGGTGAACGTCATGTTAACCAGATGAGTAACCTGAATTTTATCTCATCTGCAGGCTCCCATCCAGCCTAATCTGAATGAGCCAAATCACGGGTCAAAATCTACATGATTAATAAAAAAAAAAACATTTAAGTGAAAATTACACTGAACCAGACATGGTAAAATATTACAAGCTTTATCTAAATATGAAACAACCATGTTTATTTACCCAGACGCCGCAGTGCTTTAGCTGTCAACTGCCACACTCATTGATCATTTAATCCTATTTTACATCTCACATTGATCAGATAATCTGATTCACTAATGTGCATTGATCTTAAAATCCTATTGGTTGGTCCCCGCCTGCCATGTCAATGACTTATGACAGTTGACCCCGATAGGGGCAGACGGGGCAGAAGGTCAACGAGTCTGCCTGCAAGGCCACTGTTGAATGAGACAGGTGATGGCGGCTCTGGAAAATTCTATAGGAAATGTAGCTGTTTGCAGATTTCAAGTATGTTCTCATTGACTATCCATGGTATTCATCAATTTAATTTACTGATAGAAGTTTTTTCATGTTATCGTGAAAACGGATGAAAAAACTTCGTGGACTAGTTTTGGAATGGTGTGATCTGGATTTTTAACGTGAACATGACATGGGAATTAAGGCCACAAGTTCATATCTTTTTTGTGCCAACTGCATAGTGTAGTGTGTGACATATTTATTGAGGTCATAATAATTCTGTGTTAATTCCAGTTGTAAATGTGCTCCATATCGGAGCTCAGGGAGGATTTGCTGTACGAGAAATCATCTTTCCTCAATCGGATGGCTGATGAGCAGGTCGTAAAAAAAAAACCTGAGGCATGTCATCATGCTACGTGTGCTGTTGCTCTCTGCTATGCAAACTTATGGTAATGTCGTCATGTTTTATTTGCACAGTGCTTCTCTTGGCACTGAAGGCAACTAGGCGCGATGACAGCGCCAAACACTGCTCACTGTGTTGTGTTTTATGCAGCCGTGTGCTTCTAAATACTTTATGGAATTTGTGCGTGCAGCAATGAATTGCTTCCTCCTCGAAGAAGAACTCTCTTTGCTGCAGGAATAAATGGAGTGATGTGCCTGTACACACATTGGGACATTGACGCAGTAATCAGACAAAGTGACCGTTGGCTTCAGACAATTTACTGTCTATGAGCTGCAACTTTCAATGGATATAGGCTGGTAGTGCATGGGGGGCGGGGGGGTGCAGCCTCTTGTGTCAGCTTGTACCCCCAAAGCTCACTATTCTATTCAAAAAAAGTTATAATCTGTCCACACACTGCCCATATATGTAAAAGAATCCCTTTTACATTTGTCCGGTGTTGACAGGGTGGTGAGGCAGGTCCCAGCATCTCCAAAACTGTGTCACTGCCCTTCCCCATTAGCAGGGTCTTCCTGTGGCTTGCTCGTGCATGTTGCCCGGTATTAAACATTGAGCAGTCTTTCCCAGAGACAAGCTGCCGAGGGCTCTGAATCATTCAGATACATGCCATGCTGGCAGAACACTCCCCTGGTGACAAGCAGAGAATATGCGCTCAACATAAACACATGCAAAATGTCTATATCAGCTGACATGACACAGTATGCATGTACACACTACTCCTATGCTTGTATGTACTTGCATGTTTTTTTCATTGGAGGAAACTATTCCAACCACGTCATGATACATAACAAAAGTGCACTGTAACCTGTGCAGAAAAGGCATTAAATTAACGTGCTTGGATAATCGATTTAATTGATTTATTTGATTCTTCCAATTGAAATAGATGAGATATCCAGAGAAAAATTGTTTACATTGAAAAAGTGTTTGACCAGCCTGTGCTTAGGCGGCTTAATAGCAGTTAGCACCACTCCCTGTTGATTACTAAAGTAACAAAAGAGCGCAGGGGGTAATCCTTGGGGGCTTAATACTTTACACACACACATATGCACACGTTTTAGCTTTGTTTAATCTTGAGCCAGAATATCTCCTGTCCTGGGAGAACTTGACCAGTAGGACCCCTGCAGTGGTGATGGTAATGTTTGTGGGTGTGTGTGTTATGTCGATTACAATAGGAGAGCAGGCTGGGTGTGTTTGTATTGTGCCAGACATACCTGCTCCTTGTTTGCATTATTAAACATTCACAGACCTTTTGTAACTTGACTAATGATTAACCGCCCATCTGTCAAACATTGTGGTACTGACAGATTTGTCAAAGTGGAGTTGGTCAAATATCAGTGCAATTGTTGACTGTTCTCATCTTTTAAAAGACTCGTTATGTTGATTAAAAGAACTCAAACAAACACTAGTCTGCTCCATTATCACAGATATTTTTCATGTTCTATTGAAATGTGGTTTATTGTTCATTTACCCGTGACAGTGACTTGAATTTTCAGTTGCTTTTTTTCATATGAGAGAGTACAAGCAAAGTAAAAGATGTTGTATTTTTGCATCTGTCAATTCATATTTTTTGTGTTTTTGTGCTTTTCTTTTCTTCTAGTAACTTCCCCATTGAATAAGAGGGCTAAAGTGGATGGAACCAAAGGCAATGTCAGACAGGTTATTGCAATGTGATGATACAAACAAAGATTTTAATGACTCTGTTGTAATCTGTAGACAGTGGAACGGATTGGCCCTCACAGGATACACAGCTTCTGATCTGGTAATGATTTGCATCCGTGCAAAACTCTGCCTGAGAGAAGCTGCAGACTTTTATTTAAATAGAAATGGGCAACTTACAAAGGATCCTTCTCTTGTTTGTTTTATGGCTTTCTGCATCATCCTCTCAAATGGCATATGTATCCAGCCATCTATTCACGCAGCCCTGCTGCACGCCCACACATGTCAGTGCACTTTCAAAACAGCGTCGATATTTGCATCCTGAGGCCCTTTTGTCGTGGATCCGGTTTAGGAGCACATCCAGCAGCCACCATGTAGGCACAGGTTCAATGCAAAAGCCTTTGCAACTATCATGCCGGCTCACACTCGTGTTACCAGAAAACACAAGGAGACACCGAGAGAGAAAATGTCCTCTAACTGTCCCACTTAGTGCTGAGCTTCACTCAGGGGGCTGAAATGGGAACCCTATTTAGACAGATGGGGGGTGGTGTGTGTGTTAAGATAATAGGGCGTGTGCTCTTGTTGCATGTGTGCATGCGTGTGACTGTTCTTTCACAGTAAGAGGTAGGAAGAACCGCCATGAAGGAAGCACATGTTGCGTTTTGAATCTTACATTTAAGGCTTAACGACACAGCGAGCTGTCATTTATGTAGTGTCTTGGCATCATTATCTCATTATCTGAAACCCTGTTGCTTTTGTGCCATATCTGCATCGGAAACACTTGCTGGCGAAAAAAAAACGCATTTGAGACACTTCCTGGTATTGCAGTGCTGTACAAATTCACTGATGCGGGAAGGGCTTTTTACCAGCGTTACAATATGCGTTTCCACCCTCAGGACTCAGCAAAATCCTTTGTTTCATCATGTGATAACTGAGCCTGCTCATAAGTAATCACTCATCAATCCACCAGCCATCTGCCGCTCAGCGCCAGCTACGGGTCCGTCCAACGGCCAGCTGACCCCATTGGAATGGCTGCGGGGCATTCTGCTAGAGGCGCACCTGAACAACATGCACACACACCGGGCGACTGACTGACAGGAGCGAGCAGGCAGGCAGACAGGGAGGGCCGGGCGGGTGACTGACACCCCTGGTTTAAGAGGACAGATGATCTTTCTTATTGGGGAGGGAGGGTGGATGCGCATAAGGGAGATATGCCTCAGTGCCTCACTCTGGGGAAGCCCTACAAATGTGTTTGTGTGGGTGTGAGCGTGTCTGCGGATCCTCCGAGTGTGTGTGTGTGTGCGCTTTGCCTTCGGCGGATGAATGCAGACATTGTTTGATAGCAGTGGGCTGGAAGAGGAGAGCCTGTGCCCACGGTGACTGAGGAGGAGGAGGAGGCGAGAAAAGGAGCAGGGGAGGGAAGGAAGGAGGAGAGAGGGGGGATTTTAAGTGGGTCGGGGTATCAGGGAGATTCATGGGGGGTTGGGTGGATTGAATGAGCAGTAAAAAGAGCACCCATGTTAGATGTAGCTCAGCAGGGGAACACCAGTGACTCCATTTATGCATATAGGCAATCATTATATTCCTCGATAAACAATAGCTCAACAGGAAAGGAAGGAAGCACATTAAATTTACGACCTATGTGATTGAGAAAATGATGGGGAGATATAAGCTGCTTTGCTTCCAGTAAGCGAACAGTTAATTGCTCTACATACCCAGAAGGACCCTGCTGGTTGCCAAGATGGGAGCTGACAGTATAGCTAATGTTAAAAGAAAGATGGTGCGCACAAAAATAAACACTTGAACTTGGTGGCCTCCCTCTACTTAGATGCGGGAGAGCGTGAGAGTGATCCTCTTTCCCATCTTTGTTTTTTTAGATCCTTATGGGGTCCGGTGAAATCAGCTTGTTGAAATCTGTTGAGTCAGGGCCAGGGTCCTCTCGACGATGTATGACAAGTCTTGTCTTGGCGGCTGTTTGTATGTTCATCTCTCTTGCAAACACACAGAGAATGTGTTCAACAGCACAACATTTTTATGTGGTGTGATAACAAAACACCAAAGCACCAGTGGAATGGCACTTTGAAGGGCACAGACCACCACCAAGGCCAGTGCAGAAAAAGGTTCTCCCAGTATTTAAACAGGATTGTCCTGAGCGCTCCAAGTTTGTTAAAAATGCCAAGGCTTTCTGTAATCCTGCTGGCAGTCACACAGGCGTGAAATCTTTACAGATTTTTATAAATGTATGTAAGAGTATTATATTACAGCCTATACAATAATCTGTTAATGTTTTGGGGTTTTTTCTCCACAGCCGCAGAGGGTAAAAGGGGCAGCCGCTTAAGACACTTTGTGTGTACCCTCCCTGTTGGGGATGAATTAAATGTGTTAGCTCATAGCTGTCAGACACCTGGCCCTGTGGCTCCATATGGAGGCGAGCTCCGGGCCATATGGCCTATATGTCTGGCCCAAACTGTATCGAGGCATGTCTGAGCCCCCACTCTCTCTCTCTCTCTCTCTCTGTTTCTTGGTGTGTGTTTATGCCCAACAGCGTTGAAATATTATTTTTTTTCTAAATCCATATCCAGGCTTAAGCCTACTCATACTGTTGATCAGCAGATCTTAAGATTGAGTCCTCTAATAAGGCGTCTGACGTGCGTATTTCTGTTTACTTTGAGCTTTGCCAAGCTTACGCACACACACGGATACACTCGGGACATCATGGGGACCTGCATTAATTTCCTGCATACTTCACATCACTGTCAGGAAGGAAGCCCTGCAAAATATCTGCATATTTCCTCTTTTTTTCCCCTCCTCATAAATGGAAGCTATTGTTCGCACTTTACATTAACCATTAACTTGTGGATGCCTCTAGTTGCTTTATTAGAACCTTTTTATTGCTCATAAATATTTGTTCTTAACACCTCAGTAAATTGTTTTCAAATTGTTAAATCCCTGAAAAGTCATCTTAATCCCAGAAATGATTCTACCTAAAAAATATAGATAGTAAAAACTACCCCTGCAAAGATGTCCCCACAAAACATTGAAAAATATCTGATGAATTTATAATGTCAAATGATGCTGTGATTTGAGCATTGGCATGACTTCATGTGACACTATAACTAAAACATGTACTATTTTGCTACTCTGCTTTGAAGTCCATGTTCCCCATATATTAGCTACATAAAATCCAAACAAGTATGTAAGAAGTCATAATTAGCCGTTCCGGTCTGTCTCGTGACCCACTGAGAAAACCCATAGAAGCAAACTGAACTCATTTCTAATCGGTCGTAATGCATCGGCGGTAGTCTGCATCCACGCCACTATGCGTAAAGTCAAAAACGCAGACAGACACGCGTGGCATCAGTGGATTTGAAAAAAATGATGAACACTTAAAAAAAAGAGCAACAGTGCAGCGGTGACAAGGGAGGTAGAGGAAGAGAGGAGGAAGAGGATGGGGGGAGGGAGCGGAGGACACACGCTGGCGCCCCGCCAAACGTTGACGAAAGCTGCTTAGCCCACCCTGTTGCCATGGATACAGTGAGGAGCAGCACCCAGCATGTGTGTGTGAGGGAGAGAGAG
>CAESWR010000182.1:483117-494469 GCA_903171835.1 Mullus surmuletus | reverse complement strand
GAGAGAGGGAGGGAGGGAGGGAGGCAGTGAGAGAAAACCAGCAGGCAGACGTTACAGCAAGTCAGAGTGGGAGTGAAAGAGCACTAGGAAGCTGGGCTGGAGAGAGAGGGAGAGAGAAAGAGAGAGGGAGAGAGATAGAGTGAGAGAAAGAGGGGTGGGGGGGGGTGAGCGCATGTATTGCCAGAGAGAGAGAAGACAGAGAGGCAGTGAGAGGGCAAGTGGGAGACGATAGAAGTGGGAGTGTTCGAGCGCTACATAATGGAGGTGCAGTCGGAGTGTGTGGAGCCTCCTGTGGCCCCTCAGTGTGACCCCCAGCCCACAGGGAAGATCAACAAAGCGGCCTTCAAACTCTTTGGAAAGCGACGCACCGGTTCCGGGATGGCCAGCTTCTTCTCCTTCAGGAACAAAGGGGCCGCAAACAACGGCAATTCTGACAATGGGAATTCTGTGAATGGAAACGGTTCGGCGTCATCGGTGGAGCTCGTTAGAAGCAAAACCCACGACGGACTAACGGGCTCGAACAACGAAGCTGATGGACACAGAGGGGAGGGTCTCGCCGGGATGGAGGCGGGACCGGTGAGGTCCCTGAGCAAATCGCTGAGTTTCTTCTCGCTGCTCCGACGCGGGAGTTTCAGGTCGAGCGAGAACGGGGCAGGGCTTGTCCGAAGAGGGAGGGGCCTAAAGGGCTTTTTTAGCAGCATGCGATGGAGACGTAAGGAAAAAACAAACGATGGAGAGGCGGAAGAATTGGCGAGGAGGAAGGAGAAGGACGGGGACGCTGCTGACTCTGAAAAGGTAAAAGATGTCACTCTCACCCTCGAGCCACCTCCGCATCATCACCAAGAGGATTGTAGGAATGAGGAGGCGGAATCTACCCTCCAAGCAGCAGACACCCCCTGTACTAGTGTTACCATGACACCCCCTCACTGTGTTGCCATGCCAGGGCCATCTGGCGAGCCAGATTCCCCCTTTACTTACACTCCCACTGATTCACCAGTGCGCCCCCCCATCCCAAAAGCCAAAGCGTCCATCTCCAGCCTCACCCCATCCCTTGCTACGCCCCCGTTGGATCGCTGCAGCACAGGCGACCCACCCTCGGAGCCCTCGGTGGACCGCCTCTGCTCCCTCCTCTTCACCGATGTCACCTCGCTCAAGAGCTTTGATTCACTGACGGGCTGCGGTGACATAATCGCTGATGCAGATGAGGAGGGGACGGTGGGCAACGGGGGCAGCGGCACCAGCAGCAGCAGCAGTGGTGGAGGCGGGGGGAACGCTGGAGGAGGAGGGGGCATCGGGAGAGTTTCGGGCATGGCCTCCGCCGGGTCTCGTGGCTCCCCAACCAAATCGTCCCTTCCCTCCCAGTCCATGTTCTCAGTCTTGCCAAGCACAGTGCCTGTCTCCCTCCCTGCGCGGGCTCGGGCGCCGCCCCCACCCCAGCAGCACCCGCCCGGCAGCGGCGTGGTGGCGTACATGGGTGGCGGGGAGGAGATGGCGAGTCCAGAGGGAGTGGATGACGCGGACATGCAGGGGCTCTGGCACATGTTGCCTTCAACGGGGGACAATTCCCCCGCTTTGCCCCGGTCACACCAATCCACCTCCACGACCCCCACCTCTACCTACCCGCCTCGCACCGCTACCAGCGGACACATGCCTTCGGCAACCAGGAGCGCAGACCGCAAGGCGCCCCAGGTGAAAGCTTTGGGCCTGAGCAAGATTCCCATAGTGGGCGCAGCAGGTGCAGCAGGCGGAGCAGGCGCAGCAGGGGGACGTGCGGCGAAGCCCCCACTGCCTCACGGCCGCCATCCCACCTCTCCCGGGGAGAAAGAGCTCCTCAGCGATGAGGGTTACTGGGACACGCCATCAGCCACTCCTACGGCAACACCTGATGAGAGTGGGCTGCAGCGGGACCAGCTGGCCCTGTTGCGGGACAGCTGCTCCGGAGACCACCTCTACGACCTCTACAATGACCCAGAGGAGGAAGGAGACGACGAGGATCTCAACAGCACCCCCTCTCCTTCCACCGAGTACAAACTGAGCCCCACTTCCCAAACGACTCCCCCATCCTCGTCCTCCTCTTCCTCCTTCCGCTCCATGAAGGGCAGCGCCAGCCTTCCTCGGGAGTCCAAGATCCCGGTCAGTACCAGACAGACCCCGCCCCCACACTCGGCAAGCCAGTCGGCACTGTCGTCCGTCTTGGAGGCCGAATCCCCTCCGCCAAAGACCCAAGCGCCTCCCCCAGTTCGCACCAGAATCCCTGTATCCAAGGTGCCTGTCCGTCGCTCTGGTAACAAACCTGGCAGCACAACCAGAGGAACTGCCTCCAAGAAGTAGTCTCTCTTCAAAGGGGAGGGGAGGGGGGGGGCTCCATCCGACGAAGCTATGGACCTGAGCGGACATCACTACCAGGCTGTTTATGCAGAGCCAGAAGTTTTCCCAACCCTGGAAAAAATGTTGAGCTGTAGAGTTAACAGTCTATAAATTCCTCAAAATCTTAAAAGCTCTCATTCCTTAAGTGTTTTCGGCTTACGAGAGGCGAGAATAGAATAAGTGGTTTTTGTTCACTCGAGAAAGTCACGAGCAGACTCCAAAAAGCCGGGGTTAACGCCTCACAGGCCTCACAGGCCCTCAATGGAACCCTGGAGGTCAACTCTCGACAATCCGCGGACTTTCCGTTGACACATTTCGCCTCGCCGCCTCCTGGAACCGCTCCTGAGAGTTTCACGGCCACTTTAAAAGCTTCAATTCATAAGTATCCACTGCAAGAACAAGCAAAGCACCTTTTTTTCCCCCGTCTTTTACTTTTTCCCCCCTCCTATGGCATTCCGGATGGCATAACTCTATTTGCTCATTAGGACCTAATCTAATCAGTTTTGCTTTCTCCAAGTTTATCATGTTGTCTAATCTTTAACAAATTACCTCCAAATCCTCTGATTTTAGCCAAAGTGGGAAAAAAAAGTCTTCATTTCATTTTTCAGACATTTTGGAACAACATTGCTGGTAACCTGGGATAACCCGTTTTTGTGTTTGGTGCATTTTTTTGTTTTGCTGAGATGGTTTTGGTCGGACTACGCGCTGATTCTGCTGCTCCGTTTCAAATATGAGAGTGAAACAGAACTCTTTGCAGAAGGCAACACCATTTGTTTTATTTTGTTTGTGGAAGAGGAGGCCTCTTCTGTGTCGTATAATTTACTTTTCTATTCCGGATTGGTTTGGTTTCAGCCTGCAACATTTGGATCTCGACTGGATGTCAAACTCTGGGATTTATAACTTCATGGAAACCTGAAAATCTATCGCAATACTCGAACCGGAGGGAATCTTTGCACTGACATTTCAGCGGACACACACATCCTATATAACTCCAAAACATTCGCACTAACACTTCTCTCCCTCTCTGCATGCAATGCCACACGCACACACACACACACACATACATAAACACACACACACAAGCCACAAAGGTCAGGGAACATCTTTTAACGCTGGAGGATATCACACACACACGCACTGTTGAACTTTGACACTTTCTTTGTAGCTACACTGGACAACTTTGTTCTCCAAGGACACATGCAAAAACAAACACACTTTCTGTAGTTAGCGCTCTCCTCTCTACCGGATTTCATACTGTTTTTTACAGGTTTCTCCTTCCAACTGCAACTCCTACTGCACGGATCTTCAACTGTGATCGCACCAGCTTCTTTATGCTCTGCTTTCCGTCTTTTATGTTCTACACACGTTCTTCTCAACAGGCTTTTTCAGAGAGCGAGAATATGCGTGCAAGCTTTGTTTTGTTTTGTTTTTCTTCTAAAATCCCATCCCCGAAAAATGATAACAAAGAAACACTTTTGAATGATGGAATTAACTGGACGGTACATTAAATACGGATAATTTGGGGGGTGTTTTACTAGTGAATATTACACAACTTGAAAGCCACATCAGCCGTGTGCGAATCTGAATGTAGCTGGACATCAATGTAGATTACTGCTCAGCACAATTTTATTTTTGTGTCGGTCTGTTTTCCCCTCTGTCCCTCTTTTGTGGGGGCAGGAAAAAATGGTGGACTTCAGTGTGTTATTATTTGTGGGAAATGAAGACATACTGCTGCACAGTGCAGCAGCTTTGCAAAGCACCACTTGTTTTAAGGGCGAGGGGGTGTATTAACAGTCGTAAAAGGCCTTTGTTCGCGACGCTGCGAGCCGGGTAACTGGCGGCAGTGTTTTTCCCAACAGTGGCTCTCAGTTCAAGAGAGGGATTTTTCAAAGACATTCGAGATGATGGTGCATTTTCCTCTAATCCCGACCGCGAGAGTTGCCGATGACACTTGAGGGTCATTTCAGTTCATGATAGCTTTCCATCTCATTTAGCATGTGATGATTGATCCATGACACTGCTCCAGGTTCAGATGTCCTCCTGATGGTGGAGTGGAGAGCAGGACGTGGAGTAACCTGATCCCAGATCTGCAGTGAGAGCACTTCTCATCCGATTAAAAAAAGAAAAAAAGTGGGTTTAAGTTTGCTCGGGGAGCTGAAGATGCTCATGTCTGCTCATGTATGCCCTCTCTACACTGTGATCGCCACTCTTTTGTTTTACGGTCTGCAATCATTTCACTTTCGTATCGACAAAAGAGGGTAATGGAGATGGACAACAATTACGATTTTAAAATGGTGTTTATTTGAAGTTGTTGTCCAAAACTGTTGCTCAAATTGTCATAAAAATGTAATTTCACCCTCTACTACAGTAATTTGCAGAATTGCCTCTATTTCCACCAAATAAGACGTTGTGAAAGTGAGAGCCTCACCCTTGGGAATCTGGTGTATGAACAGAACATTGCCACTTTACTCGATTTGTTGTATTTTCTTCCAGATGATGCTTTTTCTCTTTGTCAACACAAACCTGGGCCATGATGGAAAGCACATTGTTTACCTTATTTTTCTTACTGTCTGTCTGCTCACAGTGTGAAATCTTTCCACTTTTCATATTTAATGAATAAAACTGTGTTTGCGCTGATGCACCAGCTCCCGACTCTTTATAACCACATTCACACAAGACCCGACGAGCTCCAATGTTGGATGGTGGAAGGAGGGAAGAGGGTGGGGGGCTTGTTTTACTTGCTGGGGCAAAACCAAAATAGAGCCCCACTCTGCTCTGCTCCTCTTCCCACCCCCACATCCCCATGGCTTCAATCCCCAAAGGAGCTGGTTGGCTGGGTGGGCGTGAAGGCTGACAGACAAGAGGTGCTTTTGTTGATGAGCGGCGGCTGACGGTTCCGTTGTGTCGTCACAATGAGGGTCTGCTCAGCTCAGGAGTTATAGGTTATCAATACTTTGCATTGATCCCTGAGATGAAAGCCTGGCAGACGCTTCATTGTTTGCCGTTGGTCTCCATGGTGAAAAAGATTACATAGAGACGAGAGGAGGGGCAGACAGACGGGCGGCATGGTCGCTCACGCACAGCTGGTGGATGAAATCTGAACAGACACCAAAAGCGTGGGCTCTCGTGTGTTTTGAGGGGAGCACATGTTGCTACGAAGGTGTATATGTTGTTGTGGTGTGGGTGCGCAAACATGTGGAGCGCGAGAGGGAATTGGTGCAGTGCGAATCCCCTTTGTAATGGTGCAGCAACACCCCCCCCGCCCCCCCACCCCCTCCATCCTGCTCTCTGTTTCTGCACGCTGAGGTTTATGTAAAAGCCTTACGTAAGACCATAACATTGGCTTGTACCAGCCCACCAGATCAAAGCGGGTGATGCTGACAGTGAGAACGGTGCTCGCTGCCTGTGCTTCCGTGTGTGTGTATGGCTGATCTCATCATTCGTCTCCTGCTGTTTGCGTGCTGATATGTTTATTCCTGTAAATATGTTATTGATCATAACTCCATGATGATGATTGCTGTTTCACCCTTAAAGTGACAGTCTCACTCTCAGGTCATACCGCACCAGCCACAACATCTGTGCAAGATGCAAAACGGGGCCTGCATTTATGTTAGTCATTCTTGGAGGAACGAACATCTGGAGCACACAGGATGCTGCAGTTTGAGACTGTCCTTGCTGGTACTGCGCACCAATCGGCTGCCTGCATTTGTTCAAAAATAGCACACAGGCTTGGCTTTACCGTCGCGAAAACTGTTGTACCTCGGTGATTACACCACATCTGCACACTAACCATGTAATGTCAATCCTCTGCCATCTGCCTTTGCTGAAGTTGGCTGCAGTGGGAACTAGTGGTCTGCGAGTGCCGGATAGCCAGCTGGCAAGTCAGGTAGTGGAGCAGGACAGTTCCAAAAGACTCTTTGGTAAGACTTTAATGTGGAGTTAGACGAAGAATATAAAAATCGAAAAAAGGGAGAGGGGGAGAAAAAAAAGCTGGGATATTTTTGTAGTCAAGGTCTTTGAAAGTCAAAAGCTAATCCATCCTTTTGCCTAAAATGGACAGGAAGAGCACATCCCTGAGGGAGGGGTGACCTTGTCTAGTGGGACAGCACTTGGGAACAAAAAACACACATAGAGGAAGACACTCACATGTTCTACATTTCAGTTCTCAAAACAATCGTATCTATTGAATTTTGTACACACCCACATCAATATAAGAACAATAGCAACAGTAATAGAATGCCCAGAGTGAATGAGTTGTAACTGGCTTCTAGTCGCCCAGCCTGACTTTGTTTCAGCTCTTAAGGGCTAAAAACATGATACTGAGACATTGTGAATGAGGCTTTGACAGCACTCCAATGACTTAAAGCTGGTCCATGCTCTTATTCACAGGGGGAGACATGAGGGAGGCCCTCCTGGCTGTGATGGAGAAGGGTTAGATGAGCTGCAGATATGCAGGTCAAAAGCATTGGCTGTGTTTTTGTAATTACTCCAAATGACAGAGGGGGGGAGACAGAAATTCAGTTGAACAGAATATAATTTTTGGGATATCTCATTATATAGATGTATAGTTTTGAACAAAAAGATGTGTTTTTCCACTCCATTGTTTGAGTTACATTTAAAAAAAACTGGAACGTTTTAGGCTTTTAGTGCACCCAATTGAAAACATCTAAATAAAGATGACGTCACAGGATGCAATGGAGACCATTCTGATATATATATATTTTTAATCTCGATGTTTCCTTGCAGTGCTTAATGTGTCTGATGGAGCCTTGAGCACCATTCAAAAGCTCTACCCCACATTTTGCATGGCAGCCCCTCTACAGTCGTTCCCATAGTAACTCCACTAGGTCAGCCAATGAAAAGAGGGGGCTGGGCAGGAAGGAGGATGGAAGTGTGTTTGGGGGATGCTGACAGTGTGAGAGATGTGATTAGAGCTCTTCTCAAGGCAAATGTTGTGCAACACACTTGTCAATAATTCATCAAGGGACATGCCTTTGACTTTGTGAATGGGCGGTAAGTGCTCGATGGGAAAGGCGCAGCGGCGTTGCCATGCCAAATGAAGCTTGAACCTCGGTGGAGATCCGTTTTGGATGACTCTATCAAGTTTGAAGGTGACACTGCTGTTATGAAGAGCAGATGCAAGGTCCCTCCACAGTGATACATTCCTACTCTGAAGTGATAAAGTAACAGGAAGCAAGTCATTTTATTCAATTCCCAACTGAATGGGGGGCCTGTTTCACCAAATAATAGCATTATGAATCACAAGATGAGAAATGTTGAGGAATCTTTCAGTCAGGGGAAGCAGATTAATGATGCGATGTAAAGCAGTAATTACATGGAAAACGACAAATAATTGTGTTATGAACCCCCCCCCACACACACACACACACACAAACACAGACACATACACGCATACAAGCACACACACACATACACACACAAAGTATCACTACAGCAACAGCTTGTGATGCTTCTCTTTTTCTGCAGCAACAATACTGAAAAATTAATTAGGGGGTCGGGTGGGCTCGAGGTAACGCTGCATATGTATTGTCATGTTTGTGTGTGTTCTGGGCAGGGGGCTATACGATAGCCTTTGTAAGACGTCTTCTGCATGAACAGCCTGTCAGATTGTATTACTCTGCCCCCTCCACCCCACCCCCAGGACGCTAATTTTACCTTTTCCTAGTACCGGGTAAGATGCTAAATATTCAGCAGAAAATTCAACTGAAGCTTGAAACTTCAAACTTGGAACAGACAATTGCACTTCCCTCTTGCCTACGACGTAATCGGTAGTTTAGGTAAATACTTCTGATTTGCATGAGGACATCATGAGCGAACATTCATTGTGAAGTGATACCACTCGAAGACTGCATACACGCAGCGCAAAGTTCAGTGTCAGTCAGTCAAGGCCACAAATTTTATTAAACCTTACAGGAAGTAGTCCTGAAACATCGTTCCCATTCACACCGATTCTTACTCTGTCCTTCATTTGTGATGTATTTTTTTTAAATGTATCATAAATATAGCATGAATAAAACACAAATTCCAAACAAAATGATCAGCACAAAAATGTCTTGCCACCATTCTTCATACGACTGTTAGAAGTCACTGAGACTGCATTAACAGGTTTTCACAGCAAGTCCGTTCACATTCTTGCTCACGAGATTCCTTCTCAGTGAGTGCTTACAGGACCTTTAATGCCAATGAGGAATAAAGAGCTGCTGGACTGAGGAGAAAAGGGGAGCTTCTGAACAAAGTATATATGCATAGAACCGAACTATGGATGTAAGGAAAGTCCACGTCCTTTTCTCTCTTTCCTTCCTCCATCCCTCTCTTTGTTCATATCTGTCCAAACATATTCTTATATGTTCTTCGCGCTTCGTGAGCAGTCTCTTGATTACTGATAGGTGCAAAAGCTATGTGAAAGGTGTGAAAGAAATAACTAGAAATGGGGAATATTTCTCGCAGTGGACTGAAGAATAACAATTGCTGTTTCGAGAATCGTCACAAAAGCAACCAAGAGACTACAAGGGGTCTTTGGGAATATTTAGTCAGGTAAATGCTCTCATAGTGCGCCTCAGATTATCATGTCTAACCCTAAATCAAGACAGGATGGTCACGCAGAAAGCACCACATCTCTTTTCAGAGGCCTGAAAGTGTAATTGTGGGTCGCCTGTGCAAGCCACATGTAAAGTGGTTAACGGCAATGCACGTGTTGCATTCACTTTAGTGGAGCTTCAATGTCTACAGTGATGAAAGTGTACATTTTATCCTTCTCCACTTTCTTGACTGTGTATTTGAGGCTATTAATGCCGTCTCTGGCCATGGTCCTCTTGGTGAGGCGCAGCTTCGCTGGATTCCTTGGATTCGGCTCGTTGTGCAAGTCCCTGGAATGCCGGATCATCCTGTACTTCCCTGTCAGAAAGTCAGGCCGAGAAACGAACATGCCACGGAACTGGATCCGCCGGTAGATGTCGTCATCCTCACCACCCCAGCCCCAGTAGCTGTTTGGAAAGCCATTAATCCTCAGGTATTGCTCCCTCGACAAGGCAGACACCCCTCCAAAGTAGGCCCTGTAAGGCAAGCGGAACCTGAATTTGTCCATAGCCACGGCGAGGTGCCGCGGGGTCTCTGTGCATCTGTAGAGGTTGCGGTCGTCCATGGGAACCAGGTCGACATCCGAGAAGACGAAGCAGGTGTAGTCGTATTCTTTCAGCGCCTCGGCGTAGCCGACGTTCATGAGCTTGGCCCGGTTGAACACACCCTCGCCATCTTGGTTGATGACATAGACGCCGTAGTCCAGCTGCTGTCGTATCAGCATCGGGTGGAGGAAGAAAAGCCACTGTTTCAGGTGCTCTTGTCGATTTCGGAAAGGGATGATGATTGCCACCTATTTCCAAGGAAGTAAGGTAAAAACATTTAATTAGTTATGTAAAATGGATGCATTCATTGAGATAACATATAACTGTGGTGCACATACAATAATATAATCACTTCATGAACTACTGAGTATTTTCACATGCTATCTCTGCTTCAAATCCACTTCCTTTATACGCCTAGTCATTATAAATACTATCTCAGGCTGCTTTGCATATAGGGCAGGTCTTGACCACGCTTACTACTGTGGTGCCATTTTTATGACCGGCCATAAAATACCACATATGTACTAGGCTTCGAGTATGTAGAGATAAGGTTAGGTCCAAAAGCATTGTGTCCACATGCGCTAATTCATGACTGGTATGAAGATGTTCCTGATTTTGAACACATTTGAATTTTCCATTGCTTTTCCGGGTGCGTATTTGTTACTTTTTTGTATTTAGAATACATGGCACACAGCTGAGAGTTATTTGATGGATTATTACGCTGTTTTAAATCATTGTTCGTCCAGTTTTTCTCTCCACTCATTCATTAGTTCACCTACCTTCTGTCGTGCAGTGCAGTCTGGTGGCTTGTACTGTCCCCCATTCTGGAGAGGACCACCGACCTTCTCTCTCACCTCATCCAAAGTCCTTTTAAAGTTGAACTCCACAGCGAGAGGACCTACAAGATTTGGAGGGGTCACAGGGCACTTCTCCAAAGTCTTGTTGGAGACCACCGTTGCCACTGTGCTCTCCGGGCTGATGTGTGGATCCATGGTTATCAGCTCCAAACGCTGTTGAATGCTTTCTTTGATCGTCTTGGAAATAGTGTCATTTTCTTTGGGGTAAGGCCTCTTAAAAATCTGCAAATTGCTCTCCGTGTCCAAAAACAAAATAATGACAAAACATGTCAAGCAGAAGGCGGCGAGGAGCGCCAGCAATCGAAAGAGTTTTTTCAGCATTTTTGCTGCCCTCGCCGTTGATGAGTGTGCGCTCAGCAGCTCGTGTGCAGCTCTACTCCTTGCATTTCTGTTTGCAAGTCAAAGGTGCTTGAAACACAAGAGCAACCAGACAGGTTTTTATTTTCTTTGAGCGGCTTCCTTGCTCAAGTCATATGATGCAGTCCAGCCTCGTACTTACTGTTAATAATTAATGGATTGTCCTTTTACCCTGTCAATTACACAGAATTGGATGATTCTTATGTGTATTACTGTATTAGTAGATCTGCAAAATTATATCAATTATTGCGTTAATTTCTTCTTAATGCTATAAATTTACTAGTTTGGATGTTATTTTATCCGAAACAATTGATGGAATAATAGAAAAAAGATTTCTTGGCTAAAAATGTATCTGTAAAATACAGCACTGCTTAAACAATCAGCAATGACGATACTTTCTGTTATGTTGTCAAAGTGAGCCCTCTACTGGTTTGTCACCAATGGTGCAGAATGTCCAAAACCGGTTCCCTGACTAAACAAACAAGCAAGTTATCAACAGTGGTCAATCTCAACAAAAAGACAAAAGAACTCCCACCGATGTTCCGAGTCCTGAAGATATCATCCAGGTGCTGAAACGTGTCCACACGTGCCCCCTCGCTCCCCCTCGAGACATACAGATATTCTCTGTC
>CAESWR010000182.1:469224-479612 GCA_903171835.1 Mullus surmuletus | reverse complement strand
ACCCACCAGCATTTTTTCCTCCTTTACAATTCTAATAATATAAAACTGATCTTTAGTGGATGGAATCAGGCAGTTAAGAGTGATTACATATGTTAATGCGTAGGATCTATTGCACATTTTGCTGCATATTTCAAAGCCATTACCTCTGCACTGTTTGTGAAATATTTCCTATAATTGTATAAATATATCAGGATATGATGGTGTCAGCTGTGGATTTGCATATAATAGAGGAGAGGGCTGCTGGCCTCAGCTGATGTCTACAGACCTCAAGTGCCGTTGTACTTTTCATATAAGTCACACTCTTTCCACTTGATAACACAATGATTGAAATAAAGTACAGGTCTTTTAAGTGAGACCACAATACTGCCAGGAACACAAAAACAATACAGTTCTGCGGTGGGAAATACACAAAGGATACTCGTGGAAAATATATGCTGTGTGCACCACAGAATGCATCGGTTATTTTGGATTCCTTTTTTCTTTTGAGCTGCAAATGTCAAAATGTCGATGTATTTTCAGTTGAGAATTTCAGACTGTACTGAAAATGAGAAAAAAGGCTAGACAATGTGCATTGCCCCATCGTCTGAAAATCTGAATAGATTGCACACATACATTTGCTGCAGTCAAAGAGGCAGATGTGACACACACACACACACACACACACACGCACATTTATACTCAACCACAGCTCTTAAAACAGCCCTAGTTACAGCCCAGAGAACTCAGCAGTTTAGTGAAACATGATGCCCAGACCATAAAAGTGCGTACGTGTATACGTGTGTGTGTGCGTGTGTGTGTGTGTATGCGGTTTTGAGTGGTCTCAGCTGCGTGGGACACACTGCAATGACAGCCAATCAGCGCTAATTCAGAATCAGAGTGGTTTTGACGGCTCCATGGTCTACCCGGGGGAACAAAGCAGTTTGTGTGTGTGTGTGTGTGTGTGTACGTGTGTGTGTGTGAGTGTGTGTGTGCCTGTGTGCGCACACCTCTCAACCTTACTCTGCACTCCACCTGCTTCTCATTGCCCAAATGGTCTGACAAAATCAGCTTTTTTTGATATATTCAGCTTTTGTATTCCACAGATTTTATTCCATAGGCGCAGATGATGGGAATGTGCTGCCGTTCCCCGGATTTGAATTGAAAATAATCAAGTCAATAAATTAAAATCCACTCTTTGTCTCTGTCTTTGAGAGGCTGCACCACTTATTTTACCATTTCCCAGCAATTACAACAAAGAGCTCAGCTGTCAGTACAAGTGAGTGCAACATTTCACCCTAAAGTTGGTTTTAATTACAAATTAAATCAACCCACACCAAGCCATTTGCGGAATAATTTAGAATAAATGAAAGAGGCAACAACCTCCAAGCACTTCACCTTCTCTTCATTGTGTCTTTACCTTTCACTTCCTCAAAGTACTCAAAGGTCAACCGAGATGGTGTATGTGTCAAGACAATGAATTGAGGGTTGATTTATTTAACATCAGATCATTCGGTGTCATGCGTGCGGCACAAATCAGAGCGAGGAAGTCTACTTGACCATGTTGCATTATTCCTTCCCTAATCTCCGCTAAGAGGGGATAATTGGCCCAAAACAGGAAAGAAGGTGACACACATCCATAATGAAAACGGGTTTTTTTCACAGCATGCACACATTTCCAACTCAAATCTAAAATCGAGAGCTGCTGGCCCACTTTTTCCCAGTCAGTCCGAGTTTCTGATCAAGCGTTTTTTGTTGTCATAATCGTGCCACTCAAACCCTCAGGCTACGGCCATTTTCAGTGTTTAAGAAAAGGCTGAGATGGCAACTCCAGTTCTTCAAAAGTTGCCAAAGTATCATCCCAAAGTCACTGGGCTGGAAGGGGGGGGCACGCAAACCCAGAGAAAGAGGAGCGTCAAGCATCTTCCACCGCTCCCCTCATCATCCGTTGCTCCTGTTTCCGACGTGACGTGAAGCCGGCGTTCTCCCAATAGGCCCCGGGGCGATGTGTCAGTGGCAAGTGGAGAACGCAGGAGAAGCGCTCAATTAGGGACCACTGACGTATGGTCTTCACGCCTAACTATCTTCTTCGCCCATTGCTGATAGGTGGCTCTAAAGAGGCTCACTTGTTCACGCAGTCCCAGTGCTACCCGCTACCTCAAACACCCACACACCGGCTGTCTCACTCGCTCACATGCTCGTTCACTCATTTCACTCTTCATTAACGCGGGTCCTTTCTATCTCAGGTAGATAGACTTCCGTGCTCATTTACTCGCCTGCCACCATTTTAGAATGTCGTCCTGCCTATTCTGCCCTGCCGAAAAAGGGAATATCTATTCAGCAGCACTGTCATTTTGATGTAGTAGTCACTGCTGCCTTTATGACATGCACATGTTACAGCGGTCACATGTTTTCTTTTTTCACTTTACGGGTCAAACAAAGCATTGTTTGCAGAGAGAACTTACAAACTTTACCCCAAAGAGTGTAATAATATACCATGGGTAGCATTAGCTGAATGTAAATAGCAGCTGTGCTAATGCAGGTAGATTTTCTAAAGCTACATAAATTCATGCAATTGCATTAAGGCTGCCTCACTACTATTGAGTTTTCCCATCACCCATGTTTGTGGGATTTCCTCTCTCCCCTATATAACGACAAGGGCAGTCGTCCAAGGCCATTGTTGGAAAAAAAAGAAAGGGAAAAAAATATATAAATAAAAGTTATTTTTCACTCTGTGAAATGGATCTACCCCAAGATGTAATGGGTTTCTCCATGGTCCACAGTACACTTCAACAACTTTTGTGAAAATGATTACCTCACATAACCTATTTGGTTAGTTCAGTAGTTTAATAAAAATGGTGACAAACTTATTGTTATTGCAAATGATTTAAATCAGCAGACTGTATAACTGGATTCAGAGAACACCCCCCTAAATAAAAACAGAAAAGTCTCTTTGTCAATATTGTGCAAAAGAGAGAACAAATAATTCAATGTGAAAAGGGGAAAAAAAAGTTATTTACTGCCTAATAAAATGAAGTTCAATATGATTTTAACTGTTTCCCTACAACAAGCAAAACATATTGATGCATGAACACACCAGTCTGTTAAGAAGAAGAAGAAAGAACCAACGAGGAAAAGCTTCTGTAAAAACCGACACAAAAAACTGAACCCTGAACGCATCACGACGTTTCCGGGAGGGCAAAGGCCACGCAGGGGTCAGCGTTGGATCGCCTGCGTGTCATGGAGGACGCCTCAAAAAACCACGTGCGTTTTACGCGCGTGGAAACAACTTCCGGTTGTAGTTTGCCAGGAAAACACCAACAAGGTGAGGAGCTGTGTAAACATTGGTGGTAAACATTAGTGAACAACACGGCAAACATTTGTAATCACAATTAAGGTCATTAGTGGCACCTGCGTTTGTCCGCCATTGTATGTTTTTAGAAGAAATGATGTTTTGTTGCAGTGTTTGATCCAGTTTTGCTTGTGTATAACAGCTGCAGCTGGAGACGCCAACAAGTTTGTTAACATTGGTGTCCATATGAAAATATTGGTAATATTGTCTATGGAGTAACGGTTTAGTGCCCCAATTAAGGCAATTAATTATTAACAGCTGTGAGTATCTGCAATTGTATGGTTGTAAATAAAAAAGGCTGCTGCTTAGTTTGTGTTTGCATGAGTGTTAATTGGTTTGCTGGGCTCATGCCACTACTTCCTGAATATGAGCTTCCTTCTTTATTTCCTGTCAGTTTGTCTTACTAGACTGATTAACGACAGACGGTCGGAGCTGTTTGCCTATGGGTGCTCTTCCTCTTTTCCTCAATTCTTTGTGTGTGTGAGTGAAGTTGGCATCAACTTTTTGTAGTTTAGAAATAGCTCCTAGGAGCAGCAGCAGTAGCATCAGCATCGCTCTGTTATCACTCTGCGTTTGACATGGTACGTGTAGGCCATTTTCTGCTGAAGGGTAATTTGATCACATTTACTTTCTTGTGTTGCTATTAAATGCGAGCGCAGCCAGCCACGTCTCGGACGTGGTGTCCCCCAGTCTCTGCCCAGCCGAACTGCTCTTAAGCTTTTAACGTAACCCCTCGATGTTCTCCCTGTAATAACATGTCTAAATTGAATTGTTTGTTGCAAATGGGGATACATCCACTGGGTCAGCTCCCCAGTCATTTAATGATGAGTATCTGCCATACAATCTCTTATCTACTTAAAGAGTAAAGAAATGTGTTAGCTGACATATTGCTTTATTTTGTTCTTTTTAAACAAATGCAACCATTGTTCTGTACTGATGGTAAAGAATATGTACAGACTGCATTTATGTTATATCAAGTAACTTTGTAAAGATTTATGTATTTATTTTTTCAATATCCAAGTCAAAGTGATGTGTGAACTTTATGAAATTGAATAATGGTGGCAAGTAGTTTTATTATACTGCTTTAAGACATTAGAATCAGAAAATCTGAAAATATGTTACATGAATTTGTGGACTGACTTTTTTTTCTGCCTGTTATGGGTTTTAATGAACTCCATGCAGAACAGTTACAATACATTATATTGGACCTGGATGTGTCTTCCCTTTGTATTTTATGGTGCATATTTAATTTCCAATATTTCAAGCAGCCTGTTCCCCACTTTGGTTGAAGATCTCTGATAATCTTTGAATCATCTTTGGAGCAGAGGACGAAAAGCAGTCTCTTGGTCTCTTACCTCCATTACTCTTCTTCTTCTCCCCCGCTTGTTCTTCTTCTCCCCTCTCCCTTCCTCCTTCCTCTTGACATGTGTCACATTTTGGCTTCTGCTCTCGAGGGATAAATGCCAGATTACATGGTGTAGTATTTTTATCCGTAGTACATTAACCGGCGGAGCTTACTGCATCAAAGCTGGGAGGAGATCATCACACACACATGCACACATACATACCGTGCACACGCACACACACACACACACACACACTCATATCAGAACTGAAACGGGAGTGTGCAAAGTGTCTCCTTTGATCTTCCCTTCCCTCCTTTTCCTAATTACCCCTGTGACACACATGCATGCAAACGCACACACTGTACACAATACACAGATACCCTTGCATCTGCTCTCTCTCTCTCACACACACACACACACATACACACAAAGAAATGAATGCATCCTGGGAATCCATGAAATCTAAATCCATGAAGAAATGGTGAATTGGATGTCAAATGTTCATCTGCTAAAGCCTGAACAAAAGCAGCTTGCAGGGCGTATGATTACACATTACCCATTCAATGATTATGGAGATGTTACAACTGCCTTCACTAAGTATGCAGAAAATCATGAGCGGATAGAAGAGTAAGATATCCATAACTTCCAGCTAATCATGCTTCCTGGAACTTTTGTCTCTCCGTGGTAAATAATATAACACTAATAAACAATTTCCATCAGCACTTTGGAATTACTCAGAAGATGGCCAAAGGTTCCACAAACAAGTGCCAAAATCTTCTCAGAGAGAAATATTACTCATTAACTCATCAGTGATCCTTGGTCAACGGTTTTTTCCTCAGTTGTAACCATGGTGGCATATATAAATAGTAGCTCTGAGTGAAAAAACATATTACCAGTAGTACTTGCCTGGAAAACTTAAAAGACAATACTTTATTTCCCCTGCAAAAATGAGACTTGAATGCAACAAAGATAATAAGAGATAGGATTTGAACTCTGCCAATATCTAAACACATCATTACTGTGATGCTCTCTCCCACATTAATGACTGGCTTGTTTTTGTGTTAGCGGTTTGACTGAAACTGAAGAAGATTGTAAACTTTGCTCTTGAATTACCTTATTCCATCTCGTGAGAAAAGATGGAATAAGCTTAGCCGTGCACGCACATCACATGCATGTGCACGTATCTTTTACATGCATTCATATACAAAACCCACAAAGCCAGGTGGCGCGCTCCAACTATGATTGGGCAGTCTGGAATCCAACTGTGATTTTTAGATTGATTTCAAGCTGGGTGCCTCTATCACAAACATGGGTTTGATTTGTACGGACTAGCCAACATGAAAGCAGTTCAAAATTATCCTCTGCACGCCGTGTGTAGTCGCTGAGGCTTTGTGCTGCAGGGGGCCACAGAGATAGATATTGAGAGGGAGACAAAGAAGTGGGGATGAATTAAGTGAAGAAATTGAGAAGAAATGGAGAAAGATGAGAATGGCATTGAGAATCAGTTGTTTACAACATATCTGTTTTTGGACAGATGGGTCAATGCATATTTTAGTTCAAGTAACTTGTTCAGTGCTTTTAAAGTTATTTTGTGACACCTTCGATCCCTTACTAGTGCTTTTTATTCAGCGCCAGTTTCAGAAACACAGAATGTTTTATGTATCCATTCATGACATATAGATGGGAGACTTAAACACTCAGTTGTGTTCAGTGAAAGATTGATGCTTTGACTGATATAAGTAAAAAAAAAATGCTAACAGAAAGCATTAACGCACTGTAAATTTTTAACAAAATAGCCACATGCTGCTACATTTAATGTGTTCGCCCGTAATACAACTAAAACAAGTCAATAAAATAAGAAAGGTGAGTTGAGGTGCAAACTGCACATGCACTGGCAGGGGAAAAAAGGGGTCTCTCTGTCTGTCTCCAATATCTGAAATAGCTCACCAGCTATAAGCTCATCTCATTCAAGTACTGAGAGTTTCTCACGAGCTCATCGGTTGCCTACAGGACATCATGTGGGCCATTCAGCCTGCTAAGAACGCTGTCTTGTTGACCTTTGGGTGCTGTCAACCGATCAATGAGGGGATATTTTGCTCTGTTTCCACCACCGTTGCTCGACGTGTGAAGAGCCTCACCCTACTTCATGGGGTCATTTAGGAGAGCTTGGAGTGGTGGGGAGAGCTTTTTTTTTTTTGCAGTATGTGTGAATGCGGCACATTAAAGATGGGAACTGTGTATCTGTGTGTGCGTTTATGGTAGGGGTTAGTAGCTTGTAGTGGAGATGTACCATGAGTGAGTTGTTGAGAGCCTGAGCAGGCCCTACAGTACATGCCGTTTAGTTGAAATCAATAAGGATCTATTCATTGAGTGTCTCACTTTAGGCTTGTGTGCTTCATCCAATAACAAGTACATGTGTGCTTCTCTAAAATGGATAAGATGGTGTCTGAGCCATCTAAAGTGTAAAGAGTGAATTTATGTCTTTCAGTTGAAACTCATTTCTTGAGATTGAAAATACCTCAGATGTTGGATCTACCAAATCACAAGGCAGTGTTTCTCAGTGTAAGAATGATTGATTAATCAATTAATAATTTCATATTTGATGTGCTGGCTAATGCTAAATAGATTGTGGATCAATCATGCTGTGAATACCCTAATGACATTAAGTTTTCAGTCTAAGTTGAAGAACTTTCAGCTTTTGTCTGCCTCATGAATTTTTGATGGATCTTTTTCACTCGTGTGACTGACAATGAAAAAAAAATCAACATGGTAATCAACACTTCCAACATTGCTGTCAAGCATCAAGAGCTATTTTTGCACCAGCGAACTTAATGCACATTAAAACTAAAAAGGAGCAAGTATCATCTTGGTGCTGTTTTCTGTATACGTGTTTTCTTTTTTTGGGTAAATGGGAGTCGTTTGAGGTTGAGTGGAGCGTTAATGTCTGTCTCTGTTTCTCTGTGTGGGGTACATACTCCCACCAGGGGTGGTTGACAAGAGATGACTCTGGCTTACCACACACTGAGAGTGCTACTCTTCTTTAATCTCCCTCCCTCTCTTTCTCTTAGCGTTTCTCTCTCCCCCATCTAAATTTCTCTCAACTCTGACATGTAAAAGCTTTCCCTCCCATCTTTACCACTGAGCTAATCCTCTAGCAGGTCTTTTTGGGGTGTCGTGCTGTTTTGGGGCTCTTCTCCTGACACAACGATTTAGTATCATAATGGCTTGCAAACACCTGTCCAATTAGCCTGATTGTGATGCACATCAACTTCGGAGACGGGTCCTGCAGAGTGGTGCAGAGATTTGGCAAAACACACTAAATACTTCTGCTCTAGAGGGATGTTTTTGCAGTTTTGTGACAAATGTCTCTCTGTAAATCCAGGTTTAGTAAAGGGTAATTGAGGGGACTTCAAGAGTCAGTTGTCAGCAAAGGACAAAAGTCTTTCTGCTAAATTTAAGTTCCAATGTCAGCTCACGCTTGTGTCACAAAAGTGGTGAGAATTATGGGTTGTCCAAGGTTTAATAAAAAAAAAAGAAGAAAAAAGTCAAAATCAAACATCTCTGAGCTGAAATGTAACAGGTAACAAGCTTAAATGTGTTTGTTTTATAAGACAGTAACAACAGCAGGAAATATATAAGGAAATAACTAAAAATTCATGGATAATCAAATGATTTAACTAATCACTGCAACTTTAACAGGCATTGCTGTTTTTTTTATATAAGGTGTCAAATTTGCGCCTCAGTTTTGCCTGCAGAGAGTAGGTGTAGAACATTCTTTGAATAAAGCAAATTGAGCTACTTTTGACTCTCCGGGCATAGCTTTTTTGTCAGAACTGAGTGGATAATTATTTTTCTCTCTTCTTTCCCTATTAATGGGTCTCCATGATTGAGGCTCTCTCTTTCCCTGCATTTTACTTTACTGTCTCACACACAAGTCAGATGTATTTACATCCTGCTTATGCTTGTGAATAATTTGCAATGGGGACAAATTAGGTTTGTTTTGGACAACCCTCTAATGCGCACATGGCAGTGTCTTTTTATCTACATTTTTGGATTGCATAGAAGCCTAAAACAAGGCCAATAACCCTTTGTACAAAAAGAAGCTTGGAGCAACAATGGGCCATCAGCCATGCTGGTCTATTGGTCTGTCTGATTGATTTACTGACTACAGGAGTTTAGCTAATGCTTTGACTGACAGTGTCTTTATTGTAGATAAAAGTAATTTCTACATCCCGCTGTGTATTGTATTTTAGACAGCAAGGGGCAACTCTGTAGCCAGACTACATCTAGTTTCACTTACTGATACCGTGTCCCCTCTGATTTCAGAGTGAACAATGCATTTGGACATTCAAAGGCTTTAATATTATTCATCCAGCGGCTGAACTTCATAAATGCCGTACAAGGCTTGACTTGCCCTTTAAATGAGGCAAAACACCACTGTCTATCTCTGCAATCTCCCTCCCCAATCTGGCTTCATAAAAATGTTGAGCAGGCGTTGTCTGAGTGACCTGAGCCATGTTCTCAATTAAACCCCATTGCCCTCAGCACAATTAATGGTTTTTGCCAATCAGGTTATTTCATTACAGTGACCTGCTCCTATCTGCGAGATGGCGACTCCACTCTATATACTTTGCATTTTCCCCATTTGTCTTCATCGTTGTGTCCTCATAAGCCCTGCATTACAGCGATAGCCTCTTGCCTTTTGTCCTCCACCATGAATCATCCTATATTGTTTGATCAGCAAATTTAGGGGCATATAATATAATGTTTTGGGTCTTCATTTTTTCTCTGTGTGCATGGCACAACTCCTGAATGTTTTAATTATCTGTGTGTTTATGTGTGTAATGAATGATGTAGCAGTAAGCGTGAAGACGGTGGTGGCAGCCCGCGGGTTCCAGCACTGCTTTAGGAAGACATCACTCTGCAGGCCAGGCAGATAATGAAGCAGAGTGTAGAGCGAGACAGATAAGACAACGGACTTATGAACATCTCTCTCAGCTTCTTTCATTCTCTCTCTTTTTCCTTTTCTTTAGGCCCTCTCTCCCATTTGCTCACATGGTCATTCTCCTTCTGACTCCCTTGCTTTCTTCCTCTCTCTCTTCCTCTCTCCTGCTCTTTCTCTCATCAAACCCACACGTACAGTAGACACCGTCTGTTTCTCCCTTCCAGCCAAACACACTCTCGTTTTTGTCCTGAGCATGATTAGAAGAAAATGGCTGTCACGGAGGGATAGATAGATAGAGGGAGAGAGAAAGAGAGGGAGATATGAATGGAGATATGAAGGGACATGTCATAGCATGCACAGAGCACTCGGTCTGACAGGAACCCTCAGGACATGGCACTTGTTTCAAGTGGGGACCAAATGGAGGTGGCACTAGGCTGTCAGTGCTCTCTAGTTAATTAGAAGACACCACCGTTGTGGCGTAGAGAGGGCAGTTGGAAATCACAGTCAATTACATCCAGGTTATAATGCGAGTTTGGCACCGCAAGTCAGCTTGTCAAAGCTTATCTGATGTTGACCATAATGGCTTCATACACTGTGTCCACAGTCAATGAGAGTATGTCTACTTGTATTCCAGATACCTCTGTGATTATGCAAAATAACAGACTTTTGGTTTTTAGGAATAATAATAAAAAAACATCAAAAGCTTAAGTCCATTTTTGCCTTCATATTTTTCCGGTTAGGGTAAAGAAATCTTATCATAATGTGGCAA
>CAESWR010000182.1:450081-462944 GCA_903171835.1 Mullus surmuletus | reverse complement strand
AAAGGTGTTTTGACACCCTCTAACGCATTTCTGAACCCAGAGGTAATTTGCATATTGTAAACAAATGTAAACGGGGGGGAGAAGGTCATTGGTCAACCTGGGGCAAGCTAATATGCATAATTGGCTCCGGTGGTTCAAATTATAGCCTGCTGCTGCTCTGCTGAGAGAGGGAAACAGAGGGAAAGAAAAAGGGAGGGGTGCAATTATGGTCATATGCAGCCAATGAAAAAAAAAAGTCATTTTCTTTCTTTTTTCTCAAGCTTTTTGCCTCTCCTCCCCGGCTTTTCTGGCCAATGAGAGCGCTCTGTGCTGCCAGACAGCAATCAGAAATTCATCTCCCTCCACGACAGCTAAACCCCACCCCCCTCACAGGGAGACAGAGGGAAGGGGAAAGTGAGGGAGACGGGCAAAGAATGAATGAGAGAGGAAAATAGAGAAGAAGGAAAGACAGAGGGAGAGAGAGGGAGAGAGAGAGAGAGAGAGGGGGGGGGGGGAGAGAGAAAGAGAGAAAGATGGCATCTCGACTCGCCAGTCTGGGCGGTACAAAATGTGAGTGGGGAAGGCGCAGGGAGGGCGAGGATGGGAGAATAAGGGTGAGAGGCAGACATTGGCGCTGGAGAAGGAGCTAAAATGAGAAGAGGACAGAAAGAGCAGAGAAATGGAGGGGAAAATAAGATGCTACTGCACTGTGAGATAGGGTGACAGATCTGTTCTCCTCGTACCAAACACCATTTTCTCCTGCCTGTCCTGTCCCGAGTGGGGAAAAAAGCCACATTTGCAGATTCTACCTTATCACTGAAATACTAGAAATCATGTGTTTGCCCCATGTATGAGTGTGTGTGTGCGCGCGTACACAGGGAGAGGTTGGATAAGGGCACAGTAAATAAATCATGGGGGGCTCATTGGAAGAAGGTCACCGGCTGGACCCTGTCTCCGCGCACACATACACACACACACACACACGCGGACACACATCCACACGTGCTGACAGGCCCCTGCCCCTCATTTCGGGGTGCTCTGGGTGATTCTCCCAGCGTAATGGCTTCTACCCCATTTCCAGTCTCCTGTCTGCAAGAAATCGCACACAGACCCTCCAACAGTAGCTCACATACACTGACATACACACACCTGGCCAGTCGGGCATTGGGGAAACGGGGAACGGATGGAAACAGTCGGGTAAATACGTTCTTTTGTAGATATTCGTCGGTGTTTGTCTGTGGTGGCATGCTGTCATACCATGCAGCCTCATCTTTTATCATTTTTCAACGCTATTGTCCACATTGTTGCATATTTCCAGTCTTGGCTGTGGGTTTTTTTGTTACTTTCTGGCTGTAAACGCACCCTCATTCGTATGTGTGTGTGTGTGTATGTTTGTGTGTTTGTGTGTGTGTGTGTGTGTGTGTTTAAAGAGGCCACTGCTGGAGTTTGGCCCTCTTGAGTATGCGTCTTGTTTCATCACCGCATGCTGCTTTTGTCAAGGGAAAGAGCCCAGCAAGTCCACACACAGGTATGGCAGAGCTGCAGTCAAATTTAATGCACTGAACGCCGGGGTGAGTTGTGCTGTCAATCGGGATGTTGCCGGAGCAGTGAGATGGATTTTTCAGCAAGCACTTGTCACACGTTAAGGCTCGATGTGGAGGAAAGTTGACACCTTGAGGAATTTAAAATGGCCGGAGTGACTTATTGAAAACTCTCATGGTCCATTGAGTTGATTTATTCATGAACACCAGTTGTGTTCTGTAGTTTACAGAGTTGACGTTCAACTTCTGCGGGAGCTAGTCATCAAAATGTCTTTGTTTTATGTGGCCGCCGCGCTCGTAAATTAAAACTAGGAAAATATTAGAACAGCTCACACGTTCGCTCAAAAATTGTACATTTGTGAAGTCACTTCAGCAGGCAGCTTTGACTTGAGGCCTCATATGCAACGTAAACTGAGGTTGATATTGAGAGCTTTTTTCCCTTTTGTTTGAGTGGTTATCCTGGCTCACAGTTGTAATATAAAAGCACTATTAATGGTTTAAAACTTGTTGACAATTAGCATGTTTTTCCGAGTATCTGTGTGTGACTGAGTGGATTAGCATGTGAGTGGGTGAGCTGGAGGGAGAGGGAGACGAAGAGAAATGTAGGAAAGAGCGAGAGAGATGCATTTGTCTGTCTGAATTTCTATCTGTCTATGGAGGGCGGCGAGTGGGAGGGTCCATCAATCATTCCCAATCATTTATATTCAGCGGTTCATATCACTTCACCACGATTGGGAGTGGGAGAGAGTCAGCTCGTTTGCATAGGGAAGAGTAACTGTTGAAAAGCTGTCAGAGCAAACAAAATATATGGCAGTATTGATGTATACATTTGGTGTTTTTGTTCAGTGTGAGGAGCTGAGGATAAATGTGCCCGTGCCGTTTGCGTGTGGTGACAGATGCAATCTCACTGCTGTGCATGCAAAAAAAAAAAGGGCCTTTTTTGACAACTCTTGCTTTGCCTTTTGTTGCATTCCTTAGATACAGTCGGAAATCTTTATTCAAAGACCTCAAAAAAATGTTTACAAGACAATAAAAAGATAATAAAGGAAAAAAACAAAATTAGGCTACCTTGGTACATAATTGATGCAGAATTAATACTAAAATTACTATTTTTTTAAGAGGCTTAAGAAAACCAGAAAAAAAAGTACACTGAACACTTCACAGCGCAAATCCAATTTCAATATTGAACTCCTTTTTATGGAAAAAGTGATCCTCTATTACAAAACATTTCATTGAATGTTATATTGTCATGCAGTACATTTAGCAATTAATACATTTAGAAAACACTCATTGATTGGAGCACTAATTTATTCTTATCAAGCCAGTAAATATAATTTCTCACTATTTAGATTACATTAGTTTTGAATATCATTGTAGAATATCTATTGATATCACATCAAAATCACATCAAATAAAATCAGTTTATCCCGTTGTGATCAACCTTCATCATAACCAAGGAGGCACACTGAGGCCACACGCAGGTTATCCGTTATCCTGTTTGTAAAATGGCTTTTACCCAATCTCAGGAAGGTCTTCTCACAAAAGTGTGGCAAAAATGTGGTCGTGCTACACCTTCCCTGTGTCATAATTTCTTCGTCCCTCATTCTGTCCTCCATTTCTGCCCGCTTCTCTTTGACTCTCTCAGTGTGTGACCTTGTGTTCCTTCTGTGTTAGTGTGTGGAAATTGGGCACACCTAACTACAGGGGCTTAAGTATAATCATGTATTTAGCTGCAGAAATGTACTGACGCACTGTTCCTCCCTGGAAAAAGAAAACTCCCAACATTAATTTAGGGATATTACTGCTGAGATCAATTTCCATGTTCCTGACAGTGATATTCATCCCCTCAGACCTGAGCAAATATTTATGTCTGGGTGCAAAAAAGAGAAAATGACAGAATAAGAGAGAAAAAAAAAACATTAATATGAAAACTATCCCATCATTTAAGAATGATTTGAAATATCCTCTAAACTAAATAAATGTGCAGTTATGAATACAAATACTGTAAATTAAGTGTTTATATTATGTGGGCTTTGATTCTGTAATTGTCACATGGTTTTCTGATGTTTAAAGCAAGAACAAAAAATAAATATTATAAAAATAACAAAATAAAACATTCAAATACATTTCAGAATACATTATAGAAATACAGCACTGCTTATTCGCATGCATCACTGTAGATTTGTCCAAGTGGTAAGACTGCCAATAGGGGCCAGTGTGTAACCAAGTATTAGGCCTCACTGAGGCCGGCATTTATTGGTGGAAGAGGGAGACGGGCTGCGGGGGGAGCAGGTGGGGAGGATGGAAAGAGGGGTGGGGGGGCTATTGTTGGAGGCGTTATTGTAAAATAGGCAACAGCAAACAAGGCGGTCTTTAACTCTGCTTATAGAATATGTTAAAGTGATGTCTGTGATGTGCTGTGTGAATTATTTGCCTTATCATAAAGTGCATTTATGACGCACAGTCATAAATATGCATCAGTACCAGTGTTTTCAAAATTGAACCTCTCCTCCTCCCCCTTACTCCCTCCCTCTTTCCCTCCCTCCTTCCTTTCGCTGCGTGCTAACAACACAAAAACAACATTTTTAAAATGCAACCCACCAGTGGATGTTTTGGAAACATTTCCTATTCCCTCCCCTCTCCTCTCTTGTAGCTTTCTGTCCCTTCCATCTCTCTCTCTCTCTCTCTCTCTCTCTCTCTCTCTCTCATCATTCTCTCCTAGTAAATCTGCTTATTGTATTACAATGTGGGACGATTCAAAAAATGTTTTGAAGTCACAAAGTAATTAGAAAATTCCATGAATCGATACGATGGTACTAATAATGGTGGTACAGCAAGTATGCACAGCAACTGCTCCCCCCCCCCCGCCCCCCCCCACCCCCTCTACTTTGTCTCATCTTCATCATCAAAATCCTGTTTCTAATTTCTATGGATTTTCCTGCCAAGAACAGCCACGGCGATGACCCCCTTAACTCTGACATATAATGTTCTTAATATCCAGATTAAAATTTTTTCTTTAAGCTCTTTTCAACATGTGAAATTATTTGTGCAATCAACCACAAAGCCAACCCCGCCCACACCCTCTGTCCTTCCCTTTACCCGCGATTGTGGTCTGGCCTCCACAAACACAACTTCTTATGCAGATGCTCTCAATTCAACCACCACCCACCCAGCCTCTCTCCACAGTGTGTGCGCACAAACACACACACACACACACCACATCCCCCTGCTATTGTCTCTTTGCAATTAGAAAGTGAAAGACTGCAATAAAGGTGGCGCTGTACGAGGAGGGCAGTTAATGAAAGAAAGGATTATGGGTAAAGGCAGCATCAAGGGGAGATTAGGAAAGGACGAACAGGCTCTCTGAGACAAAAGATCCTACTGACAAGAGCAGCTTAGCACACATATCTCAAACACACACACATACACAAATGCACCATGTACATACGTGCAAATGTGCTTTTATATGTGTGCATCCACCGAGACGTAAACACATGCATTGAATCATGCCCTTCATATGTATGAACATGCAGAAAAACAGGCTAAATCTGAGGGTGACAACTGTGTGTCTGAATTTGGGGACTGCTCTTTTTTTGGAAAACTACAATTCTCGTGACACATGGCATCATACAGATCCTACAGTAAAGGATTTAGCCAAGATGTTGTCACATAATCCTTGTGAGTTTGGAATTAGAAGACCCCCCTCCTGCATGTGGAGGAGCCTTGAGATACTAAGCATGAAAGTTTTAACATTCAAAGAGCAATACTTGTAGGTGGAGAAGTTGTATTGATAGTGGAGAAGCAGAATTTAATCCACAAATCCACAAACGCACAAGAGAAATGAGACTCAATCAAGGAGTCACAATCCTGTTTCTTGCGAGATGTTAGGTCCTCCTCAGAAAATGAAGCACATTCAGAAAACAAACGACTCAGCAAGGCAATAATTTAGAAATGCTCACAGTTTTGGTTTCACCACAGTTAAAAAAAAAAAAGAGGAAAAAAGAGCTTTTTTTTTTTGTATTGTCAGGCTTTACAGTACACTGGCAGATACCCGTGCCTGTCCACCAGCACTACCCACCATGAGACAGGCATACGGTCTCTTTAAATAGAGTGATAAGCACTTCGGCCTCAATGCTGAACAGGGAGCAAATTGAAAGTGAAGATTGCCTTCCCATAGACTTTATCTTTTCCCACTAAAACAGGGAGCGGGCGCCTACGACTACACCTATTGATTTTGCAATTTCAGCAAATTAAGAAGGAGACAGCCGGGCCTATTAGAGAGCTGTCTGTGGCTAGGACTAGCATGGCCACTGCGGTCTGTGATGGGGATGTCTGGAGAGGGAGAGCAGGAGGGAAAGAATGTCCACCCATGTTGGATTGCTGTCTACGTATGTTTTCAACCTTAGCAGGGTATACAATGTATAACATAGATACAGTAACTCCTCATCTCTTGAGTCAAGCTGGCAGAAGCATATAGCTTAGATGTATAAATGTAACACAAAGCAATCAGGATGAATGAATTATTTCCACTTGTGGCCAGCCTCAGGATTTCAGCAATAAGAGAAGCTAAAGGCCAATCTCTACCACTCTAATATCCATAGTAATATCCACCGCAATATGAATAGTAATGAGAGGAATAAAAATTTCTCTAAGAGCGAGAGGAAAAAGCACAATTCAATTATATACATCCAATAATGCAAGGTTCCATAAATGCCCTTTTGGTTTGCATATATAGAGGCGCAGGAGTACATAGTGATTGTTGTGCTTTTACTTCTCTCGCTGGTTTGAATGCAACAGGAGAAAGCTCAAGGTCTGTTAACCTTCTGAGAGGTCAACAAATCCAGTTTTTTTTCTTCTTTTTTTCCCCAGAGGAAGCAACCATCCAAGTGCACTAATCCGTGATATACATTTATCGGCAGGAGGTGAATTTTTCTCAATTTTCAATCTGATTGCGTTATCAGCCTATATGACTTCCATATTGGAGTTTTAATATGGGAAATTCAATAGGAGCAGTGATGGATGATTTCTCTGGTAAAGGGTGCACATTTTTCATCCTGGTAGCTTTTTGGGTCCTCTAAAAAATGATGAAATATGAGGTTTTTTTTATTGATCATTAGTCTCAGGACTGCACCTGCTTCACCAATTTGCTTCCAATCAAAATTGGCATTAAGATTTATATTTTGCATCACGGTGGGAATTTTTTTTTATCATTATTCATTCAATAACAAGCAGGGATTACAAAGACAAAGAGCAGTACAAGACACCCAATTTGTTCAATTTCCTCAATTGTGATTATTTTTTAATGTATTTTTTTCTTTTTTTTGCTCAACCTATTTTGCATTGAATTTTAAACTGCTGCCCTCCGGCACTCTGTGCATATAGAGAAGGAAAAAATGAAAATCTTGACCACTTTCCTTACCGAAGGTGCAAAACGGTCCTTGGGATATAAGATAAGCTAATTGGGCAAAGTGTGAATTAATTCCTTCTTTCCGTGCCAAGTAGGTGGTTATCCTACACGCATTACACATGTACAGCACGTGTATGTGTGTGCACAAAGACAAAGTGGGGGGAGAAGGAAAAATATGAAGTGTGTGAATTGAAAAAGGGGGGGGGGGGGCACGCTTTGGCTGACAACTCAACATGGGAATGGCAAGCTAATTCATTGATTGCCCCTTGGAAGAGACGGCTGCTAATTGTTAGGTAATTAACATGGCAAGCTGTAATTATGTTCGCCTAAGGACCCGATTAGTGTTTCTGCATGTCTTATGGGCGCTGAGGGGCTGTATCTGTGTGTATATGTGTCTAAGCCTATCTGCTGGCTCGAGGACAGATGGCACATTGTCAAAAGCTGACATGTTTTGTTTTCCCTGATGTGTGTGTATGGAGAGAGAGGGGGAGAGCGATCGAGCGCAATGTAGGGAGAATCACAGAGAGGAGACGAGCTGTGCCCAGGGACTTGTCCTTTTGTTTCAGCATCGTTAATTAAGTGCTAATTGAGTGTAATTATTTACATCATCACACACGGCGGATAGAGATGTCAAGTGGCAGAGGCACAAAGGCAGTTGGTGGGAGGCTGGCAGCTGAGAGCCCACAATCTGTTGATGCCTGCATGCTTGCAGCCCACTGGCAGCTGAATAGGCGCAATTAGCAACAAGCTGAAATCCCAGATTCTTTACCCCCTCAAAAAAATGAAAATATCAAATGCATGAATACACTCTACACTCTGATAAGTGCAGGTCATTGCGTTTATTATACAAACACGCTGCATTTCTGAAAATTGAACAATGGCTTAATGTATTAAATGCAAAGAGAGGAAAGGGACAGAGAAGGAGTGATGATGAGGAAGCGGGAGCGACACAGAGATTGACATTGATCAGTCAGGAAGAGAATGAGATGAGGCAGTATCTAGTGTGTTAACACCTACAGCTAATCAACATGACAGAGTTTAGACTTGCCCTAGAAACACCGCATACACACACTCACTAGGGGTGGGATCGGGGGGCATGCACATCCATGTTCTCACTTGTGTGCAGTCACAACCTGCGATAACGTCACACTTGTTTTAGACTCCCGCTTTTGGACAACATGCGGTAGAAGAATTCAGTTGGCAATATCTAAATACACATGCCTCAAAAATCCCCACACAGCACTCACAACCCTTATATCTTCATAAGAAAATCGCTGAACCCTGAATCAAATTTGGCAGCAGCTGGACAAATGAGCAGCAATGAATCTTGATCATTTGCTACCTCTCTCTGCACATAAACACCTTAAAGGCCGCAGAAGGCATAGCCACTATTGGCTCGATGATTGCGTGAAGCATGAAGAACACCGACATTTGAATAGTTGGAACCCGTGGTAACAAAGACAAAGTATGCCCCGAGACAGGAGAACGAATGTCACTTAAATATGAGTTAACAAAAGGTCACTTAACAACAAGCCGGAATAAAACAAAACCCAGGGGTCTTACAAGACAGTCATCGCATAGACTTTTTCGGTCATAGTGTTTATTTTGAGGAATCACAGTCAAGCAGCTGTGACATATTGCTGTTTTTAGAGTCTAAATGTATTAAGAGGGAGCCAGCCTATATCGATGTTGTAAATCAATATAGCTGGAGAGGGGAGCTAATGCTTTGGTATCAAGTGTTCCATTCAAAACTTACACATTTTGACTGTCTACGTGCTGAGCAGCAGCAGCAGCACGCCTCCTCCCAGAATGCAATGTATTCAAATGTTCCGAGCTTAGTATTCTGCTGAGGTCGTAACTGTAAAACTGCCTAAAATGAAGGCAAATGGCGGCTTGGGATGACATCCTTTTGATGTTTATCTAGAAAGACTAAAGCGGAGCATGTTGTTTCTCCTGTGTTTGCCCACAATTTGGAAGTTTGTGAAGAATTAGTAAGGTAATTTCGGAGTTCAGTGTTTAAACAAGCCGAATAATAGAAAAGAAAATACTTTGCTTTAATGCAAGACTTTGACCAAATGCTGCAGCTTGGTGTCTGCTGACAGGCTTGTGATCAAGACTGAATAGTGAGCAGCGAGAGCAAATAAGGCCTACTCCATATTCAGCAGTATGTGTGTGCCTGTGTGCATGCATGCAGCAGTCCGCGTGTGTGTGTAAAGTGCTTAAGTGTCTGTGTGTGCGTGTGTGTGTCTGTCTGTGTGTGTGTCTGTCTGTCTGTGTGGAGGGGGTTAAGCAGTGGGGTGTTCTCGCCTCTGGTCAGAGGTGGAATTAATTTTAGCTGGCAGTCCCACGCTGCGGTCATTTGGTTTAAAGGGAGGTGTTATTATCCTGATTTGGCCGTAACGGCTGGGGATTGGATGCCCAACTGGCAGCTAGACACTCTCCTTTAAAGACAAAGAGGCTTGGGACGGTGTGTTCTTTTATGACTGAAGAATACATAAAAGGGTGAAAAAACAGCTAGACACAAGACTATCGCTCACTATTAGACAGATACTAAAACCTGGCTGAATTTTAGCACCTTGCAGAGATCTAACTCACATTAGTTTAATATGTGGCACTATTTTGTTTCATCATTTGCAAGGATATCGACATAAAAATTGTAATCCTTTGGTCTGGTATGCAACATTTTGAAATATATAACTGCTGTGTTGCGGTGTTGAGTAAATCCTCCATAAAATCTATTTTCCCATAAATTGCGGATGATACTGCAGAAGACGAATGTATAACATGTTCCATCAGTAATTGTAATCAGAAATTAAGCAATTTGTGACTAAACATGGGTTTCACCATGTGTTGAATAAAACTCAGCAGAAGTGATGTGCATAATTCTAAACACAAGAATAACACACACCCTCTCGCAGCAAAAGCATTCTTACTCTAATCAAAGATAGTGGTCATAACACAATTGTATTGTATATTCTTAAGAATGACCCTAAGCCCCTATTTCATTAAATCAAAGATCTATCTTGCAACAGAAATACTCAAATGAGCACATACTCCATTTTTAAATACCAACCATCTGCCAAGGAGGGCCTTTTCTGTGGCCCAATCATTTGCATAACCAAAAGATGATTATTTTTCCCCTATGAATGTTGAAATGACTGAATAATTATAATGTAGTGGATTAGAACCAAGGGAAAAACATGCCTTAATGTCAGAGAAGATTGCTGAGTAGTCACTATAATCGCTGCTTAGGTTTTTAATCAGAGTGAAATATGGGCCATAAATTATTGCCTTTCATGCAAACTTGTGTTTATGCACCGGCGCATCACAAATCTAATTTTTCAGCATTTTTAAGAGGCTTAAAAGATAGTTATTTTTGTTCAGGAACTCTGAATTAAAAATCGTTCGGGTATACTTTCACTCGTGGGGATTATTTTCCATACTGTAAGGTTTTTTTCTCAGAATTACATTATAAACTCGAAATAACCTGCCCTTGCCGCAGCATGGCTTCATACATGTCATCCAACTGAGAGCCAGACGCAAAATACACAACACTGTGTAATATCTCGAAACTGTCATCTAAATATCCTTAAGGAATGTCTTTTTCAAAATGGAATGTATTGCATCACCAGAATCTACAACTCATAAAAGTATGTGCTATTAAATCTTACAGCTGATGTACGCTACTGTAGTGTTGTGTGAAAAGAACTCATACATTTATTTAAAACACCTTTCAGCCAGAAAGTGAAAGATAGTTTTAATATTACAAAACACCTCGGGATTCGGGGGCTAAGATAAGATGCTCGGAGCGCTGAAAAAGAAAAACGGCACACATACGTACAATGGGTTTATCTATGAGCCTCATTCTTGCTGCTCACACGCTAAACACAGCAAAGTCCATGATTCCCGTGCACCCCTTATCCTTAACAAAGCAGCAAAGCCAATCCATTGTGCCGGATCCGTCTGTAACAAATTCATACATCCATATCGACACACCAGGAAACAAGACACCCAAGGAGAGAGGGATAGAAGGATGGACAGAGAGATGCAGGGATATATTTCTCCTTCTCTTTTTGTTTCGTTGGGGGTATTAGTAATCAGAGCCCCCCTTTAGTCTTTACAGCTGCAAATTGCTTTGCCACCTCTTCCCCCAGCAGTCTGTCCTGCCAAATCCGCCCATGATGTATCATTATCACAACTTTGGGTGGAAATCCATAGAATCAATAGGTTTGTCAGGGAAACTCACGCCTGGGATTGCTTACACGCTGTGAGGCTTGTTCATCCACTAGTCAGGCCTGCCAAAGGCAACGGCAAAACAACGTGCACCAGGGTATGCGTAGAATGTACATCAACACTTATGCATGCACCCATGCAGGGCTGTGTCCATGCAAACAGATAAACACGCAGCATCGCTCACACAAGGACACAGATAGTATCGACGCATCTGTCCATGCGCGTGTACGTCTGTCTGTCTGCCTGTGCTCCTGACCGCCTTTATCTTTGCCTATCTGTCTGCATTTTACTTCATTAGTCGAGCTGGTCAGCAGGAGCTGGCCGGACGTCTCTTCCCATGTAATTACTGTCCGGTAAACAGGTCAGAAGGCTGGAGTCCAGCTGCCGCAGCTTTCAGCAGCTCACACACATAGACACACATGTGTGCACGCACGCAAGCTCAGCCACGCACACTGTGGGTCCTGAGCTTTCAGAGTGGTATTGATTGGTTGGGCTGTGACATCTCCTAAGCCATGTCACCCCTGTGAAAGAAGCCTCCAAATTGACCAATAATAAAGTGGTGGAAGTTGTAGTGGCACTCTCCTGGGAGCTGTCCGTGTGGACTGTCACTGTGTGTGTGTGTGTGTGTGTGTGTGTGTGTGTGTGTGTGTGTGTGTGTAGGTTGGCGAGCATGTGTCTGTGAATGTACGTGATTGTGTATGTAGTAGATTTATGTGCGTGCCCTCTGTCTTGACTTCCCCCATCACCAACATTGAGGCCACCCCACTTAAAATGCATTTTGTGCACTTGGGCATTTGTGCATGTCAGACTCTCAAGAAACAATATGATACATTTATGGTATTAGATGTCTTTAGTCAAATAAAGACTATAAGTGTGTGTTTTTTTTTTTTTTTTAATGCTGTATTGATATTTCTTTCAGCAGAGGAACATGCTAGTATGAGCTTCAAGGATCAATGCACTCCGACTGGAAAAAATAGAAACAATAAGGCATTTACCGTGAGCCCAGTAAACACTTGCTTCTCAGCGTTTGAAGTCAGCGAGTGTGGCAGGGAGTCATATTTAATGCAAGTACACCACTGTTTCAGACAATGATTTTTCATTTTTTTCGAAAGACTAAGCAGTTTTGCTCAGGTACATTATGTAAGAAGTCTACACTTTTACCTGCTTCATTTCATTCCGCGTAGGAAGACTCAAACAACGAGCGCCCAAATGGCTAGCCATACATTAGAAGTATACATGCACGGGTGGCAAATCACATTTGAACATGCATTTATATGAAATTGAGCTTTTATGTCAATATGGTTTCAGTTTAAACCAGAATACATTTGAAAAGAAACTGCCCACATTGTCCATTATATGAAGAAGCACTGGTGTAGGTGTCAGTTTTCCACTTGCTCCCTCAACCCTTAACATTCCCACTTCTTCCATAATTACGTCTCCATTCAATACACAGGACTTAATCGTAAGTCGTAACAACAGATCCTATGCAAGATTTACAGGACTCACTTCTTGCCTGCATTCCAAAACAGGTGTGACACCATCTATTTCCTGCCTGAAACTGTGCGTTATGGAGGTTTTCCTTACTGTAAAAACCAAAAATATTTTCCTCTTACCACCCGTACACTCTTTCATCTTTGCCTTTCATTTACTGATTCATCAATCTTCAATTTAAGGGAGAAAAGATCAAACTTTATACCCCCCCC
>CAESWR010000182.1:432559-450067 GCA_903171835.1 Mullus surmuletus | reverse complement strand
AAAAGAGAAAAAAAAGAAATAAAATAAAATGAAACAACAAAAAACAAGTGTTTGTCTGCGCGTGTGTGTGTATTCCAACACCAACCTCATTATAGTGCCGCTTTATGCACAAAGACTGAGGGGTCACATTGATTTGACTCCCCAGAGTATTAGCATGGGATTACAGCAGTCAACAGGCCTTCATTGATGTGTGTCTGTGTGTGTGTCTCTGTGTGTGTGTCTGTGTGTGCGTGTGTGTATATATGTGTGAGTGAGTGAGTGAGAGAGATGAGAGAGATGAACCAAGGGTAATTACTCCATAGAATAGTCCAACACGCTGCGTCTCTGCCACGGAGTGTGTGTTTGTGTGTGTGTGAGACTGTTAGTGAGAGGGCGAGTGTATTTGTGCGCCCTCATTAATTCTTTGTACTAATACAACCACCACCCTGCTTAAAGTGTTAGACTCTTTGAGAGCTTCTCATCTTTATGATTTAACACTTTGATCTGAGAGTTTGATTGTGTGTGGGTGGGTGGGGTGTTAGTTAATGTTGGTGTGTGTGTGTCCCTTTTGTATTATCTAGTGTGTGTGTGTGCGTTCTCATCTTCCATAAGCGTGTGTGTGTCTTTATCTGTGAGTGTTGCGATCAGGAAGAAACATATGCAACAATTCGCAATCAGGGTGTCCATGGCGTGTGTGTGTGTTCATGTGTGTATAATGACAGCCATTTCAAACACTTGGTGGATTACTCATCATCACAATTTGCATAACTTTGAAGTATTCATAGCATTAGCAAGGCAATTACAATAATTAACATGGGAATCCATGTCAATGGGCCACAGCCGCGAGGCAAGTGCAATTACAGCTATGCTAATTAGGGTTTGATTAAGCTTTTAAAGAACAATCGGCTTATTTAACTGAACATATTCAATAGGCTGTAGAGACATCGAACACCCCCAACACACTTGTGCCTGGAGTACTCTTACACAACCGCCTGGTGGTTGAAAACATATACATGCATTTGCGCACAGAGACGTAATAATATGTAGAAACACCAGGTGTGCTTTGTGGTTGATACAACTTCCTCTCTCTGCCTCACCATAGATGAGTGTGTGCAAGCGTGCACACATACAGACATAAATCTATGCCCACATACGCACACACATGGCTGCACACACATTGTCTTCCCCACTCGCTCCCTCCCTTTTTTCCTCCTCCTTTTGTTTTGTCCGCCAGTCTTTCTGTCCAGACGAGAAGACAGGATTTTTTTTTTTTTTTTCATTGAACAAGAACAATTTGCTGTCTGATGTTGGAAGCCTCATTGTAGTGACGGGGCCTAAATTAAAGTGTGGGCTTATTAAAGCCTGAATGTGTGTGTGTGTGTGCATGTGCTCCTGACACTGATCCGCCCAATAAACTCACTGTCCGTGACTAAGAGTGCACTCGCAGCAAGACAGACACAATTGCCTGTTAAGTCAGTGTTGCTTTTATTGGGCCTCCCCGAACAATGCCTTGATGTGTGTCATGGCTCGAACCAACATCAAGACAAGCTGAGATTATTTTAATGAATTAAGGTGCCCTCCTCTTTTCTTTAAGGGTATTTTCTGATTGGTGATCTATGAACACATTTCACAACCTACAAATATATTTAATTACCTGGTGTCTGATTCTGTTCCTTCTCTTTCCATGAATTCAGTTTTTTCCATGCTCGTGTAATGCTATTTTCAGGGCCTCTGAATGATTATTTTCAGCCACTTGGGTTTGGCCTTTTTGTGTGCGCTGAACCCATGTCAAAACAGCCCTGTTAGACCCAAGTCAAATGGCAGCAGAGGTCCGGATTTTTTTTTTTGATTTTTTCTTTTTAAATTTCATATCACAAATGACTAATTTAATCTTTTATTACTGGGCCGGAGCTCATTAAAATATATTGCTTTTCATGTCCAGTGGGGACCTGTTAAGAACAGAGCCATGACCAATTTTTATGTCCAAATTCCTTGTGTAAGACATCTGTTTGAAAAAAAAATCAAATAGCATGCATCTGTTTGTTACTATTTAGGGAAGTCTGCTGTCACAACTGCAAGTAAATAGCAGCAAGGACAAAAAAAGTGACCGATGGAGTCAAATGGTCAGTGTTATGGTCTGAGTCAGTCTGGGTCAGCTAGTCAATGAATGTCACTCACTACCTTGTTGGGGTCACTACAAAGCAAATAAGGCACTGCCATTGAAAGTCCATAATAACCATTGACAACAGTGTTGTTTATTTGTTATGACAAACACACACTTGCACATAAACCACCTGAATACGTCTATTGCATTACACACTCGCAGGAACAAATGCACACACAGTTAAACTACCCTAATTTAACTTAAATCTACCTGAACTCTCCAGCTGCATTTTAAGTTAATTTTGGTAAAAACACATATGTATTGTGTGTGCATGTGCGTGCCAGTCCGAGGTATGTTTGTGTGAATACTGTATTTCCATACGTGTGTGAGACTGTGTGCAGCTATCATCATTACCCAAGTCAATACCCACATGTCCACGTATTGATCACTTTATCGATGAGCAATGAGGGATCTCAGGCTGCAGAGAGCCTTGTGGATCAGTTTAGACTTTTACTGAGTGAGATCAGTTCAAGTTCAGCTAAAGATCACCTCCAGGGCAAGATTATTGGCTCTTAGACAGCTTTACAGGCAGCATTAAATGCGCATCTGATTCTACTATATCAAATAAAAAGGCAAATCATTGCACACATATATTTGAGAAAAAATGCAATTCTTTAAACATCCATAGTAACCTTAAACCCCCCGGGAGATTTTTGAACGTATATTGTTAATCAGATGTAATGTTGGTCAGGTGTAGGAGTTAATCTCCTGGTAAAAACAACTGATCAATAGTTTGCGGGAGTAAAGGTGTTATGAATCTGATGTGTGTAATCGTCTTAAAACCACAGCTAAACTGGTATCTTATCATCAGGATGGTTTGTCTCTGTTGTTGTTGACCCATCTGTGGATCATGCACACAAAGCTGCAGAGACAGAAGGTTAAACCTCAACTTTTAATGAGGGAGAACTTTGGGCCACAATTACAAATCACAAGGGTTGGGACCTGATCATAGTAAAGCTGTACTAGTTGAGATAATAAACAGGCCAGCTTTATCGCCCGCTCCGAATATTATTAGCTGATTAAATGGCCGTTATCAGCTGTCATCTAGAGCATAAATTCCGAGGCAGAATGGCCTTACTCGACCACCCATTTGGCTCAGTAGGTTATTATCTATCGCAATGAGACAGGATCGGTCATAAATGCAGGCACTCCAAAGAGACCTCACTTTACATTCCAGTGTCACATGCCCACTCGTGTCTGTGGCAGTGACAAGAGTCGATGATGTCACCACACTTCCGAGTTTTTACGACGACAAGCCAAGACTATCTTTTAAACGGTGATCATCCCTGTCTTGAACTATGTGATTATTTCTACCATGACAGCGAAACCTTGAATACTTCCTCGGGCCTGACCAAGTTATACAGAGTTACATACCAGCAGAAGGCACATTTTCTTGTTGATTAACTTGATTTCATCTGATGTTGTGTTGCATTTGAAGGCAGAAATTTCAGCCCATGCCAGAATTTGGAGTTGAGTCTGTCACCCTGAGAACTGGGTTCATTAAAACGTATTACTACTCTTGGCATGTGGGAACCACGGACCATTTAACTCTGGAGCCAGAGTTCAAGAAACCAATGGAAAGCTTCCATGTATAATTAACATACTGTACAAACTGTTACTGGCTCTGCCTTAGATGTGCTTTTCTCTACATTAATGCATACATTTAAAAGAAAAAAAAATCCCTTTGATATGTCTGTTCCTAATAAGATCTTATCTTACCAAGAGCAATTGTGAATTAATTTGTATTTTTAAGGCCAGAACACCTTGAACACCTGAAATATAAACAGCAAATACCCTGTAAAAAAAACCTCATTTGTCATTTAGAACTTACATTAACATTTTTTGCATTTCCTCAAAAAATACATGAATGAATGCATTTCCAAAAGTCCAAGAAACCATGTGCCAAGGTCACATAACCTTGAAAGCACAGGGAGATTTCAGTCAAATTGGGAAGAGAGGGAAATTGTAAAATTACACTGTGTGCTATAGGAGAGGAAAGTTAGAAAGACGAATGGATTCTTGAAAATAACAAAGACATGAGGGCTCTGTGACAATGATTTGATTTTAATTGCAACATTGAATCAGCACTTCTAATGGTGGTTGGCTATAAAATCAGTGTTTGACTTCATTCATGGGAGCCGAGTCTATCAGATGTTTTACAGATGTGATTCGAACATTACAATTTATACAGTTCCGCCTTTGCAAAGAGCAGAACCCCATCAAATTTCCAGTCTGATCACAGAGACAAATTAAAGTCTGCGTCTACAGCTATGATTGCTTCATTTTCCCCACATACTTTTCAGAAGTTCTTGTGCATAAACTCCTTATCTATGCAAAGTTATATCAGTGCACACATGCCGGGGAAACCGATTTGGCTCGTATATGTGTTAGCAGTCACGGCTGCAGATGCATGACAACTTGGAAAATCGTGTCACTTTTACCATCTGTTGTCTTTTCTTGTTGCTGATAGTTTTATATGAAGAACTGACGGGTGTGTTGACATACAGCATTTTTGTGTTAATCCAAACATACCATGAATTTATTATGGACACATTTATTCAGTTTGGAGAAAAAAATCCTTGCAAGTAGACCAGCTTTTTCTGTACACTTTATGCAGCATTATGTGTGAATGTTAAGGACACGATCATAGAGTACATTTCCGTGAAGGCACTGTACCGTAATGGGTGTCAACATAGTTAGTCTGAGCATAAAAAAAAACCCTGCAGCCTTCTTATATTTTCTCATTCCCCAGCTTACAATCTCCCCCCATCCTCTTCACCATCACTCTCTCCCTCCTGCGCCCCTGCAAAGGCCCCTCCTCCTCCATCCCCCCAGGGTGTCCTGAGACCCTTCATTACTGTCGCCATGGTAACACCTCAACCATTTGACAGTGGTCCCGGACACTCCTCTCCACCCACCCATCCACCCATCCACCCATCTTCTTTTTCCTGACTCCCTCCTTCCCTCTGTCCTTGTCTTCCTCCCCTCCATTCTCTTCAGCCCCTTCGCCCCGCAAACCCACCACCCCCTACACACACACACACACACACACACACACACCCAAACTCCCTTCTGCTCCTCTCAAAACATGGCTTCCGGACAAAAATCACCAAATCACAGTGGCAAGTGGGGCATATGATGATGGGACGACCCCCTGAGGTTTTCCTCTTTCCCAAACCACTCCTTAAATGGCTGGAGCAATCATAACGTCCTAACACTTTGAAGTCAAGTCCCAATTCCACTCTTTTTACTTTCTGTCTGTCTGTCCGTCTGCACGTCTGTCTGCCTTGCCTTTTTCTTACACGCTTCCCTCAAGAGTCAAATTGGCAGACATGTGGGCCTGGATTGCCGTGACAGAGGGATGTCGTGCTGACTATTTCTGAAGCAAATCAGTCGGCATCCAATTAAACATGGGAATATTGATCTCATGCCTCATTTCTGGGGATTAGTCTTCCCTTTGAAACATGCTCAGTTTGAAACATGGCCAGGATGAATACACACATTGACACGCGCACGCACATACACATAATATACATGCTGAGAGACACGGGCGCTCTCTGCTGCCGGGCCCTCCAGGTGTGACATGCTGATCGCGTGTCATTACGGTTGATGATGTCAATGTGAGATTTGAGGCCACCCCCGCTGATGTCTCGCCAACCTCGTGCTCACACACACACACATACACACACACCCCAGGTACACGTGTGTTCACAAACATATACACACACACTACACATCAGATCAGTTCTCCCTCCCTGGCCACCTCGGTGCTGTAGCAATGTTTTAATCATGATCGGGTTTGTTTGTAATTATAAACACTCTGAGACGCCCATATCAAAGAGCTTCATAGAATTCAGGCCTATGGGTATCCTTGGTTGCTTTTGAAAAATGCACACCGCCCCCCCTCCCACCCTTGCCCCCCCCAACGCACTCACACTCAGACACACGCTACACACACACACCAACAAACACGTACACACTTCACTTCAAAAGCAGACCCTTCTTTTTGAGCCGTCTGCGTTGCTTTTGCATACACCTTGAAGGCCTTTTGCCCAGAGCCCCAAGGTCAACACAAGTTGTTTGTGTATGTCGTGTCGAGCTGTCCCTTGGGCTCAGCTGCTTCAGAGGCCAGGCCCCAGCTTTTTTACACCGCAAACGCCCCATCCTTCAAAGTCAAACCCCGAACATCTGAAAGAAATGAGGCTTTGAGAGCTGTAGTCACAATCAGTAGAAATTAATTGCCAAATTTTTGCTGAAAGAAAAAAAAAAAAAAAACAGGTTTTATAATTTCAGTGGGGAATTTTGAAACTTAAAGGTTGAGCTTGGGGCATTTTACAGTGATATCCAGATGTATAACCAGCCAACCTAATCATTCATCCTGCCTTTCAAAGCACGGTAGACTTCAGAAAGCATGGGGAAAAAAATGCTTATTTTCACTTTATTCTTTGATTATTTAAGAATAATATGATAACAAATTAGTCTGTTTTTACAATATATTAATTTATAAAAAAAAATCGAACTTGCATTATTAAAAACAATAACAAATACATCGCCTTAAAGGAAGATCTTGTAGCTTACATCAAATAGAAGTGAAGATAACTGGTTTATATGGTTTGAATATAAAGTTTGATTTTATTTCATGCTTGGCGTGTGACGTATGTGAAAGTATTGCAAGCAGGGGGTTGACGCATATCTAACTCATGGAGGAGTGAAGACAGTGTTCAGGTGTAACAGGTCATTAGACTGTCAGATGGCTGGCACACAGACAGACAGGCTTATTTACACCAAGGAACAATTTTGAGAGTGATTGCAGTCCTAAGTATTTTTTATATGGATTATAAGCCATATGCAAACTTATACTTGGTGGGAATTGAACACCTGACACAATTTTCAGTCCCGGTCCAGTGAATGCAAGGATGCTGCTCATATGTCTGCTACATACAAATTGCTCAAAGAACCTTAGAGAGCCAGGATGTAGCCAAGGAGGTTAGTGAGGTCTTCATGGCTGATATAAGTTGGAATACTGGGCTTTGATGCCGCTGAGAGAGAGGCTTCTCCACTGAAGGTGCATTTAAACACACAGTCATAAATGTCAAGCAATCTGGGCCTGCGCACTGTTGAGAGGTGGGCAGGAATGTATGTCTGATGTGGTCGGATAATATCTGCAGTCTGCTATTGGCAACGCTGCATGGACTGGTACAGAGTTGTAGCCAGGTCACTGACATTGATCAGATTTGACACTAAATCCACACATAATTACATGTAGGCGCACAGAACAACGGGAAGGTGGCTCACAGCTATAGCCAAGTGCACCTCGTCTTCCCTTATATTATAGGATTAATCAGTAATGACATATAATTGGCCATTTCTGCAATGTCTCTTGTAATATAAACAAATGAATCTCACCAAAACAAAAACAACCCTCATTGTTTTAATGAGACGTCATATGAAAAGATACGTTTATTCCTTTAAACCATCAGGCAGCGTTCTCAATTGACAAGACAAGGTGATAAGTGATTTAAAACATGTAAAAACAGACAGAAATTGACCTGGTTGCAACAAAAAGTGACATGAACCGCAAACTCTAATTGTTATACATCATTTGTGGACACCAAGCCACTGACAATTGAATCAAATAATTATGTATAATCTCCAATCTAAATCCAAAGTAATTATCTATAATTCAACAATTGTATGATTGGGATAATATGGTTATTTTCACAAATTACATTCAATATTTTAATTCGCACTCAAAAGATTTTGAGTGTGAATTCTTTTCTAGTCATTATCATAGTGAAAGATTGTTAAATAGAAGATTAAATGGGAAGAAAGGTTCAAATGTATTGATACACTTGATAAAATTCAAGTTCAAAGTTATTTAAGTGTTTATGTTTGAAAACTTTACCTCAGTTCAAACATTGCCATCCCATTTTATCAAACCCCACTGCTGCTGGCCATTTTATTGACATAACGCGGTTTATGTGTGTGTGTGTGTGTTCGCGTGTGCATTATGCAACATTGGGCTGATCACAGGCAGGTTGTGATGAGCGTGCCGTGCTGCGCGTGGGTTTCGAACAGCAATAAAATTATTGACTCTTGCATAAGCTGCACAAAAGCTTTTCTATTTCTTGTGCTGAGGGATGTTGTTTACTTATTTGATGATTAGTCCGATTACTCCACTTATATGAATAGAAAACAGAGTCGTATTGAAAGAAGCCTCGAGATGTGAAGTATTTGACCGATGAATTTAAATAAAACATTTAGGGAGGTCCCTGGTTCAAGTTGAAGACCCGCATCTAACTTCAGCATGAATTATAAAACCGATGTCTTTGAAAACGACCTTGTACTTTCACTTTACTTTTTTCCCACTCTCTGTAAAGACCATGAAATGAAAGAAATATGTGTTGTTGTTGGGGCAAAGGAGTGCATGGTGTCTCAAGAGTCATTTTCATTCACAGATAAACACACGGCAGCATTGGTAAACAAGATTCACGGGGAAAGAGTGAGACACATTTGATAGTCATAAAGGATTTTTTCCCCTCAACGAGCAGAGATCAAATAAACTCTGTGTGTCTGAGGTGCCGCGTAGCCTCAAGCAGTGAAGCATAAATTTAGAACAAATCTTGTTTCTCTTACAAGGGTATTACTTTAATTTCTGTGCTTGGGTAAAAAAGAAAAATGCGGGGGGCAAATTATGAGAAATAAATAAGAAAACACACAGGTATGTAACACATCTTCCATCTAACCCTCTATCAGAGACTATGCAGTATCCTTGTTCAAGTTGTCACCTCATATACCACCTGACCCTGCAGCTCCCTTCTAAAATCAGTTTTGTTTCAAAATAGAAAAGCAATTTTCCTTGGGTTTATAATCCTCAGTAATAGTCAACCATCATTTTTAATCTTTAGATGCATTTTAAATCCAAGCTGTAATGTCTTAACTCTCCACCAAGGTCAAATATCTTAGCAAATAAGGCTTAAGCTTTGTTTTATATGAAAGAATTACATGATTAATACCAAAGAATTAATCACGTACTCTTCAGATCTCCCAGATTGGGTTTGTGCGACAGGATTATGCTGTCCTACTTTTTCACATGGCATAAATTGACATGGAGGTTTGTTTAGCAAAGTACAGCTAAATACATTCTTTTTAACTCCTTAGCTGCACACAGCGCCTTGATTGCAGCCCGCAGTGCCTCGGTGATATAGCATGCCTTCGCAACTTTCGGGATAATCTTTATTAATTCACAGTCAGCGGTGCGCAATTCAAATCATGACAACTATGTCATTGCGGAGTTCAGGCATCGGTGCAGGAGTTTTAGCAAATCCATTATTCAAAAGAAATTGAAAATAGTAGAGAAGTCATGCAGGTTGAATTAATTTAAACCAAACTAAAGCCTGATGTGTGAATATAACCCTCTTATTTATTTATTTTTTTGCTTGAGAACTGCACAGCTGCGTGACACACTGCAGACACGGATTATCTTTAAATTCAAAGAAATTCTGCCTTTAAGATGGAGATATATGATGCACTATAGTCTTGTTCTCCTGGCAATTATCTGGATGACTGTCAATGCGACTTTATAAGGGGAACCGACTACGCCGGACACGTCATCCTGCTTTACAACTCCCACATTACAATGACACTTAACAAGTCTACAAGTCCACTAAGTCACCTTGTCGTTCTCCCTGTTCCCCAGAGTCCCGTTTTTGTGAAAGCGACTCTCATGATCACAAATACCGATTTGGCATCCTAGACAGTAATGTTTTCGATTTGCCTCTTAAGTGATGCCAGTAAGAGGAAACTTTAGCAGCGGCTCCCTCCGCATAATCGGTCATCATCTGAAACTCCAAACCCAAATCATCAGCTGCCACCTCATGCTTCTGTATTTTACGACCACCCAGGAGGGCCTCTCTTATTAATGCACACTTTTATAAACTGGACAGCAGTTTCACTTCTCAACCCCCTCCTGTGCGTCCAAACAAACCGTGATTTATAATTCACATGATTTACGATCTATCAGAGTGCTGAAGTACCTCTGTCTACTCAGCCATTTGTTTATACATGCACCCGCAGCAGATAAAGTAAAACTAGATGTAGATGCATTGGATGATTTCATTCAAAACCTGCTCATGTGTTTATTATGCACAATAAATCTAAAACCACTTGGAGTGTCAAAGCAATCTGTTGCCTCTGCTGCACTTTTATTGCCAGGGAAAATGATAAGTTGCTTTGTAAATTGCGGGGATGGCGACACATGCATATTAATGGCAGGTTTCGGATGTCCCTGCGTTTTGACCAATGTAAAAAGAATAATTGCTGAATGTTTTGTGGCAAAACTTGTACCATATTTAGGCTATGAATGTGTAACTTCACAGAAATATGTAAACTCCTGCTTCAGAATTCATTTATATTTATCTATACCTTTCATGTGCCGTGCTTCCATGGCATTGTGATTATGTCACATACCTTTCAGATGCTCACAAATGCGGCGCTGTCATATGTAAAACTGTAAAACATTTTTTCTTACACGCCTTATTTTCTAAGCCTAAAACTATTCCCTTTTCAAAGCACCCCTTTATTCTGCATTTTCACCAAAGAGCTGAAATTAGTTTTATGCATTTGGTGTGAGTGCATGCGATTATCATATGAAAGGTTATATTTGACCCCCGCAAGTCAGTTGCGTTTAGCATCCATTTTGAGCTGCTCTCCCCTTTTGTTCTGGATTACCTTGGATATCACCTGGCTGTGACTGTGAGTTTAATGAATGCTGATGTCTCTATATGTGACAGGTATTACACAATAAAAATGTTTCAGTAAAACTCACTATGTGGGGTAATTGGCGCTGTTTAAAAATGCATCAGGTTTTGGCGCGGCAGCGTAGACTCACGCACAGACACACAAGCATGCACGCACACACATTTATGCACGCAGTTGCGCGCCAGGCGCTTTCTGATCTGACCCGTCAAAACTCATTAAGGCTTAAAACATATTTCCAACTGACACCCGAAGTCTCCATTAGAAAACCGCCAATTACCGCTGAAAGATATCCCCCCACCTGCCTGCCACATTTGCATATGATTGGAGCGATCAGTTAAAATGAGAGCATTTTGGCGCTGCTCAAAAATTCACAGTGCGCCGTCAGATCAAGGGAGAGAGGGGGCATGGTAATGTGAAGTCAGCGCTTTAACAGCAGGTTTAAAAGTTGCTTGGACTGCGGGGGTTAGAGGAGGGTTACGTCCTCAAAATCACGGCTATAGATATAAGTTGGACAGCGGTGCCCCGTCTTTGCGCAGCTCTCAGCGTTTGGTGTGTTTTGCTGGCACAGAGTGGATCTAAACATCTCTCATTTAAATACATTTGAATACAAGGACAGGAAATAATAGGCACTGAACATGTAGCTCTGTTGTTGTGGGAGTAAAGAGTGCAAGCAGTGCAGTTTTTCAGCAATTATAATTGTTTTAATGGCAAAGTTAGGCTTGTAGATTTTTTTTTATTTTGGGGGGGGGGATGCTTTAGGAACATGTGTGTCAGTGTGTGTGCCTGTGCGAAAGAGAAAAAAGGGAGCAAAATAGAGATTTTGAATCTTTGCGAGAAAAACAGCACTTAGACCCATTACAATCAGGATCATTCATGTTCAAGCCGTTCTTTCTGCCCCTCTCGCTCTCTCTCTTTCTCTCTCTCTCTCTCTCTCTCTCTCTCTCTCCCTCTCCCTCTTTCTCTCTCTCTCTGCTGTTTATTCTGTTGTCGCCGTCTGTCAGTCTGATTGTCTGACCATTACCGCCTTGATAAAGTTGTCTGAAGATGAGAAGTCAAGTCTTCAATCAGTGCAAAAGTAGGCCAATAGATGTGAATCCAAGCATATGTCAATCAGAGACAGCCTTTGGCTGAGGTGGGAATCGTAACAGTGGACCCTCTGCTCCCGCATATACATACACACACTCATAAACAGAGCTTGTACACACAGTCACAATAATTAAGTTTCACTGAGCTTTATGTGTGATGGATTCCTTATTGTTTTGCCTTCACAATATATGGTAGAAAGTGATTTTAGATTCATTATCTCAATATTAATATAATTTGAGCAGCGCTGAAGGCATCTTTGACTGCCTCCAACATTGTCACTTTTGAATCGCAATATGAGGAAAGCTACAATCCAAAGAACACATTGGACATCACCCCGCTGCGGCCCACATTAAGATTTCATAGGGAAAGTTTCAAGAATAGATGTAATTTTCTTTTTTGAAATGGCAGATATAAATTGCTAGCATTTCCTCACATAAAAGAAAAAGTCACCAGTGTGATTTCTGGTCACTGTGCCAGCTGCCATGGTGTGCCAGGTCAGAGTGTCCATGTCAGTGAGCAGGACTTTGAAAACTTAAATGCACGTACTTTCTCAGCCAGAATCACTAATGCTTTCAGCTAAATGCCCATAACACAAGGTAAAAATGTATTTATTGTTTGTGGCTGGGGTTTGGCTTTTAAGATAACAACTCATCACGATGACATCGAGTTGCTTTCAGCAGTGGCCCCATACACGTCTGTCAGCCAATATATTGAATATTTAAAAAAATAAAAATAAAGACATCTATGCATGTATGCTGCACAGGGGGAGCTGAAATTGCATTGGATGAGTTTGTCAGACTTTCTAAATGTGAGAAAATTAAAATGTATATATAATAGGTTGAGATAATGTGAGCCAGGTTATTATCCTCCTGTTGAAACAAAATGGTGATGACATTGATTTCCAAGGTGTGACACATTTTCTTTATATGCAACAGACAGTAATGACCGGGCTGATGGCAGACCGATCATTATCACCATAATCATCATTGGTATAATCAGTACTGTTTTCAGTGGGAGATTGCTTTGAGCCTCCGATTGGTTGTTCAGTGTGATACGAAGAAAGAAACACACACACCCATATACACACATATGCACACAAAGATAAACCCAGCGGCATTAAACGAGGCTCTTCATTGTTTCCCTTGTGATTAAAACCGAGTGTCGTTGAGTCTCTTATATTGTCATCAGCCTGCTTTTGTGGTGCGTGTGCGTGTGGGTGGGTGGGTGTGTGTGTGTGTGTGTGTGTGTGCTCTCCCCGCAGTGGCCCTGCTCTAAATGAATGTCATCTTGCCTTAGTCCAAGCATGGGCCCCAATGCGGCCAATCGATACTTCATTAGGCTTGGATTGTCTTGTGTCCATGCAACCTTGAAGCTGTTCCTTAATTACCCCGGCATTAAGGCTGTGGACGGCGCTACAGACCACGCTACACTGAGGATGGCCTGACCCAACAAAGCAATGACCCCCCCCCACCCCCATCACACACAACCCCCACACATACACACACTCCCCCACCCCTCCCAATTCCTGCATCAGATGCAAAAATGCACACAGATACTTACACACAGACATGAATGAGCACACAGGCAGAAATATACACACATGCATGCACCCGAGTATGCCCCCACTTTCTGTCTCTACCTCTCACACACACGCGCGCACACACACACAGATACATAGCACCTTGAGGCTACAGTGGAAGGAGGGGTTTGATGGCCCAAGAAGGGGAGAAGAGGAGGGGAACACAAGGGAAGGACGGGTTAGAATTGAAGGGGGGGGGGGCGCAGGAGATGCTGCAGGAGAGAAAGGGTGAATTGAGGGCAATGACGGAGACACAGAGACAATCAGCCAGAGAAAAAGGAGTATGAGTGAATTGTCATCGTGCCTTTCTAATAATCGCCACGAATGATGGTGCAATGGAGTGCAGAAGCACTCTGATCAGTTCAAAAACGGGGGTTGGGGTTAAATTGCCGCTGCGTGTATGCTTTCAATTTTTGTGATTTTTTTTATTTATTTATTTCTTATATATGTGGCTATTTTCCCCTTCCCTAAAGCATTTAATGAACAAATATACGAGTGAAATGTGTGTCGCACAACCTGCACTGCTAACCTTTGTTTTGAGATCAGAAGCAGACAGCACAGAAGATAAAATGCTTAAATGTCACCAGGCTTGACATTTTGACCACGCATGTGTGTGTATGTATGTATTCATAAATGAAGTGTGTGCCTGTGCTTTCTTGCATGTGCGTACTTTTTTTTTTTTTTTTTTTCCCTGAATGCCAGTCTAATCCTCTCCATTCACTGAGAACAGATTTCTGGCAGGAGGAGGAGGAGCAGGAAGAAGAGGTGGGAGGAACGGGGAAAAGATGTGGAGATGAGGTGGAAAAAACACAACTTACAAATAAATCAGATTCTTTTCTTCCTGTTTGCTGAGTCAGAAACTCCCCACCCCTTGTCTTTTTTATTTTGTACAAAGTTAGAAATACTGTACCGTTGTTAATAACAGCAGTTAGAAAACACACAGTACTGAAGAGACGTGCTAAGTTAGGTGAGAGGTAGAATGAAGGAAGATGAGACGATAGAATGTGTTCAAATAGATCATTACAATGAGAGGAGAAAGGAGGGGAGAGACAGGCAGACAACGAAGGAGGCAAAAGAAGAGGAGGAAGTTGAGGAATGGGGGGGGTGGGAGAAAGGGTGAGATATAGAAGAGGAGGCAGATGGGAGGGGAGGGGGTTGGCGGCGCAGTAGAAGGAGGAGGAGGAGGAGGGGGTGCAGTCAAATGGCACTCATGACAAATGACATCCCCTGTCTCCCAGTCCCCTCTCTTCAGCACCATGATTTGTCATCTCCACTTCTGACATTTTTCATCGCACTATCAAATCACCCTGACAGAATGATATTTTCTAATTCTCCCAGCCTTGGAGCACGCCGAAAATAATGGCTTCCACATGCTATGCACACTCTTTTTCTCTGTTTCCCTACCTCTCTTTTTATTTCCCATTCTCCGTCGAGCGGGTAAACATCCGGTGATTCTTTAATAATAAAAAATGCAGCATTGCAAATATATTGTCGGCGGGACTTGACTGGAAGCAATCTGCCTCTCAGAGTCATTTAAACTGTCTCATTTAAGAGGTGGCACATGTAGCTGTCATTTTCAAAAAGCTATGCCACTAAGTTCTCGGATTTGTAGTTTTGCATGTGAGATAGAGTCATAAATATAAAAAAGGCTCCCAACCTCCCCCGCAACCGGAATAAGTTTTCCTCAAAAAGTTATAGCAAGAGCATTGTTTACTGAATTCCAATGACATATTTCCGTTACCCTATTTTTCACCCTCAGCGTATATTTGCGTATATAAATGGCGCGGCCGTTTTTGTGTCTAGTGTCATAATAATCACCATGCTAATCCTTTATCTTTCCCAATGCTAACAGAACTTGGATGAGTCCCCCACCTGCTGAGCCTTTGATTTTCCACCGTATCGTCTCCATTGTTTTATTGAATATTAATAAGGACAGTGTCATATCTGCCATGACCCACCTTTTCCATAATCCGGGTCATGGCACTGCAAATGAGTTTATGGCTAATTCCACCCCAGCAGGAGATCACTATCACTGTAGCCCAAAGGCATACAAAGAAATAGGGATGTCTTTAACTCTTCGGATGACTGCTTCGGATCCTTCTGATAACAGACAACGTGCAAATCTACCAACAAACAAGCAGGAGGACAAAAAAAATAATCAACAACCAGAATGGCAAACATTTCTAATTCTAAAAAAGAAATTGAGTATTGGTAAAATTCAAATTGTGAGTGTCAAATCTTATGTGTGAGCGTATCCCCAACTGTGTGTGTGTGTGTGTGTGTGTGTGTGGAGGCGAGGGAATGGCACAACACACTGACATATGTTTTGTTTATAAATGATTCAAGCGCAGTAGATGTAATCATCTTAGTCAGCTGCTGTGTGTGCATGTACTCCTTCTAAGGTGTCTCTGCCTGTGTGTGTGTGTGTGTGTGCGTGCATGTGTATGTGCATGCGCGTGTACCAGTTTTACAACGTCCGGGGTAATTATGCATTATCCAGGGATCAGTGTCTTGCTCTAAGCAGCAGCCGGGTGTTGTTGTTTAATGTAATAAATGTCATGTATGCATGGCTTCACATGCGCTTCGTTAGCAGTTTAATGCTAACCGTTAAGCATCACCAGTGCCTCCCAGCTATGAGCCAGCAACTGCTAATGACACCAGCATTTAGCTCACTTCATCACGTAGAGAGGGATAAACACAGCTCATGACGCCTCACTACCGGCCTAAGATTATTTGCGGCTATAAATAGCCAACAAGTGCGGATCGGCATAAATTAACGAGGAAAGATTTGATGTCTTTTCTTACCTTTGTATCAGTGTTGTGGAGACACTGTACACGCTGATGATTGAATCATATAATGTTGAGTGCATCATTATAGGTCTTTGTTTCTTGCAGGGCCTTTTCAGATCTGGTATTTCAACTTGCTGGGGTGATTAGGTCATATGTGCGTCAGTTTACACCTTACATCAGAATGCGTTGCCACATCCGTCTCAGGTGACCGCTGATGATTGGATCAAACTCTCCTGCTCTGTTTATCCAGAGCGTAATTTCCGTTTGCATGGAAAAGAAGATGAAATCAAAATGACACAGCCTGTGTTCTGAATCTCCACTCACCCGATCTAAAGTCCACTCTCGTTATGCTCCAGGCGAGTCGAGTTAGAGGATGCTTTACATTCTCGGAACATGTATATATCTTTTCTCAAAATGATAGAAATACGAAGAATAATAACAGTCTCACGGTGTTGTGTGGTGTTGTCTCAGTGTGTGAATACTTTGTGCAAACTTGGGACAGCGGTTAATACGGTCTTGGAGACATTTGTGGACACACTGATTGTGCACCACATCAAACTGCATCAGAAGTGTCCACCTGAGTTCATATCACCCAAGGCTCATATTAAAGTCCAGTCTGAGCTGAACAGGACCTCTATTCTCCTCATCTACAGGTGGCAGCAGAATGCCAAAAACTCTACCAGCCAATCCCAGAAAAAAAAAAAAAAAGAAGAGAGTGCTGCAGCAAGGATGCAAACGAATTGTGTTTTAAGCTTTGGAACAATACGCCTCGGAGTTAGTTTTGCAGACTACAAAGCAAACTTCAAACTTCTGGAAATTTAGATCAAATCTATGTGGTTAACAGTGACTGTCAACAGAAAATGCAACAGGACACCCTTTTGGGATTACCAGCCAGCTGTGATTTAAAATGTGGTCTCTTTAAGCATACCAGTAAAACGCTGTTAATTACATTTCACATGAGTTGCATTCCTTTTTAGGTGATGCACGCTTCTCAGCCACGCTGAAATCAGGAAACGTCCAGCAAATTGTGTTTGCAGTGAGCGCTGCGTTGTGTGTGCGTAGTTTAAACTTTTAATCGTCGACTTGATCCTGACTGATAATTTAACCAATTAATTTTTCTAAAGTGTGGAAGTCAGTGTGGTCATAGTGT
>CAESWR010000182.1:406137-421877 GCA_903171835.1 Mullus surmuletus | reverse complement strand
GTGCATCACTGTCACATTCAGCCACTCTTTCCACGGGGACTAATTGCCTCGGTGTGATTTCCTCCGCCGTTGATTATCGGGATTACTTTGGTTCAGCTCTCGCTCCCATGCGCCTCAGTGGCCTGCGCACATCTTTTGAAGCTGTGTCAAGTGGGGATAATTTGGCACTAATGCAGTCTGTTAAAAGTTGGAATTACACATGCGTTGGGAGTGAGCGAGCACACGCCCAACGTCGCTGTTTATGAGATTAGGATGTGTCCTGAATAATTGCGCATAAGCAGGAACGCAAATAAACGTTCTCTTTTTTTTTCTCTTTTTCCACAGAGCGCCAAACTACAGTTCCTTTTCGCTGCACTGCACATTGAAGTCCTTCGCACTATTTATGGAGTGCAACTTTAAGATGTCATTGTAAAGTAAGGAACTGTGATTTCAAAGTTGACAAAGAGTTCCCTTTCATTCTAGTTAGGGGGAAGATGGCTTGATTGACAGAGAAACACTTGAAGGGCGATACAAAGATAGCTAGCTGGGACGGCTGGAGAGAGCGAGCGTGAGTTGCGCTTGCTAATTAAAAGAGAAGCAGCTGTCTTTCTTTCAGTTTCTGTTATTCCCTTATTCCTGAGAGTATTAATGTTTTATTCAGGAGAAACATAACTACAGATGAAATTAATAAAATCAGGCCCTGCCTTTCCCCTGCCATCTCTAGGGGGGTGGTAAATTCAAACGCTCGTTTCTCCCGGCTTTGAAAGTGCAAACTCAAAGTGCTCTGTGTACTGTAGTTTTCATTTCTTCATTTCCTGCATATTAAGTTCCTTTTCCCTTTTGTTTCAAAGTGCATTGCCCCGAAAATAAAGATCAATTTTTCAGTGCGAGAGGCTTTGGAATTAGAGCAGTGTTTTTCACACTAGCAGAGTGATTTACTGTAGTTACTGCATTATTTCTTTGGGATGTGTTGTGTGCGTGCTTTCTTTTTGGTTCCCTCCCCGCCAAAATTTGTATCATAAATTAAAGTGGGGAGCTTTTAGTCCTGTTTACACCGGCCTACATGAGAGAGAGTCGTGTGATTATATTTAAGTATGCCATGTCTGTGTTGCCATATTAGCTGTGGTGTGTGTGTGTGTGTGTTTGTGTGTGTGCGTGAATGCGTGCGCGCGCATATGAGTGTGTTTCATTTGACTATACATTCAGGCCCTGGGAGTATTTGCCTGTCTGATCACCTCATGTGAGTCTAAGAAGGGAAGCCATGCGTGACTAACACGCACTTCAGAGTTGAACTAATTGTGTCATTTTTAACATGAATCTGTGCTTGCCCACATTTTATTCAGTCTCTTTCCTCTCCTACTTCCTTGAGAAACACAATGAATGCAGAGCGTAGCGGGCCCGCGCATGCATCCCGCTTCGGAGGAATTTTCAATGCTGTATGCAGGTGCATCATTTATTTTCCCCCAATGCCGGTGTTTATATCTGTGTGTGTGTGCTGCTTTTATAATTCTACCTTTGTGAGCTCTAAACGCTTTCAGTGTGCATAAGATGAGGACAGGCTTTGAACAATTTTGTTGCCGCTTATTGTGAGCAATTTAACTGTGCAACCTTTCCGAGGTAGAGATGAGGGTCGATGCTGTTACTCGGGTTTGAGTTGTGGTTACCGTTAAATATTGAGGGAAGGCATGAGAATGCTGCCCATGAGGGCCCGAATATACCGGTTAAATACATTTGTAAGCTCTAATCCTAAACGAGCACACTTGCATGTTTTAGACTATTAAATAAAAATCACTGCCTTTGCTTCACAGTTGACAATTTTGCAAAGCATAACATAAAGTTTTAGAGAGTTTTTCTTACCTTAGGGAGCAGCTGGCTCCGGTTCATGCACTGAATGGAAATCAACTTGCAGAGATAGGTGATCCATCACATTGAGGATTTAGACACCATTATTTATCATTGGATGATTATACACTGTGTCATCTTTTGGCAGACAGCATTGGGAGACGAACCCAGATAATAAACAATATGCAAATATTGACATTGTGAAATTGATTAAACAATTTTGGTACTTTCCTCTGCTTGAATAGTTAGTCACCATCACGCCAACCTGTTGTCAACCTTAATTTGTTAGTGAGGATTCCATTGGAATGAGCGTGTGACATGGTTGTATCCCCTCAGGCCGCGGTTTGGAATGTTCAAAACTGGTGAGTCGATGAATGATCAAACAAAGGAATTTTCATCAGTGGAACATTAGTCCCATTTCCAACAGCTGTTTGTGTCAAGTCTCCAAGAGCAAGATTCGAATTCAGAGCAGTGATTTGTTATTGTTATTACCATGGCAACAAAAATCAGATACCAAGCAAAAATTGAAAACCAAAGGTCCAATGTTTACTAGTCTTAAAATGAAGCACCTTAACCCTGCGACCTCGGTTATCACACTGGCACAATCATGAAGCAATCTTGTTTCTTTCAGATTTCATGTGGTGCATCTGTAGGTGGCATCGTGTTTCCCATGGACAGGATTATAAATTCTGTATCACATTCATTTTTCATTGATTTTATTTTCAGGTTGTTAGTTGACTTTAATATCTTGTCAATCAGAGTAAACAGGTATCCTATCATGTCCTTGTTTTGATCGTCAGAGAGAAATCGATAAATGTCCTAATTTTTTTCCTACCAGCGGATTTTGAAAAATAAGCAAGCTTTTGCCATTTTTCAAAATGAAATACCGCATCAGTCCTGCAACACCCGAGCCGTGTTGTGTCCCTCTGACGTCCACCCACTAACATTATCTTTGTCAGGTTGAATGAAGCGACATGTGGTCCGTCTTAATCACTCTATTCAGAGCCAGCCAGGAACGCTGATGCTGATTTTTGCGTCTGCTATGGCCAGAGATCGTGCACATCTGATCTACTCCGCAATGCCGGGGCACATACAAAATGCCCTGACGCTTTGATGTGGAAAATTGTTAAGCCACTTGAAATTAAAAGTAAACTAACTATCCTCTCACGTGTTTTGGGATTGAACGGCTTGCTTTTGATTTAGACTGTGGGAAAACCGTAAGGAAAGAGCAGAAGGGGGGGAAAAAAAATCACTAGTGGAATTTGATCCCGATGAAGTGGAGGGTACACATGTGTTTCCAGACATGGGAGACATAACTATCCAGCTATTTCTTGGCACTGGCTGACACGTTTCGGTAATGTCTGCCTCATCTACAGACTCACTTATCCTGCTCTATAAATGGCAACTAAGCAAGTCGGCTTTTCGTCTATCGAGGCCGCAAACTCTTTTGTCGCTAACCTGGATTGTTGCCGGTCGGTGGCCGAGCAGGCGGTGTCTGACGAACGAGCGATTTTCAGACTGCAATTGTTCTAATGCACTTCGAGGTTCTCAGACAGCTCGGCCTCCATGTAATGGCTGGCGTTCCTAATGCATACTGTAAATGTGAGAACCAATTCATATTTATATATTTATCCCGGTATAGTGTGGTGAGCCCTCTCTTACACAGTAGCTCACATGGGAGCTGCCCATTACAACCACAGTTCACTTAACGCTTCCTCTGCTGCAGTTCAAAGTCAGACGCCTTGCTCAAGAGCACAGCCGGGGATTTTATTTCCTCTGTGTTTTGAAAATACTCGCCGATGGTGGCTTTTACTGTTGTTGAGTCTAAGTACATCCGAGTGTGTGAAGCCATTCCTCACGTCGTAGTGGGTACTAAGGCTTCTTAATGGCAGTCTCTGTCTCTTAGCCCTGTGATCCCTCATTCCACTCAGCCAAAGCCACGGAACCTTAATGGACTCCCTACTCCACAAATAATGAGACAAGTTAAGACGTTACGGAGGGCCGAGCGGAGATGTAAAAACAAAGGACGTGGGGCGGGGGGCGGTTCTCTGGGCGGGGCAACCTTATGACAAATGCAAATCCTGATATTTAAGTCTCGGCAACAAACAAATAGACGCGTAGAGGCATGCACATAGATTTACCTGCCTAACAGCAACACACACACACACACACACACACAAACACATGCCGTGCTGTCTAGTTGATCAATAGTTTCCTGTGCAGGGGAGGGGTGATGACTGCAGACAGCAGTCAAAGCCCTGAGGACCAGAGGGTGACACCCCTTATCAACTGAGCAAGGTGAAATGTCAAACAGTGGATCTGGAGCTTTCTCTCTCCCTCTCCCCACACTCCCCCGGAAATCTCCCACCCTCCTAGTGTCTTTTTCAATGAGAAAACCCTCAGTTTCCCTCAATTTTTCTCTCAGATTCTGATAGTCTTTCTGAACTTCGTTCTCCAAATCTCCCAGGCATTTTTTCCTCTGAATTTCAATCTAAGTCGTGCGCACCTAACTATCTGTCAACCTCCGCTTTCTTTCTTTGTCATCCTCTCTGACTCTTAATGTCTTTCTTTCTGAACATTAACCCAGCTCTACTACTCTCACAGAGCCTGTTTTACCCCCAATCTTTCTCCTGCTTAAATCTCAGTTACTGTTGCACTCATATCTGATTCTGCTATTAAGAGCCTCTCTGCAACTTCTCAACAACCCTTTTCCTCCATCATCTCCACATGTTCTTCCTGCTTTCCAATATTCAATGTGCAATTGTTCCTTCTCTTCTTGAACCAGCACCTCTCTTCTATTCTTTTTATTCTAGTAACTGCACAACAGCCGAACAGCCTATTGAGCACAACACAGATATAAATATGAATTTGAATATGGCAACAATGTTTGTGGGGGTGTTTCAGCGCTAATCTGGCTTATATGCACTCTGCATGTCTTACACCCTGTCCATTTCCATGGCCCTGAGCTTAATAACAACACTGTAGGATTAGTGCAGGGTGACTTCACACAATAATAAAAAAAAAGGAAAGAAAGAAAGAGGGGGAAAAAAGGCCTACTCTCTCAGATGCAGCAGCTGGAATACAGACACATCATTATGTATGAATTCAGTTAAAGCAAATGATACATATACTTAATGACTGCTGTTAGAAATAAATACTGTAACAGATGAGTCGGCAAATGTGCGAGGAGAGCCCGATATTAAAACATGTCCAAAAGTCAATATCGAAGACAAGTCGGTAGATGTAAACACGGCGCCTTTCAATATCACACCACCACAAACACATCTTCCCTCTCTGTCCGCCGCATAACATTTGGTATTAATTCCTCATCTGGCAAAAGGATTATCGTCCTCAGATTGGATTTATGATCTCAGTGCTCAGGCAGGTTTATCCAGCCACCATATGTAGAATTATCATTAGAGATATAATCCTCTGCCGACCACTCGCACACAAAAACACCCCGTCCCACTATTACATGCCCACAGACGCTTGCCATTGGCAGTTAGTGATTCTTGACTTCTACATCTTTTCGGTCAAAACACCCCCCCCCCCCACCCAATGGCTTTGTTTTTGCTTGGTCAGGCCAGCGATGATGGTACGAAACATGAAAACAATGAGATAAACAGGAGCGAGGGCGGGGGTTAAAATGCACAGATGTTTATGAGCACGGACATCATCTTAGGGAAATGCTTTATTATTTTGCTTTTTATCACCCATTTTTACATCTAATGCGTGTGTGTGTGTGCATTTTGCTTTCTCAGCCGCTCGCACCCTCTGGCTTTCCCCGCTCTCTCGGGCCTCCATTACTCAGTTCACAGTTCCCATTTTCTCAGTCTGTTCCCGATCAGACCGTTTTCGTTGCCCAACGTCGACACCCATAAAGGCAATATCGCATATCCCACTGATTTAAAACACCCGAGCACCTTTTGGATGTAATGTCAAGGAAAAACTAGATCGGTTTCGCCGTGTGAGCATAGCGGCGCACGCTGTTATTGTAGCGTCTGCAGCCTCAGCTGTGTGATGCTTTTAACAGTTTTGAAGCGCAGAGATTGGAGACGCAAGATTCTTTGATCTTTTTGTCACATGCTAAAAACGGCACGTATAGAATCACGAGTCATACCTGATTTAGGAAAAAAAAAGTGTGTAGTTTCTCCAGCATTATTCTGCTGCCAGAACAGTTGATTCAGTCGTGTCATAAACTGCTGTTGCATCAAAGCTACAACATCACTGTCTTAAATTTTTTCCAGGATCTGTGTCATCGAGCTGCCATCTTTGCTGTTGCATATTGTTCTGCTCAGGAAGTGATTTCTCTCCCACATAAACTCTCTGGAATGATGCACCATTGTAGCGCTTTAGATCCTGTTACCAAAAAACAGCTGAGAATTCATAGTCCACAATGTCAAATTCTAATCAGCGGTGATAGAACACAGATTTTTTCTTTATTTTAAGAACACATGTATGCACTCTCCCGAGGCCAAAACATCTCATCTTTAACCCATGTCATCTCCTTCATCACCCATTCGTGACTGAAAAGAATTCAATAAGTGAAATCAATACAAGATTGGTGCTTTCACCTGAATTCAACTGGTCAATCCATTTGAAGGAAAGGAACACCTGTTCCTAATCCCTCGTTCAGTGAGTGCACGTCATTACTGATTCATACTCCCCACCATCCTCTCTCTGTGATAAGTCATCACCATAACCACCCCTCCTTTTTCCCTCCATGGCTCCCCCAGGCTTCACCGTCTCTAATCAAGGCCTAATGAGCCTAATTGGTCGTTAAAACATGCCAGAGTATGACACAGCGGTGCTAGAGCGTCTGCCATATGGTCGGGGTTGGCCCGAGGCCCCCAAGCTGCCAACTGTTCCCCTGTCACTGCCTGAGCTGCACTGCCCTGACTGACAGCGGCTGCGATGGGAGTTTCTCCGCTGTTGATGATTCAGCACTCACACAGCCCTTCAATGGAGTAGTGGACAAGGGGAAAAAGTGTGTGTGTGTGTGTGTGTGTTTGCTTGCTGCGTGTGTGTTGTGACTTTTGACCGGTCGACTCACTTTCTGCATGTTGGTTGTCTGAACATGTCCTTGAAGTGGAAGTCACGGGAAAACAACAACACAGTTTTACAATCTGAAACCAGTGAATTTGCAAGTGGGCCTCAGATGATGAAACGATCAACACCAAATTTGTAATTATATTTGATTGAAGCTACATTCTGTAATCTTGTCTATTCAATATTTAATTAAGTTGTGTATGAAATAAATCACTGGTCCATGTTTGCTCCAGAAGCTGTGAACAGTAATATGGCTGGGCTTCCTTTCAAATGTGAATATATTTTTTTACACAAATTTAATATAAACCAGCAACTCTGATCCCTTGCAACTTCAAACTATATCGTCTGTTAGTGTTTTTTATTAATGGGTCCTTTAAATAATGTACACCTATAATTATATCATTTGTATAGATCCTGGTTAATATAGGAATAATACACATTTCCATTTTTCATCTACGCATTTCTTTGTTGCTGTTGCTGTCCTCTTCAACTGACCCTTGTTTCAGGGCTGAGAAAAGAGTAGTAATATTATATTTAGTAATATTTAGACATCCTTTTGCCATCAGTGTGACTTTGGCTGCATCAGTAATGTGTTGACTTCACAGTGCTGCATGGCCCACTAATTAATTTGCCTCCATAAACTAGGAGCTGTGAGGCCTGCTGCCCTCAGCCAATTTACTGGTGACCTTAATATGACCCGAGCACACTGCTACGTGGCTTGGCTTTAGCGTGTGTGTGTGTGTGCCTGCGAGTGTGAAGAGGTTAAGCATATTTTACCAAAACAAGGAAGCCCAGCATCTAACAAGAAGTGATTATGTAAATGATGTGTTGGCAGCCTCAATACCGCTGGGGTTTGAAGTGTGTCTGCATTTGTGTGTGTTGCATATCATGCAATCAGGCTTGAATTGATCCCATCTCCAACACATTCACAGTGGGGCCCTCCAGTTTTCTGTCGCTGTCATGGCAATGCTGGACATTATTATATTTTTTAGTGGCCAATCTATTTTTTTTTTAAATTGCTTATCCTTTTCTGATTAATCTCAAATGTGGTCATTTTCACTCAGTTTTATGAGTGTTTTGCGATCAGTGTTCAATAATTACAACAATGTTCATTCCATTGGTGTTACTGATGAGTTGAATATTTGTACTGATATTTGTAAAAGAAAAACAAAAAAACAAGTGTGACAAATCATTTCCTGTACCACACTTACCTTGTTCCCTCTTCCCATCATCCCTCTCTTACCTCATTCCCTCACCTTTGTTTCTCCAGCTGATGTCTTCATCAGCGATAATTCCGGGCCCATGCAGAGCGCGGCTGATTTCCCTGCCAGTAGATATAAGTTGATTGAAGGCAACCCGCGCCTGTCAATACCACTTGCTTGTATTTGCCCGCGTCCCGCCTGCCTCCAACACAGCTGATTATTGGAGACCTCTCATAGCAGTATTGAGCTGCTGTCCCCACTCTTGTTACCTAGCTGAGAGTTTCATTGTTTAAATGCAGATGGAGGTGGGCTATTGAACAACGAAGACACTCGCCCCCGTAATGGTAAACAAACAATCCGAGCGCCGCGTGGAGAAAAAGTGAGGTCAATGGAGTTAATTAATACATGTAAGGGGACACATTATAGACATTGTGATCTTTATTTTCCCACCTTCCTGATACACACGTGATGTCTGTGAAATGATGAAAGCCGCCGAGGTGAAGACAAACGTACCCAATGGAACTTTTTCCACTAGCATTACACAGAACATCTATCTTGTATATAACGCTGTATTTGGGGGTTTTCATTAGACTGTCAAGCTGTAAAATAATAGCGTCGTGAAGAAAATGGGCTATGTGTGACATTTATTTTTCTTTAATGTTGTGTCAGAATAGGTGATTGTGCACGACCCAATCAGTTACATGTGAACCGTTGGTGCAGAAGTTATAATTCTTTCTCGTATAGAATTCTACTCGGTAGTGTTTTCCTGACTGAAATTAGACATGCTTCTTTTCACTCGCCACTTCCTTTAAGAGTCTCTAATGGTCTCATTGTCCCTCTCTGCTGATTTTTCCACCGCCGTTGTCCTCTTTTTCATATTTTTTTCACCCCCACCTCAGAGCCTGTTCTCAAAATCTTTTCATTTGATTCATCTGTTTGTGATCTTCTCTGATGATGCGTCAACTTGAGTGAAGTTTCCCAGAAAAGCACACTGACATTTTTGTGTCAGAATATGTGATGGCTACCCAACAATAGTTGCCTGCCTGAAACCATATGTCTGGTTGCAAACTTAGATGGGGATGGGGGTTTAAAAAAAAAAAAAGAAAGAAAGAAAAAAAGGGAACAATCACAATTATTCCCTTTTTGATATCTGGCCTTGTCTTACAGAAGTTCAAGCAAATGTGAATGAATGGAGCAGCAGTCTCATCTGTGATGTGTGAAGTTTGAAAAACATATACTTCTCTTTTCCACCTTGAAAGGCCCGGGTACAGGCTGACCCACACATCAAAATATATCAAAGAAACTCTTTTGATGGAACTTTAAAGTGAAAGGAGCCGTGTGATTGGGCAAGTGATGTACTGAACCTAAAAAACATTGTTCATCTGATGTTTCAATGCCTGAGAGTTTAGTCCTCAAAAGCCAGGAATAAAGCGAGGAACCGCGCAATCTGTCTGTAAGCACATGGCTCACATAAACCCAATTAAAACCTGAGATTTATCCGTATTATTGGTTCTTTTTTGTGCCACTTGACTTGCGTTGGTCATGGATTCCAGTTACACAAAGGTGCAATGCTGTCAGCTGCAGACTATAACATTTTTTTGAATTTAAATCAATTCCCAAATTAATAGCAATTGAAAACATAGTTCGGAATTCGTTTTTGCTCACCGACGGTGAAAGGTGAATTGAAGGCGAATCACAAACTGTAAATACAGCCCTCACAGATATTATTGATCCCCTCCTCTCTGCCACAATGCACTCAAAAAGAATCTATGCTGGTGTTTTGATATGTGTGGCTTTCGGTGGCCTATAAAACCAGAATGTATAGACGGCACTAAAGACGGCCAGCTCAACATTATTCACCTTGGTCTGTTAATAAAACATCCAGGCGCTCTCTCAGGAATAAAGCTCATGTCTGGTGACCTCTGAAAGGTTAAACCCTGTAAAAAGGTTAAACCTTGAAAGAATTATTTTCATTACTTTCCAGCCATTCCAATCACCTTCTCTCCTTATGGGAATCAGTGGATTAGTCCTTTGGTTGTATGCTTAGTTTTTCTTATGGCTTGCATATCACCTCATGCTAGTCCAGAGTTGTTTTATTTTTTCCTTCTTTTTTCTCACAAGTGGCAAAGTCGCTGTGGAAAAACAAAGCACTGTAAATTCTCATGCCATGCACACAGGCTACAATTAACTTTCACTTAAGTGATGGAACCACTTACTGTACGGCTTCTTCACATACTGCGATGCCTTTTAACATTTCAGAGTTAATAACTGTTGCCATTTTAAAGTCCGCTGACAGCTGAGATATTTTTTTCCATGCGTTGTCCCGCCCCTCTGTGTGCATCTGTATGCTAAACGGGGTCAAGACATCAACCGCAAAACAATAAATTTTCTTGACAACATCGGGGAAGTTCAGAGACCAGCGCTGTGGCCAGCCAGAATCCAACTCGTATTTAAACATCAAAGCTGCAAATAAAGAAAAGGGACTTGCACTGGAGCTGACCTTTCTCCATGCCAAGGAGTTGTTTGCTTCAACCTCAGACTCCCCATTTAAAATCACGCTTACATCATGGATCAAACCAAACTGCTCATGATCTTCTCCGTGTTCAGAGCTAATTTTTCCACATTTACATCATAAGCTTCCTCTTGAGACATCACTGCTGCTTTTTATGTAAGAGACGACCGCTGTGCAAGTGCAGAACGCCACTAATGCAGCCTCTATCTATCTGTTTGTTTGTCACCGATGCACAAAGTCAATTAATCCAAACAATACAGAAAAAGAACCCTCATTTAACTTGTTAACCCTCCACAGCCTGTCATGATGTTCATAGTGCTACATTTCCATTTTCATTTGGCTCATTACTGCCTAAGTGGTGCCACAAATGGTGAAATGATGTCACTGATATGAATGAAGACCATGGGAGTGATTGGTTTAAATGCCTCTGTGTAATTGAATCGTGTTATCCAGATATGCAATTGAATTATGTTTACTTCACTGGATGGGCTTGTGTACAGAGTGTAGCTCTGTGTGTGTGTGCGTGTGTCTCCCAGGGAAATTTCCACATCCACTAATTTGAGGCGCATAGTAAAAAAAAAAAAAAGGACAGAACAAAACAAATAAACCAAAAACAAGAATTTGTCGGGATGGACTGCTTTATCTGTCATATTCAGACATATATTTCCCTGGTCTCGGCCTATCAAAAAATAGGATGACATTCAGAAATAATGATGAACGATGATCTTGTTTTGAATTTCTGATAATTCAAAGATCATGTGAAGATAAAAAGTAAAGTTGTTTTGTGTGCATCTGCATAATAATTAGTTATGCAATCATCCGTATTGACTTATGATTTCGCAATCAATGCAACAACATTTCTTTATTTTTTTATTTATATCATCAAATAAATCAAATTTGATGGCCCCTTTTACATTTCCTAGAAGCTGCCACCTTCCTCAGACCTTGTTTTCTCGTGTCTTTAAGAAGCTGTATGAACCTGTGTACAACAAATGTCTGTAAACACTTTTCCAAGCAGGTCACAGTTTCTGACAATAATCATATAAATCATACATGTACAAAGAATTGGACATCCTGAGTGAGCGTGCACTGCGATTCGTAGATGTCAGATCAACCCCTCATGCACTCCTTTTCGCACAAACGCACACAGGATCATAGAACTCGACACACACGTGCGTGGTGTGCTATCTGTCTTGGCAGACCTCGTACTGTGACCAATCGGTGTGTGTGGAGCGTGGACAGTCGGATTATCCGAAGACACAGGCTCTAGCTCCCCCGGTTTCCATACTGTTGTTTCATTGGGTCATTAGAATAACAATGGCCACAATACAGATGCCGCTGTAAGCTGGCATCCATCCAATATGCTGCAGCAAAAGGCGTCGGGTCAGGAGATGCAAGTACGCGTGTGTTTATACCGAGGATTTGGCTCCGGCAAAGAATGGACAAGATGTTAATCACAGCCATTTTTGTCTTTGAAGAGTGTGTGGTTGTGTGTGTGTGTGTGTGCGTGTGTGTTACACTCTAATGACACAGCAGTGATGATGGCGGCGCGTGGCGTCCCTATCATGTGGCGAAAAATTGATTAGCTAAGGGTCACACTCTGCAAAGCCTGAAGCGTGTGTTTGTGTGTGCCGGCGTGTGTATGTGTGTGTGTGTGTGTGTGTCTCTGGGCATAAATGTGTGTGTGAGCGTTTGCAAGCGTGTGTATGAAAGTGTGTGTCGTCAGACCTCCTAAGCTGAATATTGATGTATTGATCAGGCGCTTGTGTTGCTTAAAGCCATTTGCTCCTAGGGGAGTCCTTCTAACACATACACACACGTACACACACACTCCAGAGCATGGCTATTGACAACTGTGTCATCTTTTCTGCGAGGACAATTGCTGACGATCGGCGTTGTTTCTTGTCATAGTGTGTCATTGTCTTATCGGACACAGGCAGTGTGCTGCTACAAAGCACACCTGCCACACGTCCATTCACAGACATGCTAATGCGAGCTCAAGAACATAATGCTATTATGGAATATAATAGCCTTATGGTCCACCTATTGGCCCTCTACATGTGCTATTTTATTGTTGTAATGACCACATATCCCAGATGTGCTTTTTCTTACCCTTCAATGGGTTTAAAGAAAACTGGCAACAGAAGAATCACACCAAATTGATCAAAAGTATCCAAAGTATTGATGATCACATCAACCTGGCATGAGGTTGAAGCAGCTGGTAGAAATGTTTGTGTGAAAAGAGATGGCAAGAAAACAACTTTTTTATATGGGCCAGCAGTCACCTTATCTAACAAAGAAATTTGAATCTGAAATGCTGAAAAATCCAAGTATGAACTGTCAAAGGACATGAACATAATTTTGTTGTAATTACTTTTTCTCCAGACATAATTTCCATTGTGTCTGCGTATAGCCTGAGTAAATGCACAAAAATAAATCAGCATACAAACAATACAAATACTGCTTTTTGTCATACATGGCATGTAAGAAGTGTCACATTTCACACCCATTTTACTCTAGCCTACTTCAGTAATGTTAGACGCTGCAGTGGAAACACTGGCTATTTCTGGTCCTCGTCAAATGCCTGCATAAAAAAATACATCGGTTTTGGTCTGAACAAGAAAGTTGTAAAACCAGTATTTTTTGACAATATCTTGATTTGAAAAATAATATTTAATATTATGGTCTTAAATGTTGCCAACCTGCTTAATTATTCATCAGTAATCCATGAACAGGGCTTCAGTCCTCAGAGAGAGATATTGGTGTTTTCATCTAAGCTTTTACCAGATAAATGTAGCCACATTATTTTGGTGGTAACAAGATGCTGAAATTGAAATAAATGGCATCCTTATTGAAACACTTTATTGCCACTTCGACGGGGCACAATTTGAGCCAAGATGAATTTATTACCCTGTGATCAGGAAAAAGTTTTCTTAAATGGTAAACATAGCGAAACTTTCAACATCCAGACAGGTCACAGTCAATTTAAATTCACAAAAAAAACAACAAAAAAACACAGTTAAAAGAAATCAATGACTTTCAATGAGATCACAAACAATCTCCTAAAACACAACATAAATCACATTCTGTCATTTTTTTCCTCCCTCCCTGTACATTTGCGTGTTTATACAGAGTGCCATTGAGATGGATAACCGTTAAACACTGCGATGATTCAGCATCATACACACTTTATCAATCAAACACTGTCTGAGAGGCACAAATGCAATTAGCTAATGTGTTTGCCTAAACTCATCAGATGATGCAATTAGCAAGGGGAAACGGATAACCTCGCATCATCTATCAAAAGAGGTGGGAGCGGAGGCAGAAGAAGAGGAGGAGGAGGTGAAGAAGAGGAGTGACGGGGAGGAAGAATTTGTAATGCAAAAGACAATCTGTGAACAGGACAAGAGAATACTTTGCAGACCGGAGAAAAAAGGTCTTATCTGTTGCACCTAACAATTCATCTCCCGCCCTCCTGCCTCCTCCCCCCCTCCCATCTCTCTCTCTCTTTTTCTAATTACAACAGATGGCATTGAAGTGGCAGCCGGAGCATATTTCATCGGGAGGGAATAAAAGCAATTAGACATTCAATTTGGAGTGTAATTAATCCTACATCAAAGCCTTCATTAGTGATCGCTCGTTAGTGAAACATGCCTCTCTGAGAGGCCCAATAATAGCCCTCTTCGTCAAGGGATCAGCGCTAAGAGGGAAATCAAACAAGGTTAAACAAAAGCCATTGTTCCATTGGCGGAGAGACGAAGACAAATGAGGTGGTGAGGTTGGGGTTCGACTCAGTGTTTTACACACACTTTCCAACTCAAAGCTGTTTTTCCGGTTAGAGGTCTTAACTGTTAAAACTCCGGCTTAATGTGATTGCCTGCTAAGTCATCGCTTCAACACTCGAGCTCCTTCTTAGCTCCGGATCACACATAATGAAGTTGAATGCGGCGCTGTCTGATTGGAGTTAGCTCGCTTCAAGTGAGGGAATCTGTTGCTGCGACATGATTCTTTTGCAAATGTGTCACTTTACAGAGATTGTCTCTGCACATTTCTTATGCTTGTTAGCGTTAAGTGACACCCCGGTCGCTGCAGTTCTTTATCACACACGCTAAAATTCGGTCCTTTGTGTGTGTTTTTAGGAATGACGGCTATCCCTGCCAAAACTACTACCTCTTTGCAAGCCCGACAGCTCACTATTTTTTTTTTTCGGGGGGGATTGTTTTGTTTTCCAACTCCTCCAGGGTGACGGGAACATAACGTGTGAAGACTATTTAAAGCGATGATGTATTTATAGCGGTTTAGTTCTCTAGCTGCCGTCAATACCTACACAAAGTGCATATGGATACACTTACAGTACAATTCAGATGCAGAGCTAAACAAAGGCAGGAAGCTAAGCGGTCATGAGAACACTCGGATGAATAGCTATTCTATACAGGAAGAGCTGGACCATATAGTGTTATCATTAAAAGATTTAATACAATGAGAAGAAAATCAATCTGAATTGGTCTCTGGATCAGAGATGGTATGTTTTTGGTGTTAACACATTTATGGTGTCTCGGTATATATTGACTTATTGCAGACCCCAAGACGTATATTGCATTGTGTTAGCACCGAGGCCTCCAACCGACTGCAGTGTTTTTTTTTTTTTGTTCAGGTTTTCAGGGAGTATTGTACCTTGAGTGAGTGTTTGTGTTTGGAGGGCACTACGAGTCAGAGTGTCTTCAGATGTGGCCATCAGCATGTACATCAATTTGTTTATATAATGTTGAATCCTTGAGAAGTCCTGTTTTTTCGAGTATAGCGTCTGCTTTGCAATGTCGATAGTTATTGCCAGGCTCTGAAACACAACATGTTATTGCGCTCTAATCTTACAAGGACAGGCTTCAACTAATCACAATACTGCTTATTTGTTGTATTTTTTTATGCTCACTCCGTAGCAATTCAGCAGAAACACTTTACACAACTATTCTAACTAACTATATGTAACTATTCTCTATGGTACGGTCTATTCTTTAGCTTTATTTTGTATGTATTTCTAGGTCTTTATGCTTGATTCGGTCATTTTCCACTCTTCATGACAAGCGCTCCTTAGTTACACAACCATCATGTGGCCGTGGTGAGTCAAACGCTAAGATGTTTCTGTTCTGAACAGCACA
>CAESWR010000182.1:393116-405609 GCA_903171835.1 Mullus surmuletus | reverse complement strand
CACTCATCACGACAAGCGCTCCTTAGTTACACACCCATCATGTGGCCGTGGTGAGAGTCAAACGCTAAGATGTTTCTGTTCTGAACAGCACAAAGACAATTACTGCCTGACAACACAGGTAATCCAGCTGTATCTCTGGTACATTTTTATGGGCTTTTCTTTTTCAAATGTTTTCACTAGCTTTGGTCAAGGATGCTGTAGTGCAGTTGTCATTTATACACTTGCGCGCGTTGGGAAGAGGAGTTAGTTACAGCCGGTATCTCTCCCACACAGATACTGCTGTCAGAGTATGAAGCATCCTATACACACATTCTTTTATGCTCCCTCTGAGGTTGTTAAATTGGGGTCATACCTGTAAACAGCTCATTTTTTATTGTGGTGAATTTTTTTGTGTCGTAGCGTGTTGCACATCAAACGAGGCGCCGTTTTTTGTCTTTTCAAAAGAGGCCATGATGTCCGTAAACATTGCGACCACCTTTTTCTGAGTATCAATCCCTTGTATTACAGCGGTGAGTTTATTACGCCATTAGGTTAACTCGCAGAGATACAAAACAGACCTGCCGAGCCTTTAGCAGAAATACATCCAGGCTGGTTACATGGTAACACACCAACAAAGTCTGTGATCTCTGGAGCCGCATGGAGGCAAGAATGGGAGCAACCTGATTTTGGACTTTTTAAGACTCTTGTTGCTTGTTGGGAAATGGGAGGTCAGCTGAGTTACCCTCTATACTGAATGTCTTTTTTTCACATCAGTGCGAAGCAGACGCAATTCAGAAAGCAGGGTTTTAGGGTGCTGAAGGTGAATAATTGTTTACTTATAACTAGAGGGTGACGCAGGACACATCCATACACACAAACACCTCAGATGCAACCAACATCCTGGACTCGCACATCAAGCGATGTGAAGGTGCGATATGATGAAACCAGTTGCAACATGCTTCAGGTGCACTCAATTCAGGTGCATGCATGCGTTGTTTTTGTGTACGGGTGTGTGTGTGTGAGATTCAAATCCAACTCTGATCTCAGGGTGGAGAGTCAGGTGAAGGGTGGCAAAAAGGAAGAGTGCCCACATGCAAAATTGACGTGAGGAGGTGAGGAACGAGGGAGAAACGCCAGGATGAGAAGATGAATAAAACAAAGTCTGTCTCTGGCTTGGGGTTGTCTTCAAGAATTCTAAGGCTTCATTTACTCTAGAGGACGGTTTGTGTGTGCAAGTGTGAGAATGTGGACATAAATGTATTTTCCCATGCATACCACTTTTTCTGTGTGTGTGTGTGTGTGTGTGCGTGTGTGTGTGTTGCCCGTGCACATGAGAGTTGTAGTATATCCGTACAGAGGACAGTGCTTTCTGTGCCTGCCGCCCCAGACGCACAACCACGATGAGCAGATGAAAAATGAATTAAAGAACAACAGAAGAAAGGCAGAATGAAGAATGAGAGAGTGCTGTGGCTCCAAATAGTCATCTGGCTAGTGCACATGGGTGTATGCACATGCTCAATGTCTTTATTTTATGATTTACACTATGCCTCGGTTTTTAAACGAAGCCTCATCCTTGGAGTCCATCAATCAGCCCATTGAATATTTAGTGCTTTTGTCTTGACAGTGGCCATTGAGGCCACGCACAAAGGACGGCAAAGAAAAAAAAAAAAAGGGGCCTGTCGGACAAAGAAACCTGGCTCCTGGCTCGCAACATCGTCCGTGTGTGGTGCAGGGCTTTGCTTCATTAACATATGGAAACTTATGCAGAAAAGAGTTTGTGTAATCAAATCACCATCACAGAATACACACAAAAAGGCATTGAGTTGATTTTAGGGAGGCCTCTCCTCTTTGTCTTGTGAGGTTAATTTACATGACCTCAAAACAAAAGTGAAGCACAAATGGAGAGTAAAGTCTCCACTCTTCTTAAATGTTATGAGAAGAATATGCTCAAAAGTTTTTAAAAGTGAAATGACTTCAGTGTCACTGCCTTATAGAGTGACACAGGAACAGAAATGAAAATGCATGGGTGTCACTTTTTAACGAGATCATAAAACCCAACATAATTTAGACATTATATTTAGGGCTCGGTGGGAAAAAAAATCTTTAGAATGTTTATTTTCTTCAATTCTCTCTCTCTCTCTCCCCATCCTGCCTGTTGGTAGCAAGGAGGATTTGGGAGGATGCACAGTTTGTCATTTGGCCAGTGAGACAGATACTAAGAGTTTTGGCTGTGACTTATTTGAGCTAATGGTCCAGAACATTGTGAGCACCCCCACACCCAGAGGCAATTTCGTAAGCGCACTGGGCCGCTGCAAATGGCCCGTGGTACACCTCCATGGTCACCACGCACACGCCTGGCCCGCACACGTGCACAAATCAACATGCACTCGCAAAAGTCTTGCAAAAATAAATAAAAAAAATCACGCCCTCTGATACCTACCCCGCGTCCCGTCGTGGCCACGCCGGGCAATGCTTAAATTGTGATAAATTCCACATGTTCTAGATAACGAAAGGAGAGGGAGGAGAAGTAATCCAGCTGTCAGATGCAGGTGGAGACAGCGCAAGATACAAATAAAAAGCAACAAACAAAAGAACTGGAGGTGGGAGATGGACAAGCATATCAAGAGGGGAAATAAAAAGCAAAGGCAAGGTAAGAGGATGGTTGGTGGAAGGCAGCTAAACAGAGGCGTGTCTGCCGGAGTGTGAGAAACTTTGAGAAGTAGCAACGGTGAGCATCTGTGATTAGACTGTCTGACTACATTTCTGCAGTGATTTGGTGGCGGCGAAGCCCTCTAATTTCCTTTGAAATCTCCACTCGAGACGAGACACTTCAGTGCAACATTTAGACTGTCTGAACTCTCCGCAAGAGACTGGAGTGACTGGTCAATTATTCCCCCCCCTGTGGGAGGACGGACAAATCAAGCTTTTGCATTAACAACGTAAACACACAGTGGCATGAGTGCAAGAGGCAGACAAAAGCAAGCTGACATGCAAGAAAACACCTGTACACATGCGCTGTAGAATATTCTGTTTTTTTCTGAAAGTTCAGAAAGCCTCGACTGCTTTTTCTTCTTTTTCAAAAGTGACTCCATTCAACCAGTTGAATCTGGTTTAAGGTCATTTCACACATTTATCTCTATCAGAAGTATGTTTGTTTAAAACTCAACATGAGCCTCGGCAATTCAGAGCAAATCAATTTAAAAGGAAAATGTGACTAATAGCTCAATTTCTGTGAGCAGTACAAGTGAGAATTGCACAGAAATACAGTCGGTGTGTCTGTAATCTAGAGGGAACATTGTGTCGTGGTCTGGTTGTAAAACCCTCACACACTTGGGCTGCAGAGTGAGCGCCGTCATGTTGAGGTTAAGCTGCCGTGGAGCTGGTGGGTTTTAGGGTGTACGTCATGAAGTCCAGGTTAAAACAGCTTAAGTTGTTCATTTCTGTCCTGATAAATATTTAATAATAAAAAAAATGCATTTCAATAATGAAAATAAAAGATATCTATTTTTCCAATAATCTTCGGATTTTATCGCTTTGAGATTTACTCACGCAGCTCAAACTGACATTGCTGCTGATGCACACACACACACACGCACATCCACAAAATAGAGAATAAGTGCTCCCAAACTGATGAACTGCCAAATACCATGGCAGCACAACTAGAATATGGTGAAGCAAAAAAACTAGTATAGGTAATTTTTTTTTGTCGTTATAATTTCCATTACATTCAATAATTATTTATTTTGCTCACAACAGTTAAAGCAATATTGTAATGGAAATATTACAATAAAAACTTGACATTGGAGATTAAGGTCTCTTTGAAATGAAAGGTTTTTACATTACACAGAAATGGCCTCAAAATATTTTAGACAGGTTTGTGACCCCATATTGGACATTCCTGCTGATGGTATCCTTTCAAATAGAAGCAAAACAAACAAACAGACACATGAACAAACATATCCATAAACAAAATGCCGCCAAGTATCTCACAATATGTACATGTTGAAAATCATATTGTGCCTTTCTGCCTGGTCCTTAAAATCTGTCTTGGATAAAAACATTCACTCATGCCGTACACACCTTCCAACTCCCTCTCCATCCTCATCATCACCCTTCAGGAAACCATGGTTAGGTTCAACGATTGCATGTGTTGTTGTTGTTTTTTTCTTCTTTTCCAAACCCAAAGGGACAAACAGAGAAGACAAAAACACAAAGCGCAGTTATGCTTGTTAAGTCGAGCATCCTTCTAATTTTGTCCATGCGGCACATTAGAAAATATAATTAACCAGTATAGTTTAAAGCACTGCAGGGTATGTCCTTGCTCTGGTCAGATCAGAGTCCGATGGAGCCAGAGTGGGCGCTGTTAATTTTATTTTCATTTATTAGCACATATCTCCTGGAGGTATTTAGACTAACGAGGTTTCACAGGGCCTTGGCTGAGCTTTATGTGCCCTGTCATTGATTTTACTGAGCACTGGCCGTGATGAAGACAATGTGCACTGCTCTTTTTTGTTGCTTATGAGGAATTAGTGCCGCAACCTTTTTCTATGTTGTGCAGACGATGACAAGATTTTGACTCATTTAGAGGGAGATTGCTAAGAATGTTGATTTTTCAAGGTGTGTGAATGACAAAGGTCACCTTCAATAGCATTTATTTAAGGCAATATCATTCAATTTCAGCTAATCCAGTTGTGCACTGTCCCTTTAAAAATGTCACATACCCTGATGAACTTATGTCCTTTATAACTTTAGAGTTGTGTTTACACTTCCAAACAAGCATTCCAGCTATTCTGTGGATGAAGTGATTCTCCCCATATGTACTTGCCCTTGTAAATAATAAAGCCACACACAATACCAACTGTATACATGACCCCTGAGCAAGACATCCACAGACTTTGTACATCAAAGCTAAAAGCACGGAGGGGTTATGACTGAATCACACACAGGCGCACATGCACTTAAACACAGGAACAATAACTTTTCAATCAAAAGGTTAGAGGCTGAAATATGTTTACGTGAAGCTCACATTGACTGTCTATTCATTTTGGAGCTATGTAGAAATGTTTTATTACCACTGGAAGGTAAATAACCTATGGGTGTTGACCTCAAGTTTGTTTTCAGTGCCTGTTTAATAGAAAAACATTACTTTTTTTCCTGGAATATAAGACACCCTATGCCTTTGCCATTAAGCATGTGTGTGTGCTTGTCCATGTGGTTTTTTCTGCCATATACTTGCAAAGCATTGATGTATCCATTTGTGTTCAAGTTCACACTGTGATGAACTCACCTTTTCAATACATATATTAGATATCTGTTTTAACAAAGGGCTTTTGTAAAAAAAAAAAAAGAAACATTAAAAAAATTATATATATATGGATTTGTGGGACTGTGTGTTATGTCAGATATTGGTAGACTCCTCGTGAATATTTTTCACTAAACTAATGCAATGGAATAAGCAATAAGAATAAGATGTTGCACTGATGACTAGAATCATTCAAAGGTTTTTTAACCCTCCTTAAAATTCTGCTGTGGTTTTGCTTTGCAGTGATGCGGCATAGGTCACCTCACAAGGATAGCTGCAATGACATGGCCCACAGGTATGTTTTTTTCCCCGAATCGAAGTGGCGCCCACTGACTGAATGGTGTTATCACCACTATATGATTGTTCCAACATGTGTCGCTCCACTGAAAGCACAGTTACTGTTTGACCGGTATTCTTCTTGGTAGCAATCATTCCTGATAGTCATCTATTGCTACACAAGAATAATCCCTAACAGGATTCACATTTGTTGCATTAGACTGATTGTTTGTCTGCATTTTGGGGTTTATCTTTTTTTTTTTTTTTTTCACCCTCAGCCCTGAAAGGTCATAGTACCTCATCCTGCTGACATTTAGAGCATTGATAATATTCCCTCACATATCAATTTCACCTATTTTCTCATCATTCTCGTTTCCCCCTAGCAGAAAATGGAATCATTTGTGCTTTCAGCAATTTGTTATTGATTGGGAGAGCTCTGGAAATAGAGGGTAGCCATTATGGCAATGCTGCAGCTACGGTTAAATTGAGTTTTAAGCAGGCCTGCAAATGTATCATTTCACGGCCATAACACAAAAGCTTTTAAATCCATGAACCTCAGGATGGATCAAATGCCTAAAAATACCAGTATTCTCATCATATCCAGAGCTATTAGAATTTCTGCTGTTGAGAGGTTTTCGGTAATTCTGTAGAATGTGACAGTATGTGGCTGCGTTTAAGAGAAACCGCAGTTAAGATTGATTCTCTGACTAGTATCAGGGCCATTTGAAATGTGCCATTGTGAGTGATTCAATGACTATTGATGCATGCCAGATATCTTATTTTAATATACGCTGAATTCTTGGCCTGTTGGTCACAGAAGCTGTTTGGGGAAAAAGAAAAAAAAGTTTTCCATATATGAAATTCTGCTGGTTGCCTTTGGAGCTATTGAGAGAATCAGTATATATAAGTTATTGTATGTACATATTTATATATGTATGCATGCAGGGTCACATACACGCATGATGATGGGTAAAAACATCTACAGTGTACCATTATTATGGGTATCTGTATTTCTGTGGTCTGCGTTCTCCAGCTCTTGACATTTGCCCCCTAGCCCTTTTTCCTTGCACCCAGGGGATGGTGCATCAGGCCTGGGCAGAAGAAGCAGTAAGAATGCCCCAGGCTGGGTCTTCACCACATCATCTATGCTCTGGCCTGGTTTGGATACCAAAGAAACTCTGATGGACCCGTAGCACTTCTTTGTGCTGCTCATAAATAATGCTCCCTGTTAATAATGAATTAGTAATTACCCCAGCTGTTTTATTTGTGTTGACCACGGAGCAGAGGGGCTCGTAAATTAGTAGTACCCCTTCTCACCCAGGGCGTAGTCCTACTCCTTAATCCCTAGGGGAAGGGGTGCTGGCTTTTTATGGCTTGTGAAGTAACCATCACGGCCACATTTCAACTGACTGGTTGGTCCGACAACCTCTGCGAAACCCCCACTGCTGATGGCCAAGCAAACCTGTCCTCACTCTTTGACATCAAACTCGCCCCAAGTGGACAGCTTTGGCAAAGTACACCATTTTGGATTTGTCTCCAAACGTGCCTTGATCACCGATTGAAAAAAAATGTGCTGAAGACATTCTATGTCACTACTCTGAAATGTTCAGATGTGATGATAATGAACTTTATGAACATCTACCTAAGAGAAATGGCCTTGCAGTGAGCCCAGGGATATAGTCTCACATAATCCTGTAAAGGTTTTTGGTAAAGGCAAAACGTGTATTCTGAAAACCAGTTGTCACCGATCTCTCTCTGACAAAGTGGGTAAGACCTCACCATCTATCCAAAGTACGCCTGTGAGTTTTCCTCCCACTTTTGTTTAGCAAATATAACATAACGGTCTGTTCCATTGTTTATGTTCTTTCCAGGGTAGGTCAGATTCAACAAAAACAGACCTTCCAGTGACCTGGAACCAGCGTTCCATTATATTGTGTTTATCTTTACATGTGTAACTTGCAAGGAAATGTGGATTCTCTGTGTTTTAGCAATTCCTACTATTTAAATACAACATATATACCTTGATCTAACAACCTATATACTTATTGAGCCTTCTAAACTGTGCAGACACATGGACAGAAGTTAAGCAGTTGGCACCCTTTGACAGCTATCAACAACCCTCGTTCAGGGAGTGATGGACATGTTGCAGGTCCCTCCTTTGTGCTACTACCATGGAGGTCAACATCCTTCATGACATGCTCTGTGTCGTCAACTGACACTTTTCTGACACCCTGTCAAACATATGTGAATTAGTGATTGGGGGTTAATAGACTGTAGAGTGTGTCATATCTCCTCCTGAGCATATTCATATGACATTCATATGACACATTACTTATACTTGTGTGTCAGTAAAGAATCATTTGATTTTTTTTTTGACTTTGTGGCATGAGTGACTTGTAGCTACTTAGCAGAATAAGCAAGTAGTGAATAAAGTATCTTAATAGCTATCTATCATACTAATCATTTGGATTAGCAGATTGTAGAAGACATGGGAGACTTTGAATAAGTGATTTTCACGTTTTCTTGCTTTTTTTCTCCCAAGTTCACCACGAGCAATTGAAACATTTGATGCTTCATTTGAATATTAAGATGCTTGATAGTATTCAATTGACATTTTTCTGCCAGGGGTCTCTGTTCAAAAATGAAGAAATGTTCAGTTATGACATACAGTGGCTCATATATTTTTAAACCTAGAATGCCAAACCTTTCAGTAAGACAGTAGACACCCAAACACTCGAATGATTGAGGCCCCAAGTGCTTCATTATGTGAATGATATGATTACTGCAATCTTTCCAGTAGTGTGTGTGCTGTGCATGTAAACTTTGATTTGAGTGTGTGTGTGTGTGTGTGTGTACATTCCTGCATGCTAAGGTATATGTGTGGTTGTCTTTATACAGTATACGCGAGACTGTCAGAATGAGTTGATGAGCGGAGTGTTGCATTCTGACTGTGGTCATGTTTCGCCTGGCCCTTACCATCCTTGTTTCACTTCCTCCTAAAGGTTAGCCGTGTGTGTTTGGTTGTTGACCGGGACACAGAGTGTGTGTGTGTGTGTGTGTGTGTGTGTGTGTGTGTGTGTGTGAGAGTGTGTGAGTGTGTGTGGTTAGCGTTTGTGTGGGGGTTGAGGTGGGGGTGGATGGGTGTGAAGAGAGAGAGTCAGAATGCCAGACTCTTAATGATCCCTCCAGAGAGGTCTTGCTGTGTGTGCAGCGCCGAGGCCCGGACAGGGAAACATGGGGAAATTAGCTATCTCTCTCAATAACCTACGATGAAAGTCTGCCTCCTACCCACTCCTCTGTCACTGGCTCCTCAAGACAATAAGCCAATTAGACCAAACCCAGCTAAGGGCCAGGGCCTGTGTGTGTGTGTGTGTGTGTCAGTGTGTCAGTGTGTGTGCGGTTTTGTGTAAATGTGTTCATGTGAGATAGAGGTGAGCAAGAAATACGAACAGCATTAAGGATTCCTTGTGCATAATTTTCTTTGCTGCTAGGAATCTGGATGAAGATGAACATTTTAAAGTAATAATTTGTGAAAATTTCATATGAGCTAATTTCCACATGGCTGCCCTCTTTTGCTGGCCGATGTAATAGTGAGTCCTCACTCTATAGCCACTTTTGAAAAGCTTCTGCATTTGCCCTTAACAATTTTTTTTGACAGATGTGGAAAAGAAACCCTGCATGTCATCTGTTACTCATTTAAAAAAAAAGGAGGAGGTTTGCAGATATGTCAAGTTACCAATTTTACACATTAGACTTGAAAACTAAAAGTTAATTTGTCTGTTGTTCCTCGGGAAGACACATTTTAATTGAGATTTATCATTCCACACCTTTATAAATATGACACAAAGACTCAATGTGTGCTGTATTGTTTAATATTAATCACACAGTTTTATATATAGCTTAACCAAAGTCAATGTGTATGACATATTGTGTTATAAAATATGCTTTTTTGCATACTCAGAATGATGGAAGCGCAATGTGAAACGCACAAAATAAGGGCACAGATCTTTCATTTGGCAACTTCAGAAAAAAAAAATAGCCGTTTGATTAACAGGTGACCTCTGTGATACACATGTTGAAACGACATACTGATGAGGGCCTGTTTGAAATATGATTTCTAAGTGTTTATACATTACATGATGACACCCTGCTACGAAAAATAAATGATTAACCCTGTCATATAAACACTGTTTACTTAGAGCATGTGTGTATGTGTAGGTGGAGAGGTTAAGAATGACTCGAGCAGCTCTGCCTAATGTGTTTAATTTAGATACAAGCATTTTTTAAGGTGTCACTTTTTCCCTCAAATGAAGGATATTGCTCTCATTCTCTCCCCTGTTTTTCTCCCTCTTACCCTCCCATCCCCCTCTCTGCCTCCCTGAGATATTGGCCTGTCTGTTCATTCCATAACTCATACTTTACTCGTGACGCTCAATTAAACTGCATACATTAGGGGAGTTGATGGGGAGGTAGGACATTTGTAATCAAGCATATTTATTCTCTTTAATCACCCTGGGGACCTGGAGACCTCAAGAAGCCGCGCACACACACAAGGATGCATGCAAATGCACACGTGCACACAAACACACAAATCCTCTTGCTCGCCAGTGATACACACACAAGCCAAAAACTGCACACACACATATACACACACTTATCAAATGGCGCTGCTGAACTCAATCAAGCCGGGGCTTGGCAGCCTTGACTCAATCACCCCGGCAACTCCCCCTGTGCACCCTGGTCCCTCGACCCCAACCCCATATTAATGACAGCACACTAGTTTACATATTAATGAATAGCTTTGGTTTTTAATATGCTGCTCACTAAATCACGCAAGGCAAGCAGACAGGCTATTAGTGCTTTGTACTCCTCGGGTGTATTAAAAATATATGGGGTGATTTGTATAGGATGTGTGCCTGTAGATGTTTTTGTGGGCGTATGTCAGCATGCACTGTGTGTGTGAGCACACATGTCTGTCAGTGTGTGTGTGATTTGTGTTAAGGCACACCTCGTGATCGTATCCTCAGAGTTTCGTAGAGTGCTGACGACATTTCGGCGTTTAAGGTTTTTTTGCTACTTACTTTAGTTTCAACGAAAAACTAACAAAAAACGAAACAATACAAAACAAAGGTAACAATGGCGTGCGAGGGAGAGAAAGTTAAACACACAAGCCCCGCACACAGACGTGCGCCATACAGACGCACACACACGCATTCATGCATGTTTTACAGCATGAGTTATTTCTGTCAACTTTGACAAACAGTAATCGTGTGTAAATACAACCCACTGTCAGTTAATCTCCGGTCGCTGTCAGTAATCACATAAAGAAGAGTGAACGGAATGTGAAAGGTAGGAAATAATTAGAAATATTCCCAGTGGCTGCTTTGTGACTGGGACTCAATGGAACCTCACTTTTAATTAAGACGAGGAAGCCGGCGCACCCGCACTCATAAAAGCACACACAAACATCCACTTGTACATTCACACTGCCGTAAGTATACACAAGCTCCTCCTCATACATGTACACACTAACAGGGACACGGAAACACGCACAGACACACACACACACACACACACACACACAACTGCACAGTCTCAGTGAGCAACAGGGGAAATAAAGGCTTGGTTTAAAGAGGACTTAGAGCCGTCCATAACCACGAATGAGTCTATATTCTGTGAAAGCTGTGTGTATGTGCGGGTGTGAATGATGCATTCTCGGCCTTTCATGACAAATTTATTTGTTTATAAGCAAGGGATGAGAGGAATGGAAGCGAGAGAGAGGCAAGTAGGGGAAGAAGGGGAAAAACGCAAACAGGGACTGATGTAATGATCACAGCGGTCCTCTATATTTGTGTCTCCAGCAGTGAGCCGACAATGCCAAAAACTTAGTTGATCTTCCAAACACTTAATATTCACACACACACGCACACATTACACATATATGCCTGCACATGCACCCATCCAGGACAAAACAAAAAAAACACAACTTTTGCTGTGCTCTCTACCGATTGAGTGTGTTTTCGGGGATTTTCCGTCCATAGGCTCCTCACACATGCATGTGTAAAGTACCCAATCCATTCACAATGTCATTATGTATAGGATTCTCCCTCATTTTCCCATTGTATGGCTGCCATTAAGTACCCACTACATTATCGAGCTACCATCCGCTAATGACAAAATAGACAAAGAGAATAATCAACACTCTTCTCCATCGCTGCTGCTTTCTTCCTTCTATCTATTGTGTATCAGCTCTCCCCTCTCCCCTTCTCCCCAGTCATTTGGATAAAATCAAGGGATTGTCATAATGTGCCTTCCGTTTGTGTGTGTGTGTGCGTGGAAAAAGAACGCACATTCCCATTGTTCAAGAGTATGTATTTTTCAAATATGTATGCCCGCTATGCAGCAAGTGTCTGTGCATGCTCGCCCTTGCATGTGTGTATGCGTGTGCGCGTTAGTGTCCCTGCGCGCGCGCCTCTGTGCATGAAGACCACAGACGAGATGCAGTAATTGAAGGCCCTCCTGCCGATTTCACACAATCAACGTGGCCACACTGGAGGTGATGAAAGTGAATCAAAGATTGAAGGGAGAGTTGGTTTTTAAAAAGGCTTTCAGAGTCCCCGCTTCCCCCACCTCCCGATTCCTCAATTATCCCCACAATGGCTTATTAATACCATACCCACCTTCACTGCATCACACCCTTTATTTCCTTTTTTTCCCCCCTCGTCTTTCACCACCTCAGAGCCACACGGGGTTATATTCATATTACCCCGCGCCTTCATATCGGACTGGATCCCTCATTGCTCTCACCTCTTTTCCCACTGAATCCACCCCGCTCTCCATCCTTGTCCTTCATAGTTTTTAAAACCCACCGCTCTTTGCCTTCATATCTGCTCAAATCTCCGTCACTGTCAACCCCCCCCCCTCTTACACACCCAC
>CAESWR010000182.1:364097-374218 GCA_903171835.1 Mullus surmuletus | reverse complement strand
GCAAATTGAGTGAAATCAGTGGAATGTCCCTTTAAAGTATGGGAACGTGTTTGTGTGTGTGGCTGTGTGCACGTGAAATCCTGCAGTTTGCAAGATGGAGGCTTAATGACCCTTTGGATCTGTATTTGAGGTGTAGCTAATGAAGCATATGTGTATGAAGTACAAGCCTCTGCCTTTTAATGGGAAATTCCTATCAATACCATGGATTGGATTAATATTTCAAAGTTAATGTTTTTGTTGAAGAATTTGCAAAACAAACAGGCTTCACAGTCGCTTGTGCAGGAAAATGCAATTTTCTCAGACTTAGCTGCTCATCTTTTTAATTACGCCCTTAATAGCTTTATAGATTTTTGAAAGATGAATTCTTATTGGCATTTTTATAATTACTGGTCTTTATTGCTTTTTATGAAAATAATCGTCAAGGCTCATTTACTCCCACAAACCCTAAGGCCAGACACATATGTTTCACTGATGAAGGCTAAATAAATAAATAAATAGATAAATAAATAAAAAAAATAAAGAAGAATTAGAAAAATAAAGACCAAATATATAACCACAACAATTGTGAATTCCTTAATGAATCTTTTTTCTTCACATAAAATCACTGAATTCTCACTTTTCACACCAGTGGTTTAAGAAAATACATGCGACAGCGGTCATATTAAAAGACAGTGCCCCAAACAGGCAGCGTGTTCAGGCACAGTGTGAACTCCAGAGGCAATTCAAACCAGAGCCGCTCACATTAGCCCACAGTGGTGCAGGCTTTGGCCAGAATACCACATATGTCAACATACTATCAAACGCTCTGCTAAAATACCTGAACCTCCTCAGCATTAACACATGTACAAAGCCGGAGCTAGCCAAGACTGCTTCAGAGCTCTGACTGTGGAGAAAATATATCTGGACGCTTCAGCAGAAACATATTTCGAGGAGTTGGCAAATGCTTCCTCATGTAGACTGCAAAAGGCCCTTGAGTGCAGCAGCCTTGGACAAACTGTGGCCCAGAGCCATTCCCTGCTAATAAGTCTGACAATGAATTTTGGGCAGGCAGAAAAAAATGAAATAAAATAAATAAATAACCAGATGAGTTTGTGGGATAGCGAGGGAGGCAAATTGTCTTCTGTGAAATTCATACCTTGCAATGCACGAGCCTCTTCAAATCACTGTTTAATTTAGGTTGAGATCCTGCAGAGGGGGGAGAGTGTGCATTTGGCTAGCCTCGTCACCACTAAAAGGGAAATATGCATTGATTTAGCCTTGAACTCCCTGTTGAACTTGGCTGGCCTGCTTCGCTGTGGTTTCCCAGTACATTCCCAGTCCCTCCTTCGTCGTCCGAGACCCAGCCTGGATACAGACAATAACCGGAAAGAGTATTTAGAACATTTTGGACTAAAGTGGATGTAAATTTCACCCTTTACATTTGCCAGAAGCATCTGTTTTATCTATAAATGCTAAGTTCCAAAGAGCCAAAGCCGTGGAATATTTCAACCCGTGCTTTATTTAATTGGTTTGGAAGCACACAAGGAAAGAAAGAAAAGTCAGAATATGACTTTTTTCCCCCTGGACCCCCTGCTAATAGCCCAGCTATTCCAATCGGCACTTTCTCATAATAGGACCATGGGTAATTTGCCAGGGCAAGTGCCAACTGAGCATGTTCGCAACACAAAATAGTAAGAGCAAGTCATTTACTTGAATATTGTATAAACCAGTTGGCAAATCATATTTATGGCACCAGGATTAAAGTAAAAATATCAGTTTTGCTTTTAGGGGGGAAATTGGTTTTTTCATAGTGTGAATAAGTGTTGGCTTACCCTGTCTGGCTTTGGCCGTCTCTCCCAAAACTCTAAAAACAGTCCCTGTTTTGGTTCCAACATTTTTGGTCTCTATGGCGCTGGATCGTTCTCTGTAGTGTACAGTCAGTGTGGTCTGAAGAGTCTCCCCTTATGTCTGCTACACATGTGAATATGCTCGACAGATGTTAGCTGGCTCCCAGGCAGACGTGCTCTCCTCCCCCTGGCCTTTTTGGCTCCGCTTGTGACATGGTGACACACAGTAGCATCTGGAGTTCAGGCTGGGTCACCCAGAGCAAACACAATACAGAGCTGTACATCAGTCGCTCTGGAGCAACTGGTCGTCGGCTGGACTGAAGAAAATGTCTGCCTGCTTATCTACTGTTCGTACCGACTCAGACATATTCTACTAGTTCACCCTGCAACTCCACTGGCAATTCCAAGAACTTGCTGAAAGTGAGAAATGGTAGCCACTGGTAAGGCTGAACCAACAGCAAATTTAAAGTGAGATGTTTTTTCACTTGAGGCTACCACCAAAAACATCTGATACTCACTTTATGGAATGGACCCAAAGGAGACGAAATCAGGTGTGTGTTATTGATTGTACATGTCTGGACCGCAAACCATCCAGAAAAACAAAAACCTCAAGAATATCCAGCATCCAAATTTTAACACGGTTTTAAAAGTGATACAATATTGAAATTACCTCAAAGTTGAACGTCTACACAAAGTGATAAATAATAAAGCATGGAAGAAAAAAAAACTACAGAAAGTATGAGAAAGCTGTCAAACCGTAGCGTTCGAGGAGCTAACATGCAATGCAGGGTTGCAGCAAAGAAACACAAAACCCGAAAAGTCATTGAAAGTCAAAAGTAGAATCCCTGCAGGGGTCTGTTAAACCATATGTGAATTCAAATTAAATTAAACCCTATAGCATCTTTAGTATCAAAGGCAGCCAACTTAAATTCAATCCTCATATGCTGCCAAAGGAAATAAATAGACATTTGAAAATGAACAATAAAAAAGATGCCTGGTTGCCTTTAAACCACAAGACTGTGGTCTGTGTTTTTTGTTTCTTACATGAAGGCAAGCACTGAAGAGCTTTTTGGGGTTTCAAATTATACTCATTTATTATATGTATTGCTGTTATGGTGATCTATTTGACAGGATTGTGAAAAGGGCTGCTCCTTGAAGGCGGCTTTTTTGATTGTCAGCGATGAATACATAGAAAGCATAAACACGCACCTATTTAAAGGTACCCCACGTTTTATGTGTCTTTGTGTGGGACTTCCGCTCGTCTATTTGTCTATATTCCGTCGTTAGCTGACAGTCAGCCACGTTCGGAGACAGTCAAGCGTCAGCTCATGAAACAAACATTTAGCGAGCGCACACCAGCAAAGCTGCCAGCTGACGTGCACCCGTTCAAATCCATCCCGTCATGTAAATAACTTGTTTCAGTGTGCTTTCAATTAAAGCGGAGGACGAAGTGCCATTGCTGCCTTTGATGGATGAGCTTAGATATTGGAGTGTACCGTTGGATGACAAAACGTTCCCCCACTCCACCTCAACTCCTCTTTCCTATTGATTCTCCTAGCGGTTATTCATCAGGGCAGTGGCCACTGTCAGATCAGCTGCTCCTTCTCCTCACAAAACACATTTTCCACAGTTATTGATAAAGCTATTTGACCTTTTATTCAAATGTGTGTGTGTATGTGTGTGTGTGTGTGTAATGTGCACACATCTGTGTTTTCTTTCTCTCTGCTTTTGCCAGAGGCTTGCAGATCACTGCAGCTACATGAATAAAGTCAGGCTGTTTTGATTAACGCCAAATGAGTAGGTCTATTCTTTGCAGATGTCTGTTTCAGCAGTTCTGAGCCTTGCTTTCACGTAACAAAAATAAACCCAAAACCTGTTTTACAGTTTGGCAAAGATAAGCACACACACTCACACTATGCACACATATACACACATGCCTGCATTCATATACATTGCTAGTCGAACACATACTGTGACTCGCATATAGACATAGGTACTTTCTCAGTATTTTGAAAATTTTACGCTCTTTTGTTGGGTTGAAGACAGACATGCTTGGCCACGGGTCCAATAGTTCACTATGACTGTGCAGTGGCTGATGGAGGGAGAGGATAATGACTTAACAGGACCTCTGTGCTTGGTAAAGGTCATGAGCGGGGCCAGTATTTTGAAATCTGCAAAGTAATCACTACAGCTGATGTGTTTGAGGTTCTTGCAGTAGGACATCCGGAGTCACTAAATGCAGAGCAATATTGTAGAGGAGTTTCTTTTAATCAGTGCTTCCTCACAACCCTTTCAAGTGACATCCAAAGTGTAGACCCATAAGACTGGAAAAGAAACCAAATGCAACTGGAATTCAAAGGTTTCAATATGTAAATCTGCAGGCAAAGACATTTGCAACTATTATTATATCACTTTGGTAGATTTTGCAAGAAAATAGACTTAATTTATTCATTTGACAGTATGTGGTCAATTTATGCAAATAATGTCCCCCCTATAAATATAAGTAACCGCTTATATTGGCAGCTGGCAGCTCAGCTGTCTAGATGACTGCCCAGTTTGCTTTTTTTGGTGTTTTTTGCAAACCCATTGGTCATTTACTGTAATGTGTAATGTGATTCATTACGTTATGCCTTTCAGAAAACAAATATTGGTCTTGTGTACTGTGTTTGCCGCTGTCACATTAGTGCAGCCTCTTATTTTTTCTTTTTTATCTACAACAGTGCTGTCCCTATGGACTTTATTCAACAAGTTTCCATGTATTCATGTTTAAGCTTGATGAACTGATGGTAGAAAGTGTTGTAGAATGCCGGATCTTATAACTACCAGACCTTCATCAATTGCTACAAGGAACTAATCTCAAATGTGGCATATTGGAGAACCTTGTACTTTGTGTTTATTTAGAATACATGTGAAGTGTCTATTGTATATCCAAGGCATTTGATGTGTAGATTTTCTATGACAACTGTGCAACATATTCATCCGCAAGCGAAATAAGGGATATATTTTGTTGCAAACAAAGGGGAACTATAGTTTCTTGTCAGAAAACCTTGTCCTTCATGGCAGAAAAGTTTTCCACAACAACCACTTGTAATTTCCAGACAGGCAACATGTTGCGCACAGTAAAGGACACTGCTGTTGTACCGTGCGGTCACGTGTGTCCTCGTCATTTCTATTTTTATGTAAGATGTATAGATGTTGAGACATAAACATCGAGCCTATGAACATCTTCAACAATAGAATCGCCTCATGCAAAGTGGTCTGTATCGTAACCGCACATACTTGCCTTGATCAGAGCAGAGATAGATTCTGTGTTGATACTTTTATATATATGATGACTCACGGCTGTGTTTATATGGCGCACAAATTTAAACCCTGTAGAGATTGAAGCGCAACTGTCTTATCCCACAAAATTCGTGCTCATGTCTTTTCCTTGCCATCAATAATTAAGACTAGATCTTGGAATGAAAAAGTAATTTCCCTTGAAAGAACCAGATAGAATTGACGTAAACCCCAGCCCTAAAAAACACACCCCAAGAGGTATCTAAAAGCTCAGTAGGTGCCAATAAAAGTGGAAAACAGAAATCTTTCTAACAAAACACAACAACAAGAACAGCCCATTGAAGTGGAGAAGTGAAAAACAAGAGAGACTTAAGGTGACTCTCATCTTGTGCTCCAGAGCCGAGGCACTCCGGAAAAAAAAAGAGGAAAAAAAAAGAAAAAGTGGGAATGTAATTTCCCAGACTAGGAACATAAGCCAGGAGTAATCTGGCCTGTAATACCTCCTAGTCCTTAAATAAAAGCCCTCCATTTTAAGTCTTCAACCTCGTTTTTCCCCCCCCTCCCTTTCCGACCTTTAATAGGATTTGGTAGAAAATGGCTTTGCGAATCGCTCCTCTCCGTCTTGCTCAAGGAAGAGTGGGCTATGCTCATTGAGAAGTGCTTAATTGCTTTAAATGACTGATGATACATCTGGGGAGAAGGGCCTTGAGCATGGCCACCACCTCAACCACGCAACAAATAGCTCTCCATGACGACGGGAGGAGGTGTGCAAGGCGGCTTGTGTGTGTGCCTCGGCAATGACGAGATGCTGGAAATCGACGGTCCTGCACGAGGGTCATAAGAGCGCGTGCATGCTGCCGTGTGTGTATGTGTGTGTGTGCTGCGAGAGAGGGTCGCTCGGCAGTGTTCGTCCAATCGACACCCCAGTAACAGTCTAAATTAAAGCTGTGATGAATTGTGGCTGTCATGGCCGGAGAGAAGGGAGACTCTGCGCCGTATTCCACCTCTGATTAGGTGGGGATAGAAAGATACAGAATATCATTATCAATATGTAGTACTATATTTTCATTAGATTTTTTCTCCCTCCGCAGTGGACAGCTTGATAGCGGGATGATTTTTCATTTCAAGGAGACATTAAACATCTTCATGGACGTCAGTAAGGAGTTTAGTGAGGGATTTCGGTGTATTTTCTTCCGTGCGATCATTTAAAAAGTGTCAAAAACAGCTATGGTGACTGTGATGTTCCCGTTTTTTCTTCGCAACCGCACCATTTGAAAAAAAAAAAAACAGGTAAAGGTGTAACTCGTGTAATTAAAATGTAAGACGTAGAAATCGTAGAAGCTCTTTCATCATGCTAGGAAGCCCGTGGCTATGGTTGAGGCAGAAGCTCTCGGCTGTTTACGAAAAAGAAGCGGGAAGTCAAAGACGGAGCATGGATTGAGGGGTATTACATGTTTGTGCACGCTGCGATTTGAATGTGACGTCCTGTGGGAGGGCCACAAGGCTTTTTTTCCCCCTTTATTTTATTCTGCCACAAATTAAACTGTATTCCTGACAGCACAAATTTAGCTTTGAAAATGTACACGCACACAGTGTACTCATCTGAAATAATGAGAGAGAAGTAGTTACTGATGCAAGTCTCCAAAATACACCTGTCATTTGGAATCGTAAATGGAACCCAACATTAGTTAACTTTTTTTGTATACATTGTCATTAATGTTGAATTTTAATTCAACAAACAAAAAGAAACAAAGTTTTCAGAAAATACTAAGAATAAAATTGTACGCTTCAGACTGTGATTGTGCAGTCACACATTTGACCCACAGCACAACGGAGAAGTTCATGGAAGCAGACCGTCCACCTGTCCAGCCGTCCACTAGTCTGCTCCGGATTAACGTCACTCTTCAAGCATGTTGGCAGACCGCGCCATTTCAGCTGTGAGGCAAAAAAATTCATTCAGCTTTCCCTAAGAAGAAGGCACCGGACTGCGCAGGATATACTTTATTTATCAGGCTGACATTTTTAGTTTGCACACACACTTGGTAGAGGATGTTGTCATCAACAGGGCCTGGTATGAAGAGGGAATTTTTTCCATCTATCTAATATTGAAAAATGTGTCTTGTACCAAGCAGCAAGAGGCTATACAAACCTGTTAACATTGGCAAAAGTGTTTTCTCCTGATCAAAATTGAAACATGCCACCTCTGCAGCACGTCTGCGTCCGTGTTAAGGTCTTCTCCCACGTCTTACCTGCACCGTGAACTTGAACATCTCCTCAGCCAGAGCCTTCTGCCTGAGCTCCATGAGCCAACGGCGAGAGAGCCGCTAATCAGATGTGCGCGGAGGCTGTCATCAGTCCCAAGGCAGACTCATGCAGCCTTGTAAGAATTGTTTTGTGTTTTCTCCCATCCAATCTTCCTGAATTGTTCCCATCTGAATCATAGTGGCAGCGCTGCAGCGGCACCAATCACATATATAGAAATTGAGGGAGAATGGGACATAATGGCAAGGAGGACCAAACATTGTTGCATTATTGCGAGCTATCCTCAAAGAAATAAGGGATTCTGGTGTTTGACGGTTTCACTGTACGTGCACACGTATGTTGGTTCCTTCAGAAATATTCATATTTCACAGACAGAGAAATGGCTATGTCTGCGTGTGTCTGTGGCCGAGAGTATTTTTACCATGGCAATTGTTGTGGTGAGCCCAGTGATGTCTGTCCTTCTCTGAAATTAACCTTTTTTAAAAACAAGCACACAGATTTGCTACAAAATGGATGTCCTTGTTAATTCTTTCCAATTTATATAGTAGCGAGTAGAACTTTATTGATGACACAAAAGGGGAATTACGGTGCCCCAGCAGCATGTACAGATAAAAAGAACAGATACCAACGTACAAAAAGAACTAAAATAGATAGTAAAAGGATAGGGAATAACAAAACAAAATAACAAAAACATTCTACAAATACTGTAACATATTGCACATGGGCGAATGAAAGAGCTGATGAAACTGGCTTCCACACTTGGGGAAAAAAAGAAGATATATATTCACTCAGTGCCAAGCACATATTCACTTAATGTACTTGTTGCTATAGGTTACTTTATGGATGTAATTTGGTGTGGATGTGGACTTGGACACGTGCCTTGGATTAATTTAAATTCACATCGCCAGGACCTGTAGCAGAAATCAAATGAAATAGCTCACCTTTTTGATACAGCGTGTAAGACCTCGTGCCGTATATGGGTCTATTTTCTTACTATTAATATTTCAGAATACTACTGTAGGCCAATCGTGTTTTCATGCATTTCCGAAGACTCATGGCCTCCTCACTTCATTTGATGCACTACTAAAAATTGTGTTCGACTGATTGAACATGATTCTTTTATATATTAATGGTGCTTAACTCCAGTCTTGTATATATTCTACGTATCACTGTTTTCCCCAGAGATATTTCTTGGCAGAGCTCCTCAAACATTATTTACACTGTGCGATACTCAAAATCTCAATTGAAAGTGATACATAGGAAACTATTTTAGGTGACCCGTCCCCAGGTATTCAGTGGTTTGGGGAATACACACACATATATCCTCCCATAGTGGTAGGCTGTGTTTGTGTATATATTGTTTTATCAGTGACCCGTATCCTGTTTACCTGATAGAGGCAAAAGCTCAGTGTCGAAACTCCTTAAAAGTCAAAGCCAAAGGGGGGAAAGGGTGGAGGAGCGCATCCAAACGTATACCACATGTTATCACACACACACACACACACACACACACACACACACACACACACACAAACACACCAGCCGCAGGGCGCCATGGTTACCTTGGAAGTTTAACGTGGACCAGCTGGTGTACTTGGGTTGTGAAATTGCATTGCACTCACACACTCGCGCTCGTGCGGGCACACACACACACACACACACACACAGACACACACACACACACTTGCAGAGGATCAAAGGGAGTTGGAGCCCTGCACAGCAGCCCTTCTGCTCCTGCCCTTGGCTAAATGGACGACCAAACATTCCAGGCTGTCCAGCCCAGTAATATCTGGCCTGCAGCCTAATGAAGATGGACTGTGTTTATAATTCTCATGTTTGCTCTGATCACTAACATAATCCTTTCTATACACAAAACACGGAGGCCTAAACCGGCTTTGTTTCGTCATTTTAAGCCGAGAAAAAGAAGACCTAAAGAAGAAACGCCAAAGTGGAGGAAAATGAAATACAAATCTTGTTCCAAAGACTTTGCAGGTCTCTGCGTTTTCATTTGAGGCATCGCACAGTCTCAAACAAGAGACGGCACCAAGGGATGTTTTTCTGCCTGCTTGAGACTTTGACACCTGCTCTGCTGCAGCAAATTGGAATGGTTCACTCTCAAATGAGATTTCTGCCCACTGCACGGGGAGAGAAAAAAAGGTCACCTATTACAACTATTCTACATGATTCTCAGAGTTATCACATCTCTGCTTGCCGAGCCTCTCTTTAATTAGCTTTGGGGACCTGGGCAAAGTGTATGTGCGAATCTGTGTTTGTGCTTGTGTCTGTCTGATACACATAGGTTTTCTTTCTCTCGTGCTGCCTCTCCCTACATCTGTGTTTGCGGCAAAATTAAAATCCCACATTGCTTTTTCGTGAGCAGACTGTATTTTTAACAACAAATGAATTGACCCATGAAATCTGCCCTTATTCAGCCTGCACTGTGAATCAGAGATTACTGTTATCTGCGAGATGCATGCTATTCTGACTCCAACTGTGGTGTTGGAGAGCTGTTTAGAAGCTATGTGAGGACGGTCCTCAAATTCCTTGTGACCAAGAAAGTGACGAGATGCAGTTCTTTATCATTCAGGAGCTTCTGCATTTCGTAAAATCAAAGTGCCCACAAAGATTTCAAAACCAAACAAAATATTAGTACTGATACTCACATTTTCCCTTTGTTTTAAGAAATAATCTACTATATATGACCATTCCACCAGCATGCTTGTTTTTTTTTATGTCTGGGTTGGAATGGACTAA
>CAESWR010000182.1:203363-222428 GCA_903171835.1 Mullus surmuletus | reverse complement strand
CCTCTCTCTCTTTCTTCCCTCCCTCTCTCTCTCCCTCTCTTGTCACTTTCCTTGACAGGCCAATATTTCAGGCTCCAGATATAGGGGATTACAAATAAAATAAGTGGAACGCCTACTTAATGCAACAGAATTAAAATGCATGAACGGGCCGGAGGAATTGATATGCACCCAATACAAAAACGAGCCACAGAATAATATGAAATACAAAATGTTTTTTTTTCAACCCCCTCTCCATGTATCAGTGCTTTGATTTCCCTTTTTTTCCATTTGTGCATCTAGCGTGAAGCGTTGATTCGCAAGAGTGAGGCTCACATATTGCCTTGAGTGACCAGACGAGGGGAGGGGAGGCAAGAGCGGGGGGATGATGGCTTAGGGAGGGCAAGGCAGAGGGAGAGCAGAGGAGGAGGGTGGGAGGGAGAGTTGCTGTTGCTGTGTCTTTGTTTTGCGCCGAGTGGGTAAATTGCAGTGGCAGAGTATAGCCGGGCCTGCACGGGCTGTATCTAAGGATGAGGCTAATGAAAGATTTATCAGCAGCTGCAGCATTTACTAAATACAACCAGAGGCTGATCTCCCCGCACTGAGCTCTGTTGTTAGCGTCTCTCTCGCTCTCTCTCACACACACACGCACACACACATACACATACAAACAGACACTCACAAGAAGCGCTCCTACTGTACCACCAGCCGTGACCAAGCCCCGAAAATTTAGCATCTTTTACAGACAGAAAAGTTGTCGAGGCAGCTGGGGAAATGTATATGAACTAATGAAGTGTATAATATTACCATAACATTTAATGTATGTCGTGCTGTGATAATGAGCCTGGCTGAGTTTTCTCCATTTCACATGTCCTCAGGGCAGAAACACGTCAGTGTGTATGAATGCAAATGATACGGCCCCTTGCTTGTATCCACGCTTATGTTGTCTTGGTGTCAAATCATTTAAATCATCACCTATGTCCCACTGAATACTAATTTATTAGGCATGTTTATGTCATTTACTGATCGTCCGCTTTGTAAGCAAACCGACTACAGAACTCAGCCTTTTCTTGCCAAATATGTGTGTGATCAATGTGACAAATGTGGGGGACAAAAACAATAGATCAGCATGAATCATATGTTTAATATGTCAAAAATGAAAAAAAACCTAATGAATGCATTTTTCAGTCATCAATTACTTACTACTTAATTTAATGATTGTAATATTCAGATTTGTTTTATCCCTACTGTGTGAATGGGAAGGCTTTTTGTTCCACAGAGTTGTTGTGAATATATTTAAACTATGACAGACAAATATAACAATTGATTTTAAATATGGAAATATATATATATTTTTAAACATTTTTTTTCTCTTTCCCTTTCTATCAGGAGTGAACGCCACATCCAAAGAAGGACCCAATGCTATGGTGAAACACTCGCTCCTGCCTGATCCACAAATTGAGACCCCACCCAAAAGGCCCAGGTCTGCTGAGGGCAAGACCTCCGCCAATGAGCAGGTAAAGATTTGCACAATTTTTAAAAGAGCACTGTCAACTGCGCTACACTGGCCGATCACTACTTGTGTAGTTCCTTGTAACTCTCTTCCTGAAAGTGTTTGAGGTGCACCAAGGGTGACCACAGAATTTATGAGGGCTCTGACCTTTCCAAATAAAATACATCTGTAGCTTATTGAGCGCTGCGTGCATCTATTTAGAGGGAACATCTGGCAAGGCATATTCATGTTTGGATTTGCTGTTGGAGGATAGGTATGTAATACGCTAATAGCTAATGAGGCAGGTTCTCCTTCATAAGCACTAATGAAATCTAACCTTCACTGTCACTGTGTGATGAGCTAATGGGGAGATACTCATGAACTGTAGGAAGCAGAAATGCAAAGCTAAGCATTTAGCAATTGCTGGCGCCAGCTTTCTATCAAAGGGTTAAACACAGCCCACCATTCCCTTCCTGACAGAGCTTTTTAGTATCAAGCACAGTAGGCCAGTCTTTATGTTCTTAAGTGGAATACCTGCACTAGCCTTAGGCCTCCCTCCCTGCTTCTTTCCCCCTTTTTGCATCTCTTTAAATTATATGTGTTTTTAAATTAGATTATGAAGTATTAGCTCGTCTGGTTCTGGGCCCTGTAAGGAGGGAAGACTTTGTCATTTCAGAAATGGATTCTATTAAGACAGGTGGTGGGGAGGCAGCTATGTTCAGAGTACTCCCTGTAATGAGGGCAAGGCATAGCTTGGGAGAGTACACACCTTTGTCATCTGTAATCTCCTGATTAAAAATTCTGGCCAATCGTGTTTTCTGCTAATAAAATTGCATGAGTTGAGAGACTTAAGTGAATTACATGAAACATGGTTGATCTACATTTTCTGTTTTAAGGTAAGGAGAGGTGAGCATTGTGGGAGGTGAGTGGGCAGTGAAGAAAGGCCCCAAGGAAGGAATGAAAAGCCCTATAAAAATTCAATTTTGCAGATGCGCTGTTTATTTTCAGCCCTAGCAGCACAGAAAACATGGTTCTTGATGAGATCTTGATGAATTCGTGTTTGTATTTTTTGGTTTAATGGGAATTAAAATCATTTTTTCTGTTCTTGTATTTGTACATTCATTCCAAGAAAATATCCCTTTTCTTGAATGTAGTTATTTTAATTCCCAACAAACATTTATGATATCACACTGTGTTTTTCAGGTTCAGCAGTGTCCATACTGCAACTACAGCAGTAAAGATGCCAACCGTATGCAGCTCCATGTGATGTCCCAGCATTCCATGCAGCCGGTGATCCGCTGCCCACTGTGCCAGGATGTCCTTAGCAACAAGATTCACCTGCAGCTGCATCTCACTCACCTTCACAGTGTGGCACCTGACTGTGTGGAAAAGCTGATTATGACAGTATGTAAAAACAATGAGCTTGTGATTAATGTGCATGTATGTATCAGCAAAAAAGTTTACCTAATAGTATTCAAAAGTAGTAATCAAAGTCAAAGACAAAATATTGTTGAAGGTAATAAGAGAAAACAAGATGGTTGTTGAAATGTAAAAACATCAAAGTGAAAAGCACTCCATTAATGAAGACATTTTCTTGGTTTGACAGGTCGTCGGACCTGACACTGCAGCACCAAATAATGCTGCAAATTCTCAAACTGGACAAGATAAAGGACTGTCTTTGATGGATGCCTCTACCTCTCTTTCTGATGCATCAGGAAAGACACAAGGCAAGAAGGATACCATATTTTCTTATTTATTTGTTGACATTATTGTCCAGTTGAGAGCAGTTACATGGCTATATACATGAGTAATTCAAACTGTTACTGTAGACCTATGAGCAAAGGTTATGTTAATTAATCAAATTGTATATTCTGCTTGTAGGAAACACTTCTAAAGATGAGCTAACCAGCCAGGACAAGAATGAATTGGACCTGCAGGGTGAGGAGCTTAAGCCCCCAAAGGAGGCCTCGGAGGCTCCTGACTGGAAAAGAGCCTCTAGCTTAGGACATGATAGCAAGTCCCCTGATACTCTACAGGACCATCTCAGTGAGCTCCAGAGGCTCCAGCAGCAGCAACAGCAACTCTCAGTATCTGATCGTCATGTCTACAAATATCGTTGCAACCACTGCAGCCTGGCCTTCAAGACAATGCAGAAGCTTCAGATACATTCCCAATACCATGCCATCAGAGCAGCCACTATGTGCAGCCTTTGCCAGCGCAGCTTTAGGACATTCCTGGCCCTCAGGAAGCACTTGGAAAATGGACACCCAGAACTTAGTGAAGCTGAGGTGCAGCAACTCATTGGAAATCTCCCTCTGAATGGAGATATCACTGAGAGTGAAGCCAGGGCCTTAGAGGAAGCTCAGGCCTTTGAACATGACTTAGACAAAGATGATGAAATGGACCAGGAAGAGAAGCCCAGTCCTACAGGAAGTGACAGCAGCTCTCTGTTAGATGACACAGGAGCAGAACCAAAACGGACCCTGCCATTTAGGAAAGGGCCCAACTTTACAATGGAGAAATTTTTGGACCCTTCTCGGCCTTATAAGTGTACAGTATGTAAGGAGTCCTTCACTCAGAAGAATATCCTACTTGTCCACTATAATTCAGTTTCCCACTTGCATAAATTGAAGAAGGTCCTTCAAGAGGCATCAAGCCCAGTTCCACAAGAAACAGGCAACAGCATTGACAACAAACCATTCAAATGCAATATTTGTAATGTTGCCTACAGCCAAAGCTCAACACTTGAAATTCATATGAGGTCGGTGCTCCACCAGACCAAAGCGAGAACAGCCAAATCTGAAATGAGCAGCAGTAGCAGTATGTCTGGTACTAGTGGTCCAGTAAAAGCAAAAAGTCCTGCTCCAAGCATGCAAGGGAACAGCAGCAGCTCAGAGAGTGCAAGAAGTGGAACCCCCTCTGCGAATAAAGAAAATACTGTGGAATCCAAAGAAGCTTGCAGCAGCAGCAGCAGCAGCAACACAAAACAAGCAACTACTGACCATGCTTCAGCACAGGCAAGCAGCCACCAGTCAGCACAGTCCTCAGCCCAACTGCAAATGCAGCTTCAACATGAACTCCAGCAACAGGCTGCCTTCTTCCAGCCTCAGTTCCTTAATCCAGCTTTCTTCCCCCATTTTCCAATGACCCCAGAAGCACTGTTGCAATTTCAACAGCCACAATTCCTCTTTCCCTTCTACATCCCAGGGGCAGAGTTCAACTTGAGCCCAGAGCTTGCATTGCATTCAGCAGCAGCTTTTGGAATGCCTGGCCTGACTGGATCATTCCTTGAAGACCTGAAGCAGCAGATGCAACAGCAGCACCAGCTGCAACAGGCCCAGCAGCAGGCTCAGCAGCAACAGCAGCAAGTTTCTCAGACCCAGTCACATATTCATCAGCAGAAAAACCAGCAACTGCATAACCACAAACCCAAAATAGACACCAGCGCTGTGTCTGTCTCAGAAATCCAAATGTCAAGAGAGGCAGAAGACCACCTCGAGAAGCAAGATAATAGAGCAAAGATGGAAAATGGAGGAGATGCAATAGGTGATGGAGCAAAAGACAACAAAGATGGCAAAAAGTCAAAGTTCTCAGAGCCACTGATTCCTCCCCCACGTATTGTGTCAGGAGCAAGGGGCAATGCAGCAAAAGCACTGCTAGAGAATTTTGGATTTGAACTGGTCATCCAGTACAATGAGAACAGACAGAAAAACCAGAAAAAAAATAAAGATGGAGTTGAGCAAGTGGAAATGAATACTGATAAACTTGAGTGTGGAATGTGCGGGAAGCTTTTCTCCAATATGCTTATTCTCAAAAGCCACCAAGAACATGTGCATAGCCAGTTTTTCCCATATGTGGAGCTTGAGAAATTTGCCCAGCAGTACAGAGAGGCCTATGACAAACTCTATCCAATAAACCCTGCCTCTCCTGAGACCCCACCACCACCACCACCACCCCCTCCTCCTCCACCACCACCCCCTGCTCCTGCCCAAGTGACAGCACCTCAGCCTGCCTCTACATCAATGACCAAGCCTCAAACGCCAACTCCTTCACCTGTCACTGTTCCCCATCAGACCTCACACCAACCCTCTCACCAAGCACCCCCACCTCAACCACCACCACCACCGCCACCACCACCTGCTCCTCCAGCTCCTGCCCAAGTGCAGCTTCCTGTTCCCTTGGATCTGCCACTTTTCCCTCCTCTAATGATGCAGTCTGTCCAGCATCCAGGCTTGCCGCCCCAGTTGGCCCTCCAGCTGCCCAGCATGGACTCTCTTTCCACCGATCTTACACAGCTCTGCCAGCAGCAATTGGGTCTGGATCCCAACTTCCTCCGCCAGTCCCAGTTTAAGCGTCCACGCACCCGTATCACTGATGACCAGCTTAAGATCCTCCGTGCAAACTTTGACATCAACAATTCCCCCAATGAAGAGCAAATTCAGGAGATGTCAGAGAAGTCTGGCTTGCCCCAAAAAGTCATAAAACACTGGTTCCGCAATACCCTCTTCAAGGAGAGGCAGAGAAGTAAAGACTCACCATACAATTTCAGTATTCCACCAATTACAACATTGGAAGATATTCGAATGGAGCCCCAACTTAGTGCACAGGACTGCTACAGGTCTGACTCGGCCATGAACAAGAGATCCTCCAGAACCAGATTCACTGATTATCAGTTGAGAGTGCTTCAAGATTTCTTTGACACTAATGCCTATCCAAAGGATGATGAAATTGAGCAGCTTTCTACTGTGCTCAATCTACCAACCCGTGTCATTGTGGTGTGGTTTCAAAATGCACGCCAGAAAGCTCGCAAGAGCTATGAGAACCAGTCAGATTCTAAAGACTGTGAAAAGAAAGAGCTCACCAATGAGCGATACATCAGAACCAGCAACATGCAGTACCAGTGCAAAAAGTGCAACATCGTTTTCCCACGCATCTTTGACCTAATCACTCATCAGAAAAAGCTGTGTTACAAAGATGAAGATGAGGAATGTAATGAGGACAACCACAATGAAGAGTACGATTCTATGGAGCAGGTATCAGTTAAATCAAACCAACTACCAGAGTCATTCAAACTGTCCCTTGGAACTTCCACCAGTTCTGGCTCAAGTTCCCCTGTGATGACCTCTCCCCGGACCAGCATTGGAAAAACTTCACCCAAACCAGACTTCACCTCTGAAATTGAACCTAAACGACCTGAAACTGCCCCCTCCCCAGTGGTCAAGTCCCTACCAGAACCAAGACCATCTAAGGCATGCACGCCTCAGCCACCGCCACAGAAAGCTCCCCAGCCCCAAATGTCAAGACCCCATTCTCAACCACAGGCAGCTGCAGTGCCATCAAGTCCACTGTCCCTGGCCCTTTCGTCACTCACAAACAGCCTTCCTCACCAGATGCTTCAGTACCAGTGTGACCAATGTAAGATTGCTTTCCCCACTGTGGAGCTATGGCAGGAGCACCAGCACATGCATTTCTTGGCTGCCCAAAACCAATTTCTTCACTCCCAGTTTCTTGAAAGACCCATTGATATGCCCTACATGATATTTGATCCCAACAACCCTTTAATGGCTAGCCAGCTACTGTCTGGGGGGCTCTCCCAAATCCCCTCTCAGGGTAGCTCTGGTTTGACCTCTGCAGCAGGGTCAGGTTCAATGAAGAGAAAGTTGGATGATAAAGATGAAAATGCTAATGATAAAGACGGAGGAAACAGTGGTGAAGAGCAACACAGAGACAAACGCTTGAGAACCACCATTACACCTGAACAACTTGAGATTCTTTATGACAAATACCTACTTGATTCTAACCCAACAAGGAAAATGTTGGATCACATCGCACGAGAGGTTGGCTTGAAAAAGAGGGTTGTCCAAGTGTGGTTCCAAAATACACGTGCTAGAGAAAGAAAGGGACAGTTTAGGGCCATCGGGCCCTCCCAGTCCCACAAGAAATGCCCCTTTTGCAGAGCACTGTTCAAGGCTAAGTCTGCTCTAGATAGTCACATACGATCTAGACACTGGCATGAGGCAAAGCAAGCAGGCTTTAGTTTGCCACCAAGCCCAATGATGAATCAAGAAAATGAAAGAGGTGAAAGCCCAAAGTACAGCTTTTTGGACTACTCACAGCTGCCTACCAAGACTGAGCCAAATGATTATGAGTCACCGGCTGCATCATCAACTCCAGTCAAACCATCTGAGTCGCAGGTAAAAAACTTCTTAAGCCCTTCATCCTTAAAAGCTGAAAACTGTGATGAAATTGAAGGGCCTAATATTAATTCAGCAGAGGTATCATCTTATGACCTCAACAAAATGGACTTTGATGAGACATCGTCAATTAATACAGCCATTAGCGATGCTACAACTGGAGATGAGGGTAATAATAATGAGGTTGAAGGCTTCACAGCCAATGGAGGGGACAAGCTGAACGACAAGAGTGGCCTGATGCCAAATTCTGATGGTGGCAACGACAGGTTCCAATTCAGCATGGTCAGCCCTGCCCTCAGCTTCTCCGGAAAAGACTGTGACTCTTACTATAGTTCAAGAGATGATGACATGGACGAACTCAACGACAGGAGTGAATCGTCGAGTCTTGCTGATCCTAGTTCCCCCAGTCCATTTGGAGCGGGAAACCCCTTCAGCAAGTCTGGTAAAGGCAGCAATTCTGGCGATAGACCAGGCCACAAACGATTCAGGACTCAGATGAGCAACCTGCAACTGAAAGTCCTCAAAGCCTGTTTTAGTGACTATCGCACTCCCACAATGCAAGAGTGTGAAATGCTGGGCAATGAGATTGGACTCCCCAAGCGTGTTGTCCAGGTGTGGTTCCAGAATGCCCGAGCTAAGGAAAAGAAATTCAAGATTAACATTGGAAAGCCATTCATGATAAGTCAAGGCTCACCAGACGGGCCAAGGCCTGAGTGTACTTTGTGTGGTGTAAAGTACACTGCCCGGATGTCCATCCGAGACCACATCTTCTCCAAACAGCACATCACCAAAGTGCAAGAAACCCTGGGCAACCAGGTGGATAGAGAAAAGGACTACCTAGCACCAACCACTGTCCGACAGCTAATGGCCCAGCAGGAGCTGGACCGCATGAAGAAAGCTGGTGAGGGACTGAGTCTGCCTGGCCAGCAGCAACAGACTGCAGTGGATAATAATAATGCACTTCATGGCCTTAGCCTGCCCTCAGGCTACCCAGGGATATCTGGCCTTCCGCCAGTACTACTTCCTGGGGTCAATGGGCCATCATCACTTCCTGTTTTCCCACCCAACACACCTGGTGAGTTCGTATGACGAATGGTGAAAAAAAATGACTAGAAGCTTTATGAACTGATCTTTATCATGCACTATTTTATTCTACTTTACTACTGTTTATTCTGTATCACAGTGGTGTTAGTCAAAAAGTCCTATTTTTAAATACTATTTTAAACATGGTGGGGTATAGTGCATGCATAATGTCATCATCAGAGTTGAACTGATTCAGAGATTTTTTACAACAAATGTTCTTTATCATGGCTTTGTTTGTGTTGTTTTGTTCTTCTCCTAATTGTAGGTTTGGTATATTTATATTATAATATATTGGCAGACTGAAGTTATCATAAAGCGCATGTGACAGTTTTGATCCATAACAAAATCAGCCAGAACCAAATTGCATATCTTTATCTTGTCATACAAACAAATTTCCACAGTGATTTGGGTTTGAATATTTAAATATTGAATATTTCCATATTTATATACCACTGTATTGCAGCTTTAGCGTCTCCCGGTGCTGGCATGCTTGGGTTCCCTACACCAGCCACCCCATCTCCTGCCATGTCTCTCAGCACTACCCCAACCAAGACTCTTCTGCAGACTCCTCCTCCTCCTCCTCCTCCACCTCCTCCTCCTCCTCCTGTTCCCTCCACACCTTTGGCAGCAGTTAATCATACAGAGCAGCAAGGTAAAGACTCAGAGAGAGACAACAGTAAGAAACCAGGAGACAAGCCACCTCAGATGAAGGTGAAGGGCAGCGAGAATGAGAGCGGCTCCCGCCCAGAGACCCCCAGCATGGCCATGAAAAGGGAGAAACCAGCTCCAGGGAAACCAGGAAGTGAGACTCAACTGGACACCACACAGCTTCAGGCACTTCAGAATGCTCTTGCCGCGAGTGATCCAAGCTCTTTCTTGGGGGGGCAGTTCCTGCCCTACTTTCTTCCTGGATTCCCCAACTGCTTCTCTCCCCAGCTTCCTAGAGGGGTCCAAACTGGGGGATACTTCCCACCACTGTGTGGAATGGAGAACCTGTTTCCATATGGTCCAGCAGCAGTCCCACAAGCTGCCATGGCCGCTGGTCTCTCCCCGACCGCTCTCCTGCAGCAGTATCAGCAGTACCAGCAGTCCCTCCAGGATTCACTGCAGAAGCAGCAGCAGCAGCAGCAGAAACAACTTGAGCAACAGCAGAAACAGCAGCAGCAGCAGCAGCAGCAGCAGCAACAACAAAAAACAACCCCAGTGAAGACACCCCAGAGTGTACAGAGCACCACTACCAACTCCTTCAAACCAAAAGAAGCTAAAAATGCTAAGGATGACACCAACACAGGCTCTTCAACAGAAAGCACAAAAGAAGAACCGAAAACAGATACCAAAAGTACCATGGATTTTCCAGACGCTTTTATTGTACCGTCCGTCAAGCATGAGTTTATATGCAGGAAGTGCCAGATGATTTTTGCTGACGAAGATTCAGTGGTGCGTCATCAGAAGTCCCTCTGTTACTTCGGACATCCTTTTACTGACCCGCAAGAGACGGTGCTTCGAAAGGCAGTGAGCAACTACACTTGTGTTGCCTGCAATGTGGTTGTTAACGGGAATGAAGCACTTGGCCAACACCTTCAGTCGAGCTTGCACAAAGAGAAAACAATCAAACAAGCAATGAGAAATGCCAAAGAGCATACTAGATTATTACCTCACTCTGTCTGCTCCCCTACTCCTAACACCACATCTACCTCGCAGTCTGCAGCTTCTTCTAATAACACCTTTCCTCATCTCTCTCGCTTGTCCATGAAGTCCTGGCCAAATGTCCTGTTCCAGGCCACCACAGCCCGGAAAGCTGCTTCCTCCTCCCCGTCTGCCTCTCCTCCCCCCCCCCTCTCCTCACCTTCAACGGTTACCTCAACTTCCTGCAGCACCTCAGGGGTTCCAACCTCACTACCCACCGAGAGTTGTTCAGATGAGTCTGACAATGAGCTAAGCCAGAAGCTGGATGACTTAGATAACGCGTTGGAAGTCAAGGCGAAGCCGGCCTCTGGCCTAGACGCGAGCTTCAGTAGTATCAGAATGGATATGTTCAGTGTGTAGGAGTGACAAAAGGATCCCTTGCTTAAAGAAAAAAAAAAAATAAGACTTTTTAAACTGCAGTTCCAAAGTTTCTCTTAACCCAAAAAATTACAGTACCAAATGATTGACTCAGGATTGTTTTTCCCATATTGATATGCTGGCAAGATATTGATTGATTTTTGTTATGGACAGAACTGTTGCAGATGCTTGACTGAGCTTATATTGTATACAAAAACATGGAGTAGGAAAAAAATCCCACAGGCTCCCTTGGGGGGGCTTGTTTCAAGCCAAAAACTCTCACGATAGCAAATTGCACCTCAGCTGGATTGTTTTCCAAATGCTAGCATGTACTGTATGGGATGACGATCCAGAACCCTCAAAGAGAATCTCTCTTAGTTTAGATAGGTGTAATTCAGTAGCTTTAAATTCTCAGGTCAGAACATAACATTTCTCATTTGTTAAAGCAGCAACAAGCCTGGGTACACTTGGCTTATAACCAAAACATGTCAAGCTTTATCGGACGCATTTCCTTGGTGTGTATAGAGTACCAAGAGACAATATAACTGTTACAATGGACGATGTGCATATCCTTTTAGTTTTGCCCTACAAAGACAGTATGGTTTTGCCATTGAGGGAATTTAGAATGGTGAAGTAAATGTGTATGATGCCCCTGTGTTTGCCAGTTTGTATTACAACAAGCTGTATCTATTTCCCACCCCCTTTTTTCTTGTAGTATATACTAATCTGTGCCAACTCTTACCTTCTCACTTTTACCTCTGCTCACACCCTTTTCTGAAGAGGTAATAACTCTAGTTTTGATAGACTCTCTCGGATTATGTGAATATAACATTTTTCATTTGTGAATTGCTGTACTGTTACGGTACCTGCTTGTGTCTGGACTATAGTGCACTTATTTTGTTTTCATTTGTCTTTTTATCATTTGAGTAGGCCATTTGTTAATTTAATAGAAATTTTCTGTTTGTATGTATGTATGTTTGTGTTTTAATTATTATTTGTGTCTATTGCAGCAGCATATTGGTCCATATTTGTTACAAGATTGATGCCTAACAATCTAGAGACCTATTTAACAATTGGTGCATCCATGAAAGCAGTACTGTATACTTGAAACTGTTAAGGTACAAGTTGGTCACAATGTTAAAAAAAAAAAAAAAAAAGGTATGATCATTTGCTATACGTTTGCAAATATGCTGCTTTAAAAGGGGGGCAACAGCATTTGTGTTGTATATTAAAACATTTTCATGTACTTGTAACAGTGTTACACCTATATGCTGCCATTTATTGCATAGGTTGACGTCCTCCCATCAATTCTCTGGGCACTTCTGATGATCTACCGTTAAAGTCGACATTTTAATTTTTCCACACTTAGTGATTTCAACATTGCAAAGTATTACCTTACAAAGTTTTGCTGCTACTGTGTAATGTTATTTTGCCTGCCATAAATTCACTCAAACTTCTACCAGACAAAATACTGATCCATGAATTGCTTTGCTTTGCTATTTTTATTTTATGTTATTTTGTTATTTTGCTGTGGAACTAAGAATGTGAAAGCTGTCAAAGGGTGTTCAATTTTTTACGAATCACTTTCTAGTTTGGTAATTGAAACCAATGTGATTCATTCCAAAGTAACAGAAGGCTATTTGTATGAAAGAAAAAGGCTTGTGAACAAAGAAAGCAAAGCTGTTGTACATATTCGTAGTTGGCTGTGCATGGTACAAATTTATTAATATGAAGAAATGCAAAAATGTATTGCTTTTGGTATTTCCTATTCTGAGATGAGCAAGTAGCATGTAATGCAACTGTTTGACAGGTTAAATCAAATCATGCTTAGTTATTGTTTCAAACAATGAAATCAAGTAACATTTCCTCTTACGTTTTATTATTGTAAAGGTGTTTGTTTTTTTTTCAAAGTTTTAAAGCAAAATGTCAGTTTTTAATTTTCTGTGTGAGCTTTTTAAATGTCATTATTTGGATTTTTAGTATTTTAACATTTACTTTAATCCTGAAGACACTTTTCGATTGTGTTTCATAAGAGACATCCTGGCCTCCCAAGGTGCAATTCTGCCATTGTACAAACATGAGCGACTGTCCTGATTCCAAAGGCTTTCACAACTCTTGGCTTTTTGCCTTTCCCCACTCTGTGGCTCAGCATTATAAGACTGAACTTGTCGGCTAGCATCGTGTGCTAAGATGTTAGCAACAGACAGGACGCTCTCCACACCAAGGACTGGTAAAAGCTAACAAACCAACAAAAAGGATGGTCCAACAATATAACTGTACATAGATATTGCAACTGCACAGCAGCCAAAAACAAAAAAAAAAAAGAACTTTTTAAAAAAAAAAAAAAATGGATGGATTGTGTCATGTTTATGGGGACAGCCTTCAAAAGGTTGAAATTGGAATTGTTCTTCTGGATGTCAAAGGGATTTTCATGGCGCAATCATATCCTACACAATATGTACTCTTCAACATCTGGGTTACATAGGAAATGCACCCTGAGGTTTTAATAAGAAGAAGCCCCTATGGCTAAAACTTTAAATAAACTAAACCAAAAATGTTATTGATGTTTTATATATAGAGAGTAGTCGCATTAGTTTTTGTTACTGTACTGTTTGAGGTCTCAACTGTACCGTATCACGGTAATAACATGGTTTTGAAACCTTTTTTTTATTTTGTCACAGACCTGTTGTCATAGTTGAAATGACGTTTATTGTAGATGGTATTTGAACAACTTCTGGAAATAGTTCATCAAGTATGTTTGTTGCTCATTGTTGTGATACATTAAAAACTGTATCTGCAAACCAGTTTGGTCTCATCAAATATCTTTTATTTCATTTTCTCAAATTGTATCCGTCAGAGTACCTGATTATATCAATCTTTTTGAATTCAATGACCTCTCTACATAGTAGTAAGTATATTTTGTTTTTAAATAACCCATATTTTTATTCTTATATTGTGATATATTCATAGAACAATGTTGTTTGCTGTCATATGAATGCAGTGAGATGTAAATAACAGTTTTTTGGAATATTTTGATTGCAATGCAGAACATTTTTTTGGTGCGAGCAAGATTAGTAGTCCAGAGAGTAACTGTTCTAGACTCAAGGAATCCATTGCTTTAAAGTATTTCATTTCATTGTGGGTATTTAAAACATGTTTTTCCTAAAACTAAAGGCAGTATTTATATATAAAGTATCCATTTCCTTCAACAACCTGTCATTCCGTTTACTGACAGACCAAAACTCCAAATCATAGAATAGCTATTTCCCATCATTATGCTATTTGTGGTAATCTGACTCTAAACAGATGAAGGGGATTATGTGTAGAAGTGTCTGCTAATCTGGATCCGATCAGGTGCTGCTCCAGACCCCTCCCATAACAGGGAATCCACAGTAATAAATCGCATCCATGGACGTACGTAGCGGCGCGCTGGAGAGCAAAGAGCACCTATTATTACCCAAAAGTGGAAAGGTTGAGCCTCTCATTACGGGCGCGCTGATACGCTTCTGCATCTAAAGGCAACCTAGATTCCCCGTTCCCAGAAATTATGCTTCGTGCGGCTCGGTGTACACTGCTTTTAAAATTCCATTAAGAAGCAAAATGGATGCTGGTGTGAGACAGGGCGGTGACTTTTTAGATCTGAGGTCAGCACATGCTGTCACATTAAAAATTGCACCTCAGGAACACCTCAACGCCATACATCACACCCTGCCATCAAGACGTGTCCGCCACCAGTGTCAGGGTCACGGAGAAAGCCGACATTCACAAGTCGTTAAATCCACCTAATGAAATTTCACAAGGGCAGCAAAAAAAGGGGGAAAAAAATGAAGGAGAACACGGGGATCTTTTCAGTCGGGCAGAATCGGCTGTGGCCTTTATTGTTTCGCACAACACACTTTGTCGTGCGGTGAAACAGCCACGACATGTAAAAGCCTCAAAACCATTTTTTTTCTTTTCTTCCTCCAACCCCCCTTCTGACTTCGCCCCTCGCCCTTGACGAATGTGCTTGGCTCACAGCGTGCAACCGTTCTGCTGAATGGCCCTTTCCTGTTGCTCACCCTTAAAGTGGAGGCAGTTGCCGAGGTAGGGCTCCCCCCTGCTATATTATGGGATTGAATTGCATTTGACCTTTGCGGAGAACAATGGCTGAAGGCCTTTCATTTTTCTGGCCTTCTCAGCGCCTCGAAGTAGGACCTCTTTACGCTGTGTTTTCACTGTGGTCTGCCACCAATTCACAAGCTGGATGACAGTGTGATCCACACACCGAGGCTCGTGTGTGCGTGAAGGTGCACGCTTTGTCAATTCTTACTGAAATTACCGCTCATAGAAAACACAAGACCTTTATTTTTTTTTCTCAAAGAGCCATTTTGATGTATTTTGGGAACCACCCAATTCGACTGCACTGTCCTAGAATGAAAAAGACCTCTGAAGAGTAGTTCATAATAGTTGAGACACAGCTTTGCTAAAGAGGCCGCGGTACTGCGTGGTCTTGCCCTGAATACACGATAAAAGGTTTACTGTAAATTCTAAATGGCGTTTTCTGCAACCCATACATCACTCATGACCATTAGGTTCCACCCTCACTGCACAGTGCACCCTTCTAGCCACAGCTTTCCAGATGATACAGTACAGAGGCTGCAGTGGAGGCAGATCTGGCTTTGAATAGCCTGCAGCCAATGGATTTTCTCTGGATAATACAATGTTTGGGACAGAGAGGCAGGGATTAGTCCAGACGGATACATCCACCACCCCCCACATGCCCAATCTAATTAGACTGGAATCAGTTTAAGATGAAAGCAAGCCCTAGCATCACCGCACTAAATACTGGAATTAGTATTCCCCGCATGGGAATTTAATGACGGAGACTGAAAATCCAATCACATTCACTCCCAGTTTAGCCCCTCATGCATTGGGCCTGGACAATGACGAAACGAAAGAACAACAACAATGATTTGTCTGTCAATAGATATTGACCAGCATCACATCTGAGGCCACTTGCGTATCGGCGTTACTATGTTGTCATGATTTAACGAGGATAAACAGCTCATAATCAGATATTTAGACAGTCTGTTTCTGATGTAAACCTCGGTCACATTCTGACTCTTGGAGGTGCGGCGGAAATTAACGGAGAAAGGAACAGTGATGAAAGAGGCACGAGCGTCGGTTTATTCACAATATTGGTCTGTGTACAAAATTGGAATCAATAAAGCGGGCGTGCTGTTGAGCTGGAAAAAAGTTAACCTGCTTTTTGGGGGAAAAATGAGGACTTTGCTCGCACTCGCTCGTTTGCCTCCTCTTCTTAGAAGGCTGCATTTGCACATAAAATCCTCTAACGGCGATTGGTGAAGTTAGTTATTAATCAGCTCCTTACATCAAAGCTCTGATTGCTGCATAGGAATTGAAACTGTCAAATTATTGTTATCAGGCAGGCGGCATCAGATTCCTTTTTAGTTCCCATTATCTTTCAGACTTTGAGGCCACGTTGGCTGATAAAACAGAACATATTTCGCAGCCCCACATTCATATGAAACATTTTCACAGTCTCTTGACTTTATCTCGCCCTTATTATTGTTATTTCCCTGCCTAAGTATATGCAGTCAGGGGAACTCTATTTTAAAACAACCAAAACGCGAGTCATATTTCAGCGTCAGGCTGGTGATTAACAGCGCCGACCGGAAATAACTCATGCACCTGGGTTCCATCCACCACACAATGTCTCCTACACCTGCGATTCATCCACCAAAGCATTACACCTGAGAAATCAGGGACCCGTCGTCCCTTGTGCACAAATACTCAACGTGAAATCTTATTATTTATTACTGTCTGTGTTTTGGGGGCGCGCGCCAAAACAGAACCTGTTGTTTTTCTGTTAACAGGTCCAATGCAACTTTTCGCCGGCAACTGATTATGCAGAACTTGCCGAGTTTTTTGTTTGTTTTGTTTTAACCCTCTTGGGACATTCAGTCAGCTTTTTTAGTAAATAAGTGGATACGTATTGTTTGTACAGTACGCAGCGGAGGACACAGCAGTCGGCGACACAAGGAGTAATTCTTGTTGTGATGCATCTTTTAAGGCGGGGAAATAAGCATTAGCAGCATTTTTCTCTAGATTTAGCCAGGTGTCAACAAAGGACACACACAAACTAACATAAAAACGGCAATCTAATCCCCCACTCCGTATATCTCTTCCTTTGGCCTTCCTACTTTTAGTGTTTACCGCAGCAATACCTCATTTCTGAGGTACAAAAGGAGAGAAGGGAGGTGAGGGAAATGGAGGGGGCAGGGGTACACCTGCCTCATTATTGCATTGTGGATGAAAGATACAATCACTGCTGGCATTTCGACAAGACACACACCGAGCTAACACATATTTTAAAGTGAAAGGAGAGATGGAGGAGGAGGAGGAGGAGGTGTGAGGAAGGCCCAGGAGTAAAAGCGAAGGAGAGGCAGACAGGCGGGCCAGCGGGGCTGACGGAGGCCGAGCGCCGGGGACGGAGCGGGCGAGAGACAAGAGAGAGAACGCAGGAAAGTGGGAGATATAGACAGCAAAATGAGCGCGTGATAGAAGTGAAGTGAGCGCGAGAGCACGGGAGAAAGAAAAAGAGGGGCGACCTGAGAGAAATCAAACATGGGCTCCGTGCAACAGAGGTATGTCGACAAACGAGCATGTTATGGCAGCCCGCTGGGACTTCCCAAGCAGATCGTTTGTGCTGTTTCCCAATCTGTTCTGAGGAGCAGCGCAGCCCCACATGGGGACGTGTGAAGGCGTCAAGATGGGATTGCTTAAGACAGATGAAACAAGGTGTTTTTTGATGCCATCTCGGGCGGACAAAAGCCTGATTTCCTGTTTTGCCTGTGACACAAAAGGTGCTGTGTAGTTTGCCAAGCAGTTCAAGGCTTTTTGTTGTCTGAGGCTGTAAATAACTAAACACACGAGATGTGGAGTTGCGGAGGGGCTGGGCCTAACGCGCCGAAAAACTGCAAAATATCTGGCACATTTTCTTTATTTGGCATAAGAAGCTGTAACAAACAAACAGCGTTACAGTTCTCTCATGCTTCCCAGCGTGTTTTTCTCAAAATAAACCGCAAAAAAGGGAACGTTTTTTTGGCTGGCGACCATTTAAGTCGGGACAGCCACGGCTTTTCCTGGCATCCACCGGACGGCGCGAAAACAATAAGGCTGTAACAGAGATCAGCGTGTCAGACTCGGTAATATTGCTTTACATTTTAAAGGGCGCCGAACGGCCCCGGCTAAGGTTTTTACAAGGCACGCCGAGTCGTTGGGGAAATAAGGAGGCAATGGAGGAGGGAATGAAGGAATTTTAGGGGGTGATGGGAAATGTCTCACTCTTTGTTCCCAGTCACACACACACACACGCGCGTGCGCACACAGACCGAAAATCATACCACGCGCGACGGAAGAGCAGGCGGTGAGGAAATAGAAGCTAAATATAAAGTGACACCGTGCATTCCCCAGGTCATTCACAGGCCCTGCACCAAATCACAACGCTCGGCGGCTCGTCATTTATCACACACACATAAGCCCGGCTCTCAACAAAGAAAATTATAAAGCAGCCAAACACGCGCCTTGTAATTTGTAGAATCGCTGATGAAGGGAACGAGGACACGCGGGGGCATCAAATTGGCTCGGATGCCGGGCATTCTCACGGCCCTCTCCGCGCATCAACTCGGCATCCTGGCAGGAAGCATTTGTAACAAAAAGCTTTTTTAATGTTTAAATGAAAATTTTAATGAGGCCCTGCGTTGCGCTTCCTTTCCCAGTCTTTAAGAGCCCCTCTAAATCATTAAAACTTGCTCTTTTCTTTGATTTCAAGGTCATTTGAAGATATAAGGCAGCCTTAAGTGGCCCTCAGACCAAAAGTGGCCTATATGCCAAAGACCGCAAATGAATGTAGCCTAATGCTTTTTAATTTGCATTCATCTTTAAAAACACAGAAGAGCCGTCTCCAAGTTATAATAGGCTGAGATGGCAGTCGGAGGGGCCTCTAGTCATTAGTAGCAATGCAGCCCCTCTGAAATGAAGGCCTTTCTCATCTCGTTTTAAGTCGAGCCCATTACTACAAAGATACATTAACCTGCCGTCCGTTGACTGTTTGTCTGCATATTATATTTCTGTCTGGCTGCGTCCGTGCGTGCATGGGCGCGCACGGGCGGCCTCACCTCCTTTTCCCTCCCCGTGACCACCGAAACAGATGCAGTGTGAAAACAGACGCGGAGGAAAATATCGTAGGGACAGGAGGTGGGGAAAGGGGGGTGT
>CAESWR010000182.1:184695-197064 GCA_903171835.1 Mullus surmuletus | reverse complement strand
AAAAAAAAAAAAAAAAGGAACAACAAAAGAAACGCTGCTGGTGTTTTTGTTGGACGCAGGCTCAAATTCTGCCGTCATTTAGTCGTTTGAACATTAAATGGAATCACTCATCTCACTGACACTGACATTTGGTTCAGGTTAAAGAAAATGTAATGATGTTGAGAATTATTTAAAGATCCATTAGAGAGTAATTATTAATTTTCCTCCTCAATTACAGAGATTTGGCAGAGACACTAGTTTCAGAGTTTCAGCTTTCCCCTCAGAAGTACAAAGTTTTGCAGAAAATTATATTTTGGTTTGACAAAAATCCTTTTTTTGATCAACACCGTGGCCTTTCCCCAACCCTTGTGTTTTTGTGCCGGCACACATCATAAAACCATGTTATTTTTCTTCTTCTAGGTTGGCTCAAATCAGCTGACAAACATCTCACTGTTTAACCCGAGTCCTCCCTCGGCAGCCGCTGGTTCAGACGGAGCCCTTTGATGCATCGCCTGACTTTCCTGCCTCTGTAATATCATGATCTGTTAAACTAAAAAGACTTCAAGAATATAGCAATTTTTATAATTTAATTTATCACGATTGTGTGCGTTGAAATTTAGATTTTTGTGTAATTTTAAGTGCTAAACGGACTTGGAAAAAACATAAAAACAAGTCTATTTTAATGTAATGTTGCACTTGATGATGTCGGGGATATCTTTGCATCTGATGCCGTGTTGAAACTTTACAAAGTTACAGTGAACGACCTTTATCGTCGAACACGCAGACCTTTTGAGTCTGTTGTCTCGATCTTTGTGTTCCCGCTCCCCTACGCATCGAGGTGAACATGCAGATCACATCAAGATCCCGAATTATCCCGGGTGGTGAGAACAAAAAACACAAAAGGCCAAATTCTATATATTCCCCAAACCGGCGCGGCTCTGTCTTTCTGAAGGTGCGAAATGCATCCAGACAAAACCTCGACGCCGTGATAAAAGCGGAGGAAATGACTTCCTTATTTTAGGTGTGATTGATTGTCCCCCTGACCTGTTGGACTGAAGAGGTGGTTAAGAAGAGGAGGAAGACAAAGATAATTGGGCCCGGTGGTATCCAAAGCCCGGCAGGTGTGGAAAGAACTCTCGCAGCGCAGGTACCTGCAGCGGCTGCAGCCCTGAACTCCAGCACACCTAGGATTTAACTACCTTGGAGGAATTTTGGCGTTTTATGTTTGGCATGTCTTTCATTGAATAGATGAAATATGAGAGATACTTGTAACTCATATTGACATATTGGACATGCCACAAGAAAAAAAAAACACAGGTGTCAAAAATCCTCTGAGGTGTCAACAAATAAATGGTGCATTTTTTGTTTTATCTTTTCTTGGCATGAAAATAATGTCATTCACTGCGAAAGTGATGTCAGTAGTTGGAAATATCTCCCCGTCACGAGTGGGATGTAATTCCCGTACGTGTTGAAAAGTGGTTAAAAGCTTCCACGGGATGAGAGACGGAATTTTGTTGGATTTAGAGAGAAAAAAAAAAAGTCACTGATGTTTTAGTTAATTTCATTAGAGATGCATAGAGGGGTTTCTGAGTCCTTTAGCCGTTTCAAATGAAGAGGTAAAAGCCAGGCGTAAGATTAAATGATAACACTTTTCCCTCAGACTGAAAAAAAAGTGCACATACGAAAGCTATTGTGCAATCCTTATTATTATTATTATCTGCAAGCCACAGGCTCTGTTCCAATTAAAGAACACCACGGACGGACCGTTCAACAAGCTGCCGCACAAACAAATCTACAATAGGTACAGTAAAGCACCCTGTATTACAGAGCCCAGAGAAGAGATTTTTACTTTAAAAACTATTTAATCAGGAAAATCAATGCCTCACATCAAAGAAATGGAGATGAGGGACAGGCGGATAAAGAGGCTCATCAAAGAAGGAGATCTAGTTAGGGATTCAATGCCCTAATTCCCTTTCTCTTAAAACCTTCGTCAGAGGGGGCACAGGGCCAATTTGCTCCCTAAATGGCTGCGTGTGAATGTGCAGATTGCTTTGCATAGCCGCTGGGAATCTGGGCTTCTTCCTCTTTTTCTTCTCCACACGGAGCCTGCGAATTAGAAAAGATCCAAAGACAGATAGGCTTAACGGAGCCCTCGCTACCTTCCTTAAGTCCGGAGCCTTGTTCCAACTTCCAGCAAATTCAATCCATGGCCTAACTCAATTAATAGACTTTAATATACTGTTTCTTCTTTATCTTTTTTCTCTTTCCTGGGGATTGGGGACTTCAATTAGAGTTGTAGAGTAATATCTGCAAAAAGGTTTGGATTGTAAGTCTGTCTGAATGTTAAGACAATGACATGTCCCAGTGGCATTAAGGTTGATCATATATGCATCCTTAATCTCAAACATCTCCCTAATCTCCCTTTGTGGGACTCTTTGTACATTAATGTAATGTAGCGCATGAAATATTGACAACCGGTCTTTCCCCGCCTCGGCCTTTATATGCATTGCCGTAGGATTCATTAGTCAAAACGTCCTTGATGTGAGCGAAGACCTCTGAGTCTAGGTGTGATGAGTCCTATGTTTTTTACATCACATCGGTCCCATCGTCATTTGGAGATGTAACCCTCACCTCGAGGTGTACGTTTTCTTCTAATCCAGCAAGGGGTCTATTTCAATACCTCCATTAATTTTGGCCTTGTATTACCGCCAAGGACATTTACTGTTGCACGTAATACTCCGCAGACCTGCAAAAGTTCGGGGGAGAAAATAAGGATCGCATCAGTTATAAATAATTAAAGAGTCCGGCTGGTGCTGCGTTCTTGGCGGCGTTGGCGAACCTCGTCATTTCATTCTTTATCCCTCAAAAACAACAAACACGTTAACCTCATCGGTGTGTTTTTCTAATATACTGTATATCTGAGACCACCTCTCCTCCGCAGTAGGCTTTCTATCACGCCTGCAGTTCCGATTGATCGTCTCTGCAATCAGCAATTAAGCCCTAGTGATCAGAGCGGTGGAGGGGGGAGGAGGGGGAGGGAGAAGGTGGGAGGTAGCCGAAACCCCTCCGCCCTTCTCCTCCCCCTCCTCCTCCTCCTCCTCCGCAACCGCCCACCCCTACCCCACCCCACTCCTCTCTTGTCAGCCAGGAAAGGCTTCACTCAGCTGGGGTGCGTTTGGCCCGGGGCTGGGCTCACTGGTGGAGGTTAACTCCAGCATAAATAAGCATCTTTGGACTCATTACAGGGATTAGAGAGTAATTCGCCTGCGAGGAAGGAGACGACTGCCAGGGTTTTGGTACAGTTTACTACAGTCTTATGGGGGCAAGGGCCCGAGAGATTACAGAGGGAGAGAGATGGAAAGGCAGCAAAAGAGAGAAAGGCCAAGGGAAAAAGAGAGGCTGGCTGTCAAGTGTGTGTGTGTGAGTCAATCCAAGCCCCCGGCTGCCCCCTTGATCTTGAGCATGTTGGGGTGCTGTGAAAACGGATAATGGGAGTTAGAACGACCGGGCCTGTCTAGAGAGAAGTGTGCTGATTGTTATAACTTTCCCTCATCTCTCTCTCCTCCACTTAACTAAATAAACACCCAAGAGGAAGCACTCAATCAATTTTAATGATGTTGAAATACAATTTAGGCACAAAATACACAACAAATGCTAATTTGGCCATGATGAGAGGCATCAGAAATTCTTCCCATTATTTATTCAGCTGACTTTCTGCATTTTTCATCAGAACAAATATTCCCATTTCAACAAACACACACATACACACACTCTAACAGAAAGCCAATTTGGAGCATAAATCAACATGTTCGCTCATCAAATATATGCTTTGTGTGGTTCTCTGTAGTCTGTCCAGTGCGCCCAAGACAAATAGTTCTGTCCAAAGTCCAGCTGGAGAAAGGGACGGCCAGCGGACTGTCAATATATGCACACATACATTAAACATAGCAGGTCGATGTGTGTTCAGAAAAGACACAGACATCATAAAGAGCAGTCACGGTGCTGTCCTAAAGTCAGATGCAGTGAATCAACAGGACCTATCGCGAAACATCGACTTCTACGTCCTCTCTAAGACAATTCTGTGGTATAATGCACTTTGATGTGAGAGATTGTCAGAAGATTTCACATTTATTTCATCAACATATTAGAAATATTATCATAAAGGTAGTTAATATGTTAACTACATTTCCATCTGTGATGATATGAGTCAATTTAATTTTCCCTGCGATTTCAGTTGTGGCTATTTTCTCCCAAAGAAGCGAAGGCTCATCACCTGCCAATCATCTCCATCTCCATCTTGACCGGCTCCAGTTGCCCCGCCTCTGCACCACACTTGGGGCAGGTGATGTAAGTGTTTGCAATGCTTTGGCTTTTGATACAGTAGTAGCAGAAAACATGCGGGCAGCCCACTGTGTGTGGCAGCGTCGGCCACTCTCCGCACAGCACGCACTCCTTGCACACCCCTTCCCCGTTTCTCACTCCGTCCGCGCCGCCGCCCCCTCCACCGAACAGAAGCGAACGTGCCGTCGCTTTAAGCTTCCCCGCGTTGATCAGCGGCAACAGGAAAATGAGGAACTCTGCGAAACCGTGCCACAGCAGCTCTCGGTTCATGTACTGGTACGTTATGTCCCGGGTGACGTTGGGTTTGCTGTAGACCGCCCGAGTCCCCACCATCCGTTCTGCCAGCACAGAGTGCTGACCTTTTCTGAGAAACACTAGGAAGTTCACGATGCTTGCGAGCTGGGTGATACCTGAAACGAGTGTCAGGCTTTTGCGGAAACCCCGTTGGAGAAACCCGCCGCCGCTTTCAGACCCAGGCCCTCCGGAGCTCAAACCCAAGCAGAGCAGGATGTTGTGGGAGCGCTCCTGCAGCCAGCGAGGAGCCACGGCCAGTACAAGGAGGCCTAGCTTCTGCCGGCGGGACAGAGCTCTGTAGCTGCGAGACGAGGACAGGGCGTTGTGGTAGCGCAGGCTGAGTAAGCTCTGTCCCACCGTGGTGCTGCCGGAGTACAGCGTGAACCTCCACAGCAGCAGCTGGAGCAGAGCCTTCAGCTCTGGCTCCAGCGGGGTGAGCAGGCCCGGGCGGCAGTTCTGGAAGCACTGGGAGAACTGGGTCCATACCAGCTGCTCTAGGGCTGAGTCGAGCTCAAGGGCATCCAGCTGGTTGATGCGCAACACTGGGATCAGTGGGTCAGCGCCGCTTTCCGAGCTGGAAATTCCATCTTTTTCTCTGTTGTTTTCGCTTTCCATAGCTGCACAGAAATAGGAAAAACAAAAAAATGTCAAATGTGATGTCAATGCAGTGTAGTTTAGTTCCAGTCTAGCCTTCAAATAACATATATATTTGGTTTCCAACCCTGCTTTTCATTCTTCCTCACTATTATTCCTGTCTCTTTACACAGTGCTTCACATATTATAGGAATGTGCATGGACTTTTCATACCAGCGATTTTTCCCAAATAAATGAATACAGAGAACTTAGTGACCAAGTTTTGTATTGTAAAAAAATGCTTCACTCCACAAGTCATGGAATTCATTTTTATCACATTGTAAAGCATCCTGCATGGCAATGGCCTGTATGAAATTCTATAACATCAAGGATTGTATAGCTCTTCTTGATGTGTTCTCACGGCAAATGAAGCACTAAGGGGTTTGAAGTGGAAGCAGGCCAAGACCACTCTTTCTTCTCAATCTCGGCCCACCTCTTTTGTCCTGCATTCAAGTGTGATTTCTGTGTTCACATATGCCAAAACAAGCTGATCTGAGGAAGGGAACACCCCTGGTTTGGAAAACAACTATTCCAAACAACCCTGAAGAAGAAATTGGCAATACTCACAGACTTGCATTCAGAGAAAATGTGATACCCGTCATTACAAAAAGTTGCAGAAGTGTTGATCTTTATCCAACTTTTTGTTGACCTTTGAAAGTGGGTGTTGTTTACCCTGAAGACAAATATTCTGACTCTAATTTTGGCTTTCATACAATAGCTTCTGTTATATCCTACATAAAGATCACATGGTGACCTTGTGACCGGTTTAATTTCCAAATAAATCTTGTTGACAATTGTGCAAAACTAAGTACAGTAGAACAGTAGTAGACTTAAAACTTAAAATGTAGTGTTGGAAAATATGTTCCGAGGTGCAAACTATTCAAGGACTGTTGGAAGGAGTGGGACCCTTCAGGTGAAGCCCTTCTTGTTCTGAAGGTTATTTTTTTCTTTATACATGGGAGCGGAAATCACTTTTCACATGTAAAACCCATCCTAAATGCAACCTTTGAGCTGTGCAATGCAGAGGAGCGGGGGGTCTTAGACGGCTCTCTCCAGTGTATAAACACACACAATCCAACACACACACACACACACATGAGGCGAAGCCCAGGGGCTCCTGGTGCCTGCTCCCTCTGGAGATAGGGGTGTGTGTACAAATCACATCACTAGGGATTAGGCTAACGGCACAGTCTCTGGTACACCGTAAACATCTGCCAAATGTGGAACAATTTTCCTCCCTCTAGAGTCGTCTCCATATGGGATCTCACCATTGTGACGCCCGGGCTAGTTTGTGCTGCATACTTTACAAAACGGCACTCAGTCACCCCCCCCGCCTCCCCCCCGCTCCCCCCACCCTTATACCTACCATCCATCCACGTTTTTTTTATTTTTTTATCTGGCCTTTCCTCAAATGAAACGCTTAAGAAGTGGGAGACTAACTAACGCAAGGAGAGACAGAGCAAGAGGGCCAGAGAGGGAGAGAGAGACAGAGAGGCCTTTTTTGACAGTGGCTTTTGTGTCTCACTGAACAGGATTTGTCACGAGGCTTTAAAAGAGATTTCAACTGGGTAAATATGGCAGTTTTGACAGAAAAAGGGAGAGATGATGGTCACTTTAGACATCTCTTGAGGAGGTAAAAAAAATAAAAATAAAAATACACCCCCGTTTTTAATATGTAGTGGCAATGCTTGGGTTTATTGTGGTGCGCTGCGCCATCTGTGTATTCATGATGTTTCAATAGACTCAGGATACACCGTCCAAATAAGTTAGAATTAGCAAATGAATGAAAAAAGACTGAATTCACGCTGAAGTAAGCAGGTGTGACAAATTCATTGAGTTGCATTTGAAATGCTGCCATGTTTAGTGACGAGAACCTCGCCTGTGACGGAAGAGTTTGGATTAAAAAAAAAAGGGGAGAGAGGGCGAGAGAGCGGCCGTCTGAATGTGTTTGCGAACCAATAAACAGGCTCCATTTGTTTAGCTTAATCTGAAAGTTTTTCCCTTGATGGGTGAAAATGTGCAGATTATGTGCAAGGCGTGTGTGTGTGCGCGGCTATTTATATGTCAAGGGTAGCCTTGATCTATGCAGAGCTCTAATACAGAGCTAAGTTAATCTATCAGTCCATAGCTACACACACACATACACACACACACACACACAGGTGGTGAAAATCCCTGTCACAGCAGCAGCACTCTTGGGAGAGTAAACCCGGCCGAGTCCAATATTCTTTTCAAAGCCTTTTATCGAGCAGTTTACAAGTTATGAATGAATATGTTTTATTTGGGGAAACACGGTATTGACAGCCACCTATCAATAGTAATGTGACTATTGTCAAGGGTCTGTCAATATTAATGTAATTATGATGTAGAGGGATCAGAGGGATACCGGAGTCGGGGGCCAAGTTACATCTCCTGCCCACTGCCATATCAATAGCTGGGATTGCTATTGACAGCTTCCCTTCAGACTTGCAGCACTTGCCAAATATATAACAAGCAGACACTTCAGTCAATGCCGGGCTGCCTATAAAAATTAAGCATTTGAATTTACAGGGCTTTTACTGGGGACAGCTGGAAATCCATGCGTCTTATGTAATAGTCAAAAGTCACACGGCATGTCATAACTGATATGGCGCCTGTTGCAACACGCGGGAAGGCGGCCTTTTTACACGCAAGACAAAAAACATCTGCGCGGTTCGAACCGGTTCAGTCCCCAATACAAAAGCACATAGTTGATGCTGATCTGTTAACCCGGTCGTTCTCCTGCCGGTTATCCGAAGAAGAGAAAATGCCCTCTGATCGTCTGGCGGCTGACAACCAACAGAATCAGAAGGCCACCCGGAAAAAGAAAATAATCACAAGTAGAATCGGAAGTCTCGATTTTCTGTGTGCTGCACAAAATACAGCATCCCGGGAATATTAAAGGGTATTTTGATTCAGGTCAGATGAGAGTTGTTTCTCCCCCTTGTTGCCTAAGCCCGCGCATGTTGTTCAGACAAAGATAGCGCACTGACTCAAGGCTGACTGACATAGCTTACAGACAGCAACAACAACAATATCCAATCCAATCAGGGAACGCAACTGCTACGTCGCTTGGAGCGAAAAAAGGGGGCTACGACCGGCGCGAGGAGGGAGAATGCGAGGCAACAAAAGCACACAGAGCTTCAGACTGAAGCCTCGCAGCTCCGGGGTCCTCTGAAAACTAGACAACAGCCTGTAATGACAGTCACCCAACAGAAAGAGGGAGGGGGGGACCAAAAAAAAAAAATACAGACACATAAGCCGTCATGAAACCCCCAGCTGGGAGCTATGAGCTACTGTCTACTGATACAGTTAAAGACAAAAAAAAACTGGGGGCAAAGATAGCCAAGGAGAAAAAAAAAAATGAGGGAGGGGCGACACAGATAAGCGCAAACCTCTCCCTAGGAGCTGACCTTGAGACTGACGGTCACAATAAAGGAGGAGGGAACATTCCCGGAGCACACGGAGCTGCGCCACACCGAGGTGCGGGCATCCAGGGAATAGCCTATAGACAGAGGAAGGCTGCACTTTCTTCTTGACCTTGTCTTTGGTGTCTGGGGAAGGGATGAGGGTGTTTAGGGCAGGGAACTAAAGGCTGGGGGATGCTGGGAAGGTGGAGCGTCTTCGGGGGATTGCTTTTCGCTTCTTCTTCTTCTTTTTTTTCTTCCGCCACGGACGAGCGCTCCGAAGCCGCTCGCAAGGCTATCATTTCATGCCAGTTGGAGACTCTGTGGCCAAAAGTCTCGATTTAGCTCCTGGCATAGTCTAGTGCTGGAATTCCTGAGCACTTAGCTATGGTTGTTAGCATAATATATTTGCTGAAATAATGCATTAACGTTCACTTGGCTTTCTATGATGATTGTTGCGGGAAATAGGCTATGCATTGGCAAAGCATGCTGGATTACAACTTTACATTTTCTTCTCTCGCTTATGTAAATTAATTTGTGTAAAAGCCATGGTGAATAAAACCCACTTCTCTGAGCAGACTTGTTTCCTCTCCCTCTTCGTCGGTGTCTCTCTGTCTTTCACTCTCTCTCTCCCCTCACCCCAACCCCCCCCCCACCACCACTTTATTGCCCGTCTTTCGCCAGGAACGAGTGCGGGCTTATTAGCCAAGGTCTGCTAATGTCCTCACTATGAAAACGGATGAGAATGTCAGATTTAGAACTTTTAAGAGAATGATGTCATACAGCAGACCACAGGCATTACAGGGACGCTAAGATTACCCAGGCGGTAACCAGACTAATTGTTATGAGTCTGTTTCATGAAAAATGAATGTGTGCAAATGCACAGAGGGTTCTTCAGGCTGTGTGTGTGTGTGTGTGCATGTCACACACTAATGCTTTATCAAGGCTCTACTCTTTCTCTAATCACCCAGACTCCTGCGAGCCATGGGGTGAGGGCAAAGTTAATGCCTGAACAAAAAAAAAAAAAAAAGAGAGAAAAAAAGCATCAGTTAGAGCAGCACTTCTGACACACACAAAAATGTGCTCTGCTTAATCTGGTTTGCTCAGAAGGTAAATTATTTAAGAGAATTAATTGATTTCATGAGTATGAAGGTTGAGTATGCTAAGGCTGTATGAGTAATAAGTACATGGGTCTGGAAAAAAAATAACAACCTAAAAAGTCATGAAACATTTAGAGGGCGAAAAGGCACAATGAATGTCGAAGAAGCAGTGGAAAGGCTAATAAATGAGATGTGAAGTTGTGTCTCGCTTAAGAGTTACTGAGCGAACACTGGAACTAGACCTCATACAAATAAAATGCTTTGTCCTCAAGAACATTTGAATATCTTTAAATCTGTGAGACCAACAATGACCCTGTAAAATTGTTTTGGACTATGGAATGAATTTGAAGCGTTGGTGGAACAATGATTTAATCTGCATTTTTTACATTGTTGATATGAATCCAATTTGATACAGATATGCGAGTTCATACTGCAAATTGTATCCCTGACGTTTAAACATCTAATACTGTCATTTGAGTTTGGAGATTTAATGTCATGATGTCCCCCCCCAAAAATAAGATAATAATGAATACTTTAGAACCAGAGTACTGCAAATATGGAAATGTGTTGACATTTAGGAGACAATATAATGTGATGCAGGCAGACTTAATAAGCACAATTAATGCACAATGGTGGATGTTTAGACAATGTGCTGCATTGTTATATGGCTGCTACCTTACAGTTATGTACCTGGCAACTATGTATACAAGAGAATTGTGCTAAATCAGTTATCCCACCAACCTGATATTTTAACTTAAATATAATACTAATTATTATTTATTTGACATGTTTTATGCTACAGTGCAGCACCTGTGCATGAGCTGCGGTGTAGTGGCTTCTCTAAAGCAGCGTAATTCGGCTAACTTGTCAGTCAGACTCAGTGATGATGTTGCGACTGCTGAATATTTTCCAGCAGATTACTGCCCTCCTGTTCCTTTTGCATCAATCACTTCAAAACATTGTTAGAAAACCACAAATTATGTTGTGGTTTTTACCCTCTCTGTCGCCTTGTGCCGCTGTTCAGCAGGTGTCACTGATCGTTACCATGGAAACGTGGCTCTTGGTATTAAGTTTGCTGCTTGGACATCAAAATAAAAAGACAAGCAGAAAATGAACAATGACACATTACAAAATGAACTGATACACCAACATATCGGCAGAATATTTGTACAGTCCGTCTTTTCCTTGTTGGCTGACATCAGCGTATAAACAGGAAATTAGATGACTTATACTAAGAGCGATGGTGATATATTGTTATGATGTTTGTCCTTATTATTTGAGCTGTTCTATGGATTTTTATGAGTGGGATTTCAACAGTTTGATGTGGGACTCAGAGTCGGTCCAAACATTTGTTATTGCAAACATCTGCATCTGCCCATATTTTAGAAATTGGTTCATCCTTAATCCTTTGTTCATTGTTGATCCAGTAAAAAATACTGTTTTTTTAAGAGCTTTTGTGTGTTTTCTCCTCAGTCTAAATCAAATATATTTGCTATTAAGTCAGAAAAAGAGAAAAATAATGTCTTGCTACTTTCCTTCATGAAACTTGCACTGTTTTCTTTTACCTCCTTTCTTCCTCTCCCTGATTAACTGACTGCAGCTAAATACCTAATCCATCTAGGTTAGATTTTTCTCTCCATAAAGGTGCTCCCCCCTGGCTTTATCACATGTCCTCATCTGGAAACTGTATAGCATGACCTTTTGACTTCAGAGTGAGCTCACAGCTTGATTTAACTCCCTTCAAAACACACTCATTACACTAAAACACACACTCATTATACTAAAGTGTTTAGCACGCACAATCAGCTGCTCCACAGTCTCGTCAAAACAGCATTGTCTGTAATTTATTTTTTATTTTTTTTGTTACTGCTGGTGTCCATCAGTCTTTAAGGACAACAAAACCCCAAATCTGCTCCATTTTGATAATAAGGCAAGAGCATTATTTGATAATCACAGAGGGGGATTAGGTTTTGGCAGAGTGTGTGAGAACGCTGCAGTCAAAGCCACTGGAAAAGGGAGATATAACCACAGGACAGATAAGGGGAGAGCAGCGGTGATTGGGATGAGAGAAATGCAGTGAGTAGTCTCTTGAAAATCAATAAGATCAACTTTGACTTGAATCTCAATGCAGACGGTTTGATCTCTGCTGCTGATTATTGAAGGGAATAATGGTATTATGGGAAGAGGCATGAAATGAATTCCTGAAGTTGCAGGAACAGAGTTTCCATCCAAAGTTACACAACTAAAGTAAACATTGAGTATAGACTATTGCATATTATTATATGTTAAGAGGCGATCAGAGGGACTATGCACATCGATATAAAGCAGCTGTTTGTTTTGTTTGGGTGCAGCTACATCAGGATGCAAGAGGTAAACAAATCTGACATCCGAATTCGACACGTATGCGAGAATGCACGGGTTTATAAGCGAAATAAAACGCGCTGTTAATCGTATTTTAAGGGACAATAATGCTCAGTCGATCGCTTCTAACCCCCACGACCGCCATATTTACCTATTTCTGTCAAGGGAAGGACGAATTCAACGTATTCCGGCCATGCTTGACCACGGCGTTCTAGACAGGAGGAAAACAATGTGTA
>CAESWR010000182.1:171257-184481 GCA_903171835.1 Mullus surmuletus | reverse complement strand
CCCCCTTAAAAACAAAACAACAATTATACTCTGTTGTAGTAACCGCGCGTAGCAACAGTTGTTGGTGAAGCCGGGGTAATTCAAAACTTTAAAAAAGAACACAAGGCACATTGTAAAGGGGTTTTTGAAGGAGACTAATGATGAAGAGTGGAGATGAGAGTTAGCAGGTTCGGTTGAAGCAGAGAAGAGGAGCTCAGGCTCTTCACACACACGTGTGCCTGCAGGATGAGGAGCCTAAAAACAGCTGAAGTAGACACAGGGGACACCTCGCAGCAGATGGGACGGAGAAGTGATACTTTGAGTCCGCTCCTGTCCGCAGGGACTCACACAAATAGCATTAAACAGCTTCTAATGGAGTTGAAAGGGCTCTGCGAGCAAAGGTTGAGATGCCTGGAGCTGGACACCAGTGTGACCCCAGAGGTCACACTGCAGGTGAGTAGACCCTGCTTTGTAAATGTTACTTTGTGACACGGCCACGGATGGATGCTGAGTGGCTATTTAGGTCAATCTTAAGAGCCGTGGTTACAGATTAATCATGCCACAAGTCTGTTTTCGTCCTCAGTTACTTTTCCTGCTGCTGTTTCCAATCAGATGAGTTGAATAAATGTCTGATCAGATTAGACATAATCATAATCAAACACAGGCCCATTCAGTGCCATCCAAGTCGGACAGTTTCCCTGGTTACCCTACGCCTTCTTGACCTGTCTGGACACGGAATAGCAGTTCTAAGTATCGTCACATGCACAGTTATGGCTAAAAATATCATCAATGTATACCCGAGTTAGTAGCTCTAAGTTTTATGTCAGCATCTATTGTCATTAGGTCGCATCCATTCGGAACAAATCAAAGAACATCCTGTCCGCTGTGACACGGTCATGGGGAGATGACCTCTGTCCTGTTAGACAAATGACAGGAGGAAGTGCAGGGGTGCTTTCATAAAGCCGCAGCACTTGTAACAGGTGGCAAATTGCATTATGTATCCATCTGAGCGGCAGAGATCAGGAACAAAGATCCACGGTCATATTTAAAAAAAGAAAAAAAGCGAGGTTTCTAATCATCAGGATTGTCATGTGACATCATTTAGCTACAGAATGTAGCCTGCGTGAGCTGGGCTGTGCATCAAAGCAAGTGTAACAAGGTTTCAGAGATGGGTTTCGGTCAGCCGGTCCCATTCTAGGACCTGCATAACAAGGTTATGTGTTTAGAACCCAGGAGCTCCACAGTCCTAAAGGTTGATGTGGACAGTTAATCATAAAGCGTGTCCATTGAAAACACAGTGCCCATTCATCCTTGAGCTCATTGTGAGGCTGGGATGTTTCCTAACATGTTAAAACACTTAAACATACCTCAAAGGAACACGTTTGCATGATGTGTGTCCCTATGTTTTTTGGGCAACAATTAGGAGTGTCTGTAGCAAGTAAACTAACAATTAGTGACATTTAATGCTTGTCTCTTTAGTTTCACACGTTAAAACCAATGTCAGGACAAAATGGTTGATCTTAGAAACTGTCACATTTGCCACCTCTAAAGTTACTCTCCCGGAAGCTATACATCAGTGTTATATGGCGCATCGGGGGACAGCATACCTGCCTGTGACGTTTTTGGCTTTAGGGGACAGACATTTATGAACATAGACGCTCCTCTAAGGCATGAGAATTTTGATATTTGGTGGCACCTTCTTTTATCAGGCTAACCGTTACAATCCCTTTTACTTACACGCATTTTTTAATTTATTTTTTATTCAATGAGATCAAATGCTTACCTGAAATGCTGTACTCAAGAACTGTGAGGATTTAATATAATATGTCACATGTACTACCTGGAACTGCTTCAAGTGACCTATTTTTTGTAAACAATAAAAATGTCGTCTTTGAAGGACATTCTTCCTCTTGCAAAAACTCCTTCTATGCCCGCCATAACCCATCTGACAACAATGTCTTGGAGGGCCGGTGCATCTAGAACGGTGCGTGCTTTAGAAAGGGAAGCAGCATTTGAAACATTAACATTGATTGGGTAAAGGCAGTGAATGGATTATGAAAGCCGGCATTCAAGGAGACATGAAACATTATTGCAGATAAGTACAACTTGAAAGTGCTTGAATTCTACTATTAAAATGCCAGCCTCGTGTCAAGAAACCCGGCTAGCAACAAGCTCAAAGTTAAAATGAATATTTACCGTCACTGAGTAAGCGGAAGTATTATGAGCTTCTGAATTCTTGATATTATCTTGATGAAACATTATTATTATCAAAACATTCTATCAGACAGAAAGTGCTGTTTTTCTTCTTTTCTTGCCCTGACCCACATATGTTAAGAAATTACTTTTGGGGATGGGATTAGTGCCCGTAGGCCTCAGCGGTGGGTTTAGCCTCCACCACAGGTTCAGTTAGTGTTCTTCAGATGTGTCGGGTTTTCATAGAGTACCAGAAACACTATCTCCGCCGTATCTTCCAGTTAAATCATATTCCTAATCTCACTGGGAGAACCTCCAGCACACAAAGGTTAGATAAAGCTTAATAAAACATGATGCATTTCCTGATCCTGACATCCTATATGTCAGGGGAACTCTTTTATTTCCCCCTGTGAGACCATCTTTGAGGGCTACTTTCTTTGTTTGTCATTCTGTGTCAGAAAAGATTACAGACATTTTCACTGTCGGTTTATTATGAACTATATAGTCAATGTTGGAGAGAATAACTACAAATCCTGTCTTTACTCGTGTTCATTACATCCTTTTTAGTATTAATGTTTTGAACATTCAACATGTGCTTTTAAAAAACAATATTTTTTCACTTTAGTAGGAGCCAAGACATGATAACTCCATTGAAATGTTGACAAACGCATCTGGCTATCTTCTTAATTAAATGCTCTCCAACTCATGACAGGATAACAAAATAATTGTTTTTAATTATTTGCCAATCGAAGACTTTGTTTCCAGTACAGCTAATTATTCTTGATGTGTTTGTTTCAGTTTTATTAGATTTTTTTCTGTGATTTGACTAAGTCGCTAACATAAAACAATACATTAAGGAAAAGAAAACAGCTTGTTTCAACTGTCAGCTTGTTAAAACACAACAAATAAACCACTGTTTGATCCCGCTGTGCTGTTATTCTTGCAGAGGAAAGTGGATTTCCTTTGGTCTTACATGAGTGACCTCGCAGAGCAGAACCAGGTGTTGGTCCAGACCATCGAGGATCTGCAGAGGGACGCTGACCACAAGGTTTCCTTTTTGGGACGGGAAGTGCACAGCTCTGACTGTGTTTTGGATGTAAGTTTTTATAGAATGTAATTTTTTAGAACTTCTCTGCGAAATGAGGATGACGGTCAAAGCTTTTTTTGAAAGTTTACTTTTGTGTCCATAAACAATGTTCTCTTAATATACATTTTCTAACTACAGAGGTCAATTCTCCCTCACCTCACTGTGTTTGCCTCAGTTTGCACAAACATATGCACACTTTACAACTAATTAGTTACCTCGACATAAAATAAGAATCTATTGCAACAGTCCAGCAATAATTCTCCCCCCTCTGAGCACTATAATGTCTGCTTTATTTATTTAAATGAAAGAGATGCATTGATTTATTTTAATGATAATAATGATTTGTGATACTGTTAGTGCGTTAGACTGAGAGATATTCCTAACATTGTGTCTTTATTTGTTTGAATTAGGAGCGACAACATCCTCATGTAGGGGAGGATCTATTGCGGGGATGTTGTATTATACTGTGTTTGTTGTATTTACCGATGACTGTATTTAAAGCAAGCATAAATTAGCCATGAACTTGGATGAAAAGGCAAAGAAAATAAGACAAAAACCATGCAAAAGATTTGCAACCCGAAATTTGGCTGCACTGACTTTGGCATTTGCTAGTAAATTGTGCATTTTTACAACAGCTTGCTGTTTAACTCAACTTATTTATTAAGTATTCTTCCGGTATAATGAAATGCTGCATCATAAACACAGTAGATATACAACCATTAAACACGCATAAATACTACAGCGATGAGGGAAAAAAAAAATAAAAATCAAAAGCGAGGAAATGAGAGAGAGCTAATAATTGCCTGTGGCTTATTTTTCTGTTCGAGTTCACCTTTGTCTTCAGAATTCTTTGTTTGCGCGTACTCCTGGAGGCCAAGGCCCCTTTGGCTATGTAGAATCCAACCAGAACATACAGAAAAGCCCTCAGTCTTTATGATATCACTCGACAGATATCACACTAATTAACAATGCTTCAGAGAAGCAATTAAAGGAAACGTGGAGCTGAGTTTTCCATTTTTTTGTACTTTCTCTACCTGTTGTTAAAGACTGTGATTTCTTTAGTGTGAGATGCATTCATACGAGAGAAGTGAAGTCACGCAGATAAAAGGTCCTCCATAATTTGCATGTAGGTTTGTGGCCCTGACCATTTCCTTAGGGAAACTGCAAATTATCACTCATTCTTTGTGGACCGGAGGTGGAAAGCTGCTGAAAAAATTCTCAGCTGAAGTGTTTTCTTTTTTTTTTTCTTTTTTTTTTTTTTGTGAAGATTGCATCAACTCAAGGCAAGACTATAAAGACGCCATCACCACTTGATGTAGTGACCTTAAGGTATTGTTCCATTTCAGTTATGGCCAGGCTTCTATCAATATTAGCTCTTCTGAGTGGATTTTGCACACAGAAAAGTAATTATAGCCTATTATACATCAAAGTACTTATCTGCCATTATAGAGAAGGTCAGAAGGCAAGCTTTGTGTCCTCTCCGCACTGGTCACAAAGGTCACTGCAGCACAATGCTTTGCACATCTCAACATTCAAAGCCATCTTTTTTAGCCTACAGTAATTTAAAATGTAATTTATTTTCATGCCTTTGCTTTTGAAACAAAAAATCTAATGTCCCAAAAGCTTCTCTTCCTCAGATGCCTCAACTGAAAAGGTTCTAGAAAATATGTTTCGTACAAACTGTCCCACAATGTATGCCCACTTAATTGTGAGACTGGCCAAGACCTTCTTCTTCTTCTTCTTCTTTTTTTTTTTTGATGCATTATAATCAGTAATGGCATTTTTTAGCGCTTTACCAATTTATCTGCCTCTTGCTTGCAGATTAAATAATAATTGATGTGGAATAGGTGGAATAGGTGAAAACAATTTTGAAAACGGAAAATGACATTTTCCTGGAAGACGAAAGTTTTTTGGCCCATCCAGTAGCACAGTTGTGTTATTGTTTGCGACAACAGCCTGTCCCAGCAGCCCGGGGGACTCGGGGGTGAAGGAACGTAATAGTTTGCTGCCATAGTATTGACCCATCCTCTAAGCTTTTGAATCTCCATTTTCACCCATCTTAAATGATGCTCTCACTGTCTGTTGAATGTTACTTTGGATGTGTTCGGAGTCCAGATTGGTAAACAAATACAAACAAATGGACTTACTCACTCAACAGTCTATTAGGGTAGTCAGGGGACAACATTGTGTTTCTGCTCTGATGTCCGTAATGTGAAATCCAATCAAATGAAGAGCATTTAGAGCTACTTATGGACCTTTCCACCATGTAAACGATGCAATGAGCTCTGTAATAGGAGCTTGGCTAACGTCTGATTGAATCGTAGTGTATGGTCTTCTTGATGCGCAATAGGGTTGAACTGTAATGGACACTAAACTGAGTTTGTTTTGTGGTCACAATATTGTGAAATCTAAGTCTATTCTGTATTCTAGACTGCCGTAATTGGTCTGTTGTTTATTTGTCAAAGATAGACAGATCTACGTCATAGTGGCCACTGCATACATGACTGAAACTTTTGGATTTCTTTTTAGGTGGGGAATATTCTTGAAGTGGAGGGCAGATTTCAGTCAATTTAACTGCTAATACTGTGTCACACTCTGAATTAGTTAAAGTCTGTCATCCCCTGTCCGGGGTGCAACCATAGATTTTGTTCCCATTAGTCATTTGCTGTAACATCATGTTCTATCATATGAGGGCCCCTGTCAGTGCACGGCCCTTGGACGTGTCCCAGCTTTCCGCCCTATATGGAGCACCTGACCCGGGTTACAACTGGCATTAGTAATGTTGCGAAATGTCCGACAAAGGCCTTTACTTTTAACATCAAGTTGGTGACTCACTAACTTTCCGGCAGGTGAAGGAATATAAAGAACATGTTGAACTTAATGTGTCATTATCTAGCAATAAAATAGCATCATTATGAGTACTGAGGGGTTTTAGTAATTTCCTGCAGTCTTCTGGGTTATATTCTTAGTGGACAATCATTTTGACAGCTTCTTGCAGCGTAAGGATTAGTAATCATTGAAACCAATAAAATTGGCACTTTATTAATCCCCGTAGAAGCGTTTGCTTTTTTTCACCCCCTTTATTCCATAGGCTCAGTGCCAACCACGGAACAACTTACAGAGCTAGCAAGAACTTGTAAACCACTCACCCTTATTTTGCAACATATAATTACCTGTGCCAGTGAGAATACTTTATTTTATTCCACTCACATCTGTTGGTTGTGTGTCTTCCTGCCTGACTTTTAGCAGTATTACCCAAAAGCCAATAGGCCAGGTTTCATGAAACAGGGAAACTAATGAAAGTGTGTCTTATAAATTTAACGCTGGCGGTGGTCTGCTTGTTGGTAGTCCCCGTCATATGGTGGAAATATTTTTAAAAAAGACTACGGGGTTAAACATGGTGGAGGGGGTGATGAATGGGCACAAGAAAACGCATTAAACTTGCGCCGATCCCCTCATTTTCCTCAGGATAGATACAAGGACCTTGATGGAGGGCTCTGCTCTACTGTTTGCCTTCATAGTCTGAAAAAAAACTCTCAATGACAAAGCTAAATCTACACTTTATCTCATCATGTTTTACCACACCGGTAGCAGACTGAGGATGACAGCCTCACTTGTCCTGTGCATTCATCTCTTTTACTCAGAGGTAGAGTTTTCTCCAAGATAGTGTCAACAACTATTGTTAGGACGCCTTTTTCCCCTGGTATGAATTCTTATTTGGTTACTGTCAAAACTTTTTGTCTAATGCTGGCAGATAAGACATTCCCCTCGACTAACAAGTTGTTATTACAAGACGCTGTAAAAATGCCTCTCATTCAGCCAGTGGCCTTATTCTTGTCAGGATTGAAGCTGCTGTTGGAAGGGTACGCACAAATGTTTTGGTCCATCATTAGATACTAATAATGTACTCTCTCTCCATGACCGAGGTTGATAGAAAGGGGTGTGTGCTTTTTTGCTTTGAGAACAGAGATCATCTGTGAACTCCATCACACAGCTTCTCCAGCACACAAGACGAATACACACCCAAGATTTGAGTCGCAGTCTTTCTTCTCTGTTTTGTTCTCCGTTTATCTGTGTTTGAGTCTATCTTGCATCAGTTGATTAGTCTCGTCCTTGCACGTGTATATTATGCATACTGTGTAAATCTGTGTGCGCGGGTGTGTGTGTTTGTCTGCTGGGTACATGTTTTAATTCCCAGAGTTTGGCCTCTTGCCTGCAGGGCAGTATGAAGTACTGTGAAAGGCCTAAGGGGGATCAGTGTAGATCAGAACAGATCAGTAGGGATCATTCGGGATCTCTGGCCCTCTCTTTGATCCACTCATCTCATCATCTCGCCATCCCCACACAATTATTACCATACCAAGCAAAGTCAAAACACCCACATGTTAGTAAACACATTTTTCAGACTCTGCGTCTGCTCTGAAGATGTGTGGGTTTCTGTTGTGCTGCAGCCTGAATCTGAGATATCATATTTAATACACTTGTTAGCCTTCCTCGTGCGTAATAGTCAGGTTTACAAAGAAGACCCAATTTCCTGTCTCTCATTTGGGAGACGAGAACAAAGACATTATAACAAGTGTCAGTTACTGGATACCGGGAACGTCTCCTGCTGTGATGAGTCTCCAATTTTTTTTTTGTGTGCGCGATCCACAAAGTGACTATTTATGACATCTCCCATAAACTGCAGAACAGGGGCTATTAAACTCATTAGTCCTTGGCACCAAAGAAAATTGGTCTCATAGCTTAATCCATGCTAAAAAGAACATCATTTTACTTGTCATGTGCAGCACCCTCTCTTGTAGCACCCCAAAGACCCATTTTTGCGTCCTGCCAGTACTTCAACAAAACAGTGCATAAAACAAGTCAGTAAGTTCTACTGTATTTTTTGAAATATGAAATATTAATAACCATCAAGTTTTATGAGGATCTTTTTACACGTGAGTGTGATTGAAACCACAAACTGCTATTCTATATACACTTGATCTGCTTGATGTTGTTTGATTGATCCGTGACTCTGATTTAGCAGCATATGATGTGGTCAGTACCACAGCATTCTTATATTTGTATTTCTAGATGCTTCTGGACAAAAGTGGGCACGTCCAGGTGATGTAACAACCCGAAAGTGGAATCTATGAGCAGTGAGATACATTGGAACATTGTTGTAAGTTAATGAAATACCACTGATACTTTGTGCAGAATCTAAAAAAACAAAACAAAACGTAACCAGTTGTATTCTTCTCATACAGTAAATGGTTGTGACCAGTTCAGGTCAATGAAAGACTGTAAACTCAGTTCAGGTAAACATTAAGAACAACCTCTGAACTGTGTGACCTTTATCATTCCTTTTTCTCTTCTCTGCCTCTCTCACAAGCACACGCCAGACACACATACACACGCACACGCACACACACACTTGTGTACATTTGCAGCTGTTTGGAGGGAGAACAAGAGTGAGATAGAGACCCGGGGAGGTCAGGGGGTTGCGATGGTTGACTATGCTAATGCTGTTGTTAATGACTTTAGTGTGAGTGATAATTGATCGTCTTCATTAGCATATTAACTCCGCTGCCCCCACCATTCCAATATACACCCCCCCACACACACCGCACACACACGCACTTCTCAATGCAGTAATGGATGCCCCCGTTTGATCCTTGGAATAATGAACTAATTAGCTTAATTAAAATCAATAGAGGTGCCAATACCAAGTTAGACATTCCAGGGACGCTGTCTTCATCTGCAGGGGAAGGAATTTTTACGGAGATGGCGAGGGAGCAGGGGTAGCGGGGGGTAACGCCGGCTGATACATAAACAACAGGGGGGCCGGGAAAAGGCGAGGAGGGAGTGTTCTGAGAGCGAGAGACGGGCACTGGAGGAAGACGTTAAAAAAAAAGAAAATAGAGAACGACATCAACGGAAAGGGGATAAAAGGCGCGAGGTCAGATAGAAGCAGAGCGGCGGCAAAGCAGGGGAGACACAATGCGGGTTAAAGGATGCTAAAATGTGAAAAAAAGAGAAGACGGAGATGAAAGACAAGGATCCGTAAGGAGGGGGCAGCGAGGAAGAGAGGAAGGGAAACTAAACAGGAGAGAGTGAGAGAGAGAGAGAGAGAGAGGCTGAAAGAGGTTCCTAATGCTGATTTATGAGTGCTTGACGGTCTTTAGCTGGAATAAATGGCTTGTAGGAGTGGCTGCAGCATTACTCCCTGTACAGGATACTAAGTGCATTGTAAGGTCAGCCATAAGGCCAAACTTACATATGTAGTGCTCTGCCCTCGTAAACCTTTGTTAATATATCAGCCGCCGAATGGAACAGTTACAAGTCCATCTGAAACAGTGGGACCACTCGGGCTTCCCTAACCTGAGCGCTGATTACTTTATAGTGGTTTTTTATTTGAGGAATAACACAAACGCTAATTGCACGTGCAGGGCCGACACAGTGGCGCGCTGCGTCGTCTGTCAAACAATTAATCGGGGATTTGATGAAAATGAAGCATGAGTGATTGCCGTGTTAATCAACCCATCAGGCAGAAACGAGCGGGTCCGGCTCATCAAATGCTATAGTTTGCTGCTTTCCTTGTCTACTGCTGTCTACAAAGAGAGAAACAGGTTTTTTACGCTGTTTTCTTCTGCTTTAGTCAACCAGGCAAACGGTGAGCAAATCAAAAGCAGTAAGAAGACGAGCTGGCAATGTGAGGAGTCTCTCATTCGCGGCCTAACCAACTTTACGTCGCACGTAAAAACTCCTTTTCTGCCAATCGTGGAAGCAAAAAAAGGCTTGTTGTGCAAATGTTATGCATTACCAATAATCCTGGCCGACATCCACCCCGGCGGATTTTTATATCACCTCGCAAAGTTATGAGTGAGGTTTATGTACATTCTCCCAATCATCCTGCGGTGAATCAGTATCGTCGTAGCTTTTTCTTTTTTCGATGCGCCGCCGGCGGAGTTTGAAACATTATGACTTTGTGACCACTCGAGTCCCTTCATGATCAAACCTTGCATCACTGTCGTAAATACAACCGCCGCTCGCGTAGACTCCTCAGACAGGACAAATATATTTCCAGAGCATGTGATAAGAAACTGTCTGAATGAAAAATGAAAAACTTGTGTGGGTATATATTGTATATTTATACTATAGGTTCACTCGGTGCATTGAGATGCCATGGAGGGCCTTGTGTGCGCATCGTAAGGCAGCAGATCTCTTTCTCCTGTAGGCTATCATCATAGTTGCATCACGTTACACTTGCATGAAGCACACGCTGGACAAAATTAAAGTCCACATTTTTTATTTATTTATTTTTTTTCTGTACACACTCGCTTTAAACACGCGGCCCCTGACATAGCAGAAGAAGACGCTGGCGTGTTCCTTCCAGTCACCATCACCATGAATCGCATTATGCGATGTTTGTTTATTTATTTATTTATTTTTTTCCATCTAGGCTCTGTTGTGATCTGGTGACTCACACACACACATGCATGCGCACACACACACACGCGCGCACATGCTCCTCGCTTTTGTTTTTTCTCCTCCGTTGCTTTCAGTTGACCTAGCTCCAGACAAAAGGAACGGAGGGAGTGGAAGGGGGGGGGGAAAAATGGAATGATTGCGTAAATGGATAGCTATTTTCAGATAGAAAAGAAACGAGAAAGAGGGGGAAAGTGAAGGGTGGGTGGTGGGGGGGGGCAGGAGGAGTGGGTGAGGGGCAAGCGGATGAGACAGGAGGAGACAAGAGAATGTGACAAGGTTGGAGGCTGGTAACAAAGGAGGAGAAAACGTAGGGCGAGGGAAAGAGAAGACGAACAGTGACAGCGGAGGAGAGAAAGTGAACTGGCTGTGTGATGACTGCCGCAATAATATGTTCTCTTTGTTTCTCCCTCTGATGGCAGACGCCTCCGTTAGCGCGCCGGCGACAAACTTCCACCGCTCGCCGCCGCCGCCTGTACGTCGGCCGCCTGCTTAACAAGCAGCTGCGAGCGGATCCACGGCGACAGGATTCATTTAACTGTTTTGTACATCCTTTCCCCCCGTCGTCGTTTGAGATGCTATCGCTCACGAGGCATCGGCCCTTTCTCGGTTATCGACGCACCTCCGTCTCCTCTGTTTGTCTCAAAGAAGACGCGGCGGACACAAAGTAACTGCCGTGATGCAACATCCCTGTAATGTACTTTTTCTGTTTCTCCAATCCCCCCCCCCCATCCTCCAAACACACACACACACTCTTGCACTCCGCTGATTTTGACCATTACTTTAATAGTGTATTTCCTCACCGCTCTTTAATGGTATAGTTGTATTATACATAAAACACACACACACACAAACACACACATAAAGGCATAAGCCCTCCCTCTAACAAATGAGTTTACCGTGGTCATAACCTTCACAGGGCTCATTATCATAGATTGCGGGCCTTTTCATGTAGCCGGGACCACTGGTGACAGATTACTAACGGAATGGACACGCACACGTACGCACACACACACTCCGTGATCCGTAATGAGACCTTATTCCGGACACCCCAGCCACAGCTGCCTGTAAATTACAGCCGCCACTCCGCCATACATACTTAATCAGCTAATGTTGTTTTATTCCTTATTATTAATTTGCTCCCCCGTTCCTGATTTATCTAAAGTGCCTTGCATCACACCAATATTTTGTCTCCTTTACAGTTCGCGGGGAGGCAGAGCAAGAGAGGAAGCCGCGTGCTTATTCATGTACTTAGGGAATTGCATCTGTAATGAATTGACTGGCTGTTTAGGCATACATAACGCAGCCTACTACTCACCTTAATAATGTAAGCAGGTCGTAACTCCTGCTAACCCAAGGGTATATAAGGTATGCATACATACACGCGCGCACATATCCACATAGCCCACCCTTTATTAGCCGCTGACCTCTACGTGTGCCGGGTCTCCCCATTGTCACACGGTAGCTCGATTGGAATATGAATGTTTGGCTGTGCTTTTTGTGTGTGTGTGGGTGGATGTTTGACTCCCACCTCATCATAGCAACATCATAGCAGCCATCGTTGTTAGTGAGTGAACTTGGTTGTAAAATCAGCAGTGGGTAACGAATTAGATTCAATTTTATATAAGAAGTTACATTCTAGCTATTTAAAAAAAAAAAAAAAGTTTAAATCCTGTGATCCCGCTCGCATCAGATCTCAGCTCGACTCATTTCACGACTGAACTCGGGGCACACACACAAACAACACCTATATAAACGCTCGCATATGCATAATTGAAATACACAGACTAGCTCACACTTAAAGCACATGGAAGGAGACACACACACAGGCACATGCACACACACAAACACACACACACTCATGGCTATGTGTTGACCAGTGAGTCATTGCTGTCAGTATTGATTTCCTTTTCCCAGAGTGACCCCTGTCACCACGACGATAGAGTGGCCGATATTTCACCAGTACTGCTGCTGGGTCTCTCTCTCCCTCTTTCTCTTTCTCAAAGCTTCCAGGCTTTCTGCGTGTGTATTTTTTATTTTATTTTATTATTTTTTTCATTTCTCTGCCTTTTTCATACTTCAACTTTTCAGCAACAACCTTTTTTTTCTTTGTCCCCTGTCTGTACATTTTTTTTTTATGTCAAGGATATCAAGAGAGCAGAGCCGCCTATACCGCCAATCGGAGCTTTGGGTAATTTATATATTTTTTCTTTTATGTTTTGTGTCGAGCTGATACAGTGCGATCCTGACCTCACTGTAACCGCGCATACTTCCCACCTGCTCACCAGCGGAAAGGAGTTCAGTCAGAAGAGGAGACAGACGCGGACTGTCAGACAGGCTAATGGCAGAGGTTACTTGAGTCCAAGGAGTTGTCCAGAATTTCAAAGCAAACAGAAGACTGTGTGTCTTTGTGTTTGTGTTTACACATTTATCTATGCGTGTACTGTCTCCTCATCTCAATGTCCCCCTTTCAGCGCAGGCCGCTCGGCGGGCAGTTG
>CAESWR010000182.1:147949-161865 GCA_903171835.1 Mullus surmuletus | reverse complement strand
CACCCCTTCCTTCCATCCTGCCATCTCGCCACAACTGCTCCAAATTAATCTGCAAAATATTGATTTGAGGAGCAAGGGGGTGGGGGGTAGGGGCGCACGATTGCGGCCGCATATTAATACAAACGGGCCGCTCTTCATCTCTCCTCTATACTTTAAGATCCTCATATCTTCATAATTGATTAATGTTCCTTTGTGAAGTGGGAATGAATAATACATTAGTGGGCCTGCTGCACCCTCAGGCTGATGAGAAAATGTTTAATTTCAGTAAATGTAGCGCTCCCTCTCTCTTTCTCTCTTTCATTTTCCCTCTCTGGTTATTTGTGAGTGCTGGAGTGTGTTTGTGAGTTTTCACTTGTGAGCCGAAGACTAGAGGAGTGCTGTTGATTTGCTTTTTTCATGTTTACTGTCGGCCTGGATTGCATGTTAAGCATCACAAACAAAAGACAGCAAGTTGTTTGTCTTCAAAGAAAGAGAGAAAAAAAAGAGAGAGAAATTACCCCGTCGGACATTTTTGCACACATTGCATCACAATGCATCATTAACTGCCACATAATCTGTCAGCAATCAGCCAGTATATGCAAATGTGACATAAACCCACCTGATGGGGACAAGTAGGCTCTTCAGCAGCTTGGAAAGGTCCCGGAAGGGTGACACGTCTGCCGTTGTGACTGGCACAGCCTGGCTCGGCTCAGCTCATCTGGTTAACACTGCTAATTATGCTAAACAGAAGCCTAATGATAATGATGAGGGATTTAAGAGCGTCGGGTGTGTGTGTGTTTTGGTGCGGCACGTCTGGCACCTGATGGCAAGCATCTGTGTGTGGAATAGATAAATGATGGAGTGAACACACACACACACACACAGACGCCGACACCCACAGGTCTCACTTCATGCCTACTTAGCTTTGCTTCATTTTCATTTGAACTTGTGCCAGTGATGAAGGGGATCCGTACACACGTGCAGCCTCATCCACACACAAATTGAATAAATAATACTTATCTGTTAACAAGGATCCTAATTAGTTATGCTAATCAGGCTAGATAACCCAATTAGCCTCATGGAGTGAGGCAAGGAGGGGGCTCCTCTCTATGTTTATATGTGGGTGTGGATTTCTATGCCTGAGAGCATATCAGGAACACTTAAGAAAACACATTTGCCTAATTAGTTTTCAATGACATAGACAAGCATTTATGTTTTTTTTTCTTTTCCGCATGTCTTTATTGTTCTGCTTTTGAATGTGAGGTAATAGGCTTTCCAGACCGAAGGAAATAAGTGGCATTGAAATCATGTAAACAGCTTTTGTGTTTTATTTTTTCTTCGCGCACGCATGCATACGTGAGGATCCCATATGCATCCGCGCACGTCGCCGCCCGCCCGCTGCCAGTTGTCTCAGTTAGATCCACACGGACATGTATATTTTTACAACTATTATGGTAGGTTAAACAGAGTGTGTATTTGTTCAGAGAATGTCTGCCTGTTCCATTAGTTTATGTCCTTGGAAATACAATTTGGCCTCAAGTTCTCTCCGTTTATTTAAAACCTTCAGTCAGCGTTCCCCTCCTAATAGTGAGCCGTGTTTCCTCTCGTTTAGCTTCACCACTCATTATCCGGGCCGTGCGGAAGAGACAGTGTTTAGAGAAGAGAGCGAGGGAGTGGGACAGTGGGGGAGGGGGAGGCAGAAAATGAGCCAAAGTGAGAGGAAACCCGAAAAACAGCAAAAAGACAGAGGAAATGAATGAGTGAGTGAAAGAGGGAGAATGTAAATTGTCTTTGAACCTGACCGCCGCTGCTTGTGCCGCTAATGAATGGCGAGGAGAGGGGAGGGTGGGAGATGCGGGACAAGACGGTCTTTGTTGTGCCTCGGCAAAGGGGGAGAAAGAGAGAACACAAGAGATTTATGTCTTACAGGAAGTCTCCCAGTTGTGCGGTGTCTGAAACCTCCCACTCCGAGTCAACCGCTGGATTTTAATTAATAGTCAGTTCAAATTCCTGCGTGCGCAACTTTTATTGGATATTCATGTTTGCCTGTTTGTGTGCGCCTCCACGAGCCGCGCCTGTGCTTTCAACATCTAGTCACGCAGTTTATTACGCGCTGTTTGTAGATACGAATTGGTTGTGACAGAGGGACTCGTCTGCTCATCTGGTTCCGTCGACGCGGCAACAGAAGAAGTGCTTCAATTAAAACAGCAGCGTCACAATGATTTACCATGAGGAGCGGAGTCACGTTGCGCGCCGACGCTCGTCACTTTAAGAGTGGCAACCGAGAGGCATGTGACCACCTGTCAGCAACAAGCCTCATGCCTATTCATATTGTTGTGTTTTTTTTTTCAGTTTGGTTTCCATCTTATTTTACTCTTTTAACAATTAAAGGCATTCGGAATTGACTCAAGGTGTTAAGAAAATTAATAAGTGCCCCACCACGCCTCCGCACTGGGTCATGACAACCCTGCAAATGTGCTAATAGAATTCAGTGTGGCGAGCTAAACTGTGGGGCTAAACGTCCAAATCCCGCGGTTTTATGACGGCACCCTGTGCAGCACGGGCGATGCTAATATTAGCTCAAGCTCACATCAGCTGAGTCATCTCCTCTGTGTCCTTGGCTTATTAACTGATTTAAGACTGATTAGATCAGTCTTGCACGAGCGTGAACCCGATGCACGCACACACACACACGATGCACCTCATTTGAATATCAAAATGTAATTGCTTGACCAGTGAAAACTAGATTAATTTAAAAAAAAAAAATGTTTGCATCAAGGTGCGGGGGGCGAATACGATGACGGTGCATATTTTTAATGCACCTTGCAGCATTTAAAGCCATTTATGACATTAACTAAAGCTCATGTTATGCAAACGCATTTTGCGAGTCAAAGCCACTTATGCTGAGGAGACTTGAGGCTCCTTTTTCATCCTTTGCCTTGATTTTACATCATGAGATCATCAGCTTAGGTATTGATTTTGCACTTTATGTGATGGAGATTCAGCGAGCAAATTGTCTATAACATCTACATCACGGCATGCCACAAATTAGACTGCGCTGTGCATGATTGGACTTTGCTGGGGACACATTGCTCACCTTTTTTTTTTTCCCCGTTTTTTGTTTTTTTCACCAGCCCCCTACTGGTGAGAATGTCTCCTGAGCTGGCCTTGTGAAAGTTATGTAAAGTGTTTGGCTGTAGCTCCCGCCCCCAGCCAATGCTAGAAAAAAGGTTGTCTTCTCTCGAGTCTTCAGCTCTGTCAAGAGGCCGCGCTGTTGCTACCAGGTCAAATCCCTTGACAACCTAACAGAATTGCGGGTGATGTAACTTTGGCCTAGAAACCTCCCACATTCTTATATTTTTCTTTGAAAAAATCGTTTCTATTATGTCGTTACTGTGGCTGATGTGAGAACCCACTGTTCTCCTGTTCCTTATTATTTTTATGTGTTGCTCAGTTCCACCGTGAGCTGTTTGATAAGCCCAGAGCACCACGGTACACGTTATGTGGTTCTGGCAAAGAGGACAATTGTAAAATGTGTGTATGTTTGTCTGTGCTCATGCAGAGGAGACTTTTCTCGTTTTCCTTGTGTGTGTGTGTGTGCGCGCGCGTCTGTGGCAGTTTGCCTCTGGAGATGTTAATTCCTCTCCTCCCTGTTGTTGTCATGCTTCCACCAGCAGTGTCTGCACCAGGGAGACGAAGACATATTGGTGTTAATGAAAAGCCCTCCTAAACTCTCCTCCCCGCATGAATGTTTAAACACGCTTGTCATAACATTCATTCGCTCACACATGACAGCTAGCATCTGCAGCTGCCTTGCTCGCCCTCAATATTTTATCATACCATCTCCCCTAACCCCACACTAGCACAATGGCTGTGTGTTAGCAAACTGAATTATAATGACTCAAAACAGGCCAAGCTCAGACCCACTGCCAGCGCGGGCCATACATAATGGATTCAGCAACACAGCAGATCTCATAATAGTGCAATTAGTCAGTCTTAAATATGAAAGAGAGAGAAAGATGGGCCAAATGAAGTATGGTTGAACATGGAGGGAAAGAAAAACAGAAAGTGAGAGATAAACATGATTAGAGAAAGAGTGTAACAAGGAGACGGGGAGGTGTTGGAACGTAAGCGAATTCCAGGTGGAAAATGTCTAAAAACAAATAAAAAGGGAAAGAAAGAAGCTAATTATTAAAAGCAAGAAGAAAAAGAGGAAATCTCAAACACTGCGCCATTCAGAAGTGCCATAAAACTGCAGGTCAGCAGTTGTGACCTTGGCAATTTTGACAGAAGTGGTTCACCATGGTAACGGTTGGTCGGCAACCCTCAGAGCACCCCCTGCACCCCTCAGCACCACCCCACCCGCTCCTCGCCGCCTCTCTGCCAATTTGATTGGACGCACAATTGAAATGTCATGCCTCAGCAGCACGCGTGCACGCGCACCCCCCCGATCACCAGACGGAAGCAGTGGGATGAAAGAACGGGTCGCATTGAACGAGTCCAAATGAGAGAAACCAGAGACAAAAGTAACAGAGTAGGAGTGGAGATGGGTTTTTTAGGCCGGCATCGTGTCACTGGAGCATTTCACACAGCAGGGAAAAGGTGTCTCAGTGTGTCTGTGCCTGTGTGAACTCACAGTTATGGGGTTAACGCTGTGTGGTGGACCAGGGCGCAGAGCATCAAAGTAGAGAGGCGTCTCATAGATGCAGAATAAAGAATCAAATGAATATTAATGCGGAACCAATTACCTCAGGGAAATGTTGTCTGTAGGTTAGCTTTGCTAATGCACGCGCCTCACCTTTCGCAAAGTGGAAGCAGTGGGGGTAATGCCTGGAGGGAGGACGGCGCAGATGTATTCATTTTTTTCCCCCCCTAACAAGCTTGTCTACCCAGCTAAAATAGAATTGTCCAGCGTGTAGCACCACCCCTCTCCTTGTTTCACCCAGATGCATTTAAAAAAAGAATTACAGAGTGAGCATACATCTTAAGATATGAGTAAAATATGAGCATGACCATCAACACAGGTTGCTATGCGTGTAAGCCTTCTCTTAAAAAATGTGAAATAAAAGAAAATGCCACTCGACACTGCAAAAAATGACAGAAGCCCCTTTTGTCCATGTAATACAGAATCTCTGGGGTGTTTGATAGGTGAAATGTACACTATCTTGTACCCAGCTTAGCGGAGTGCAGCGCTGATCTGTGCAGGTCTCTCACTGCTGCTGATCTGCATAAGTGACTGTGCCACACTTAAAGCCACCGGCTCCTTAAAGCCCCCTTCTAAATCAGTGTTAAAGCCTTGATAATAGACCCCTCTGACCGATTGATTGGCCTTCATATGTTTACAGCTCACTTTAATTGCCTCAAAAATACCATTTATCAGCCACGTGTGTCCCCCCGCATGTATGCGTGTGTATGTGAGCGTGTGTGTGTGTGTGTGTGCAAGCATGCCTGTCCATCGACAAAAAGGCCTATTGATTTATCAGCATCGGGATTTGTCCCGTTCACCGTACATAAAACCCCTGCGTATGTGCTGCTCAAAATGGGAAATGGCCCCATCGATTCCCTTAAGTTGGAGCCCAAATGCTAAAGATTTTTGGATAAGCTTTCTCATTACTTAAGCTGAAATCAATAGGGGAGAGCATGGGTCTAATGAATGAACGGGCCACAGATCAGATGGGGTGTGCTCATCCCTGGCCTGTCCTGGTCGATCTGTGTGCATATGTGTGTGCAAGAGACTAAGAAAGAGAGGGAGACACACACTCGGATGGAGAGCGAGAACCTGCCTTTCATACATCACTAACCTCTTTCTCTGGCGCTCGCAAAAATTCCGTCTGTTTGTGTCTATTTTTTTTTTTTTTTTTTTTTAGCTTTTCTGCTCCATTAACCCCTTGCTTTCTCTTCGTCCTTCCTTCACATCTTGTTACTTTGCTCGAATATTTTCTCTTTTAAAGTGCTTGCGTCAAGTACAACAGACAATTGTGATTCCGAACAGGAGTCGAAATTCTGAGTGCGTGAGTTTTTGTTGTTTGTCTGTGTTTTCTGTCTAGTTGGAGGTCAGCAGGAAGCAGGTGGAGCTGCAGACTGTGGAGCTGTCAGAGTGTCATCGGAAGGAAGAAATTCTTCTTTTAGAGGTACAGGAAATACGGGGTGGGGGGGTTGGGGGGCATACTGCGTTCATGTGTGTCTCTGTTTTCTTTACATTCATTTAGCCTCAGTTCTCCTTAACTTGTAACTGGACTCTACGGCTGGAAATTGCAGCAAAATGCAATGAAAATTCATCATCTGGCCTCATCTGGCATCCCAAGCCCCAATTTCCCCACGGGGGTCAGTAAATTTTGATCTTATCTTTTTAGCTTAGCTTCTGAGTGAGAAATAACAAAATAAAATAAAATTTAAAAATGCAACAGCAATAGCTACTGCAAGTGATCATGGGGGTTTTTTGCCCGGGAGTGAAGATTAAAAAAAATACAAAAATTACCCCTGATACCCAACATCTACAAATAAATTTTAGATTAAACATCTGCGTGAGGATTCAGTCGGAGACACACTCACATACACACACGCGCACACATACACACTCCTCCTAACCACAGCCCCATTTGGCTGGCTTTTTGGTTTTTCCACTTTTCATTCTTTCCACTCTTTTGAAATATCATATACATACAGAGTGGTGTATCTCTAGGAAATTGTCTTTGGCCGCGTGTGCAAACACTGCACATTTACCAGACATCTGTTAATAATTTGGCTTTGTGGTTTTGGCCAACTTGTGGAATTAACTTCATTAATTAGCTACAGCTGATATTGCAGACAGTTGTCATTTCATCTGGTGAAAGCGACCAGTGTCTGCAGATAATTGCACCTACAGATATGTAACATCAGTAACATCATTAAGAAATCAAAGCGACAGCACGAGACATTTAATTAAGTAAATTCCGCCTCTTTCATTCCCTGTCCTGCCGTAACTTGAGCAGAAGGATGTCTCGCAAACACTTTATTGCACTTTGCCATGAACCGCCAGCTACTTTTTTACTGCTCAGGAAGCATGGCATTGTCTCAAGGGTGAAACCAAAAATTTCACCTCATCCGAAATGTTGTTCCCAACTGTGCTGGTCTCAGATGGCATTTCGCTCCAGTTAGAATAGTTTGGTTTCCTCACTGCTTCACATCAACAGACTATTATGCACCAATGACCTGTAATTACCACTTGTGGCATACGCGCGTGCACGGCTGCTCAGTGGACCGCTAATGAAAGCTGTCGTGTCACTTCACAAAAGTAGGGGGAAAAAAAACAAAAAAAAAACTGTAATCTGTGCGTAATTATAAACACAGAATTAGACTCTGGAGTCCAAATATCACAAAGCAGGCCAATTTCCATACCGTAAACTCCGTGTCCCTTCCTGTCACCCCCCTCCTAAGGTGTCCCATCTTTTCAACTCATAAATATGGAAGGCAAAACGATGATGAGATTCACAGACAAGAAAGGAATCAAAATCTATTGTTGCGTGTCCTTTTCCCCGTGTAAAGTTTGGATTAAATGTCACACATTAGCATGTGAACTTTTAAATGAGCTTGTTTGCTCTCCGCGGCGTGGGGGCATGTAAATACCCATCTTGAGTATGGAATGGGGATTGCTCAGTGGGGGTGGGTGTTCACAGGAATTGGGAAGTGTAAGACACATTTGAGTGTTGCACCGCCAATTAGGCCACAGCGGGGAAGCGGTGCATCAAACAGCTCTATTGACTGGTCGCGCCCGTCTGGTTGCCGCTCCACACCTGAAGCGGCAGATAGTGGCAGATGCGAAAGCTCCCCAATGGCTGTGGCTTCTGGTGATTCGGCGGGAACGATTTGATTGACAGGTGCTCTAAAAATGAGATGATTGACGCGCACTGTCAAAACGAATCTTCTCAGGAGCAGATCCTGGTGGAAGTGGAGCTATGCATGTATGTAGTGTATGTATGCGTGTGTTTGTGGGCACCCAAGGATAAGGGCCAACACCATAACCTTGAAATTACAAGTTTCTGTCAGGGCGTGCTGCAAAAATTTGCAATGTAGTGGTAATGTTTAATAAAAATGTGTGTGCATAAATCAGTTTTTATTTACAAATAATTTAGACAGAACTCACAATGTTCTGCAGCGTTAATGAGCACGCATCCACGGCTCTGCAGTGCCAGATATTTGATAGCATCCAAACACCATTGTATATTTGCATGTTTTCTCTTTTCCCCTCCTCCGCCGACTATGATTCCCTTTGTTTTAAAATGTGTGGCTGCTTATTTATTGTCATAATTTCCTTCCCAGTGAAGGGCTTGTGTCTGTAAAACACATTAAAATCATAATGCAATCTTTGCTAACCCAGGAGCAACGTTATTGTTCTATTATATTCACCGAACAACAGCATCTCAGCCTGTTTATCAATCCAATATCTCATAATGTGCTCTCTGCCTGGTCATTTTGAATATAAAAAGATCTCACAGTGTTATTGTACCATATTTCCTATATTTAGTATTAATCTCTTGTTCTGACAAGAATCTGACACATCCAATATGATATTTGATTAGTTGTTTTTTTTTCTTTTCCCCTTTTTTTGCCGCCTTCATAGTCTCCAGGTGATATTGGGTGCATTATATGTGCAGCGCTGGTGTAGTGTTGGCCGTTTCATCTGGATATAAAAATGATTTAGTGTGTACTCAGCACGCGGTGTCATTGACTAGCTTTAATTTCGCTGCAAAGGTGGGCTTTATTACTGTGCTACTCTCCGGACGAGTGTGTGGTTGTGCGCGTATGTGTGTGTGTTCTCGCCTCCTTGCACAGCAACATGCCACACCTGTGCACACGCATGCATATCCCCGTGAATCTCCCCATACCCGCCGCATATCAAGCCTCCTCAGCACGTAATTACCGTTCAGTGGGAAAATCAGCTGAACCAACACAGCTCCCGCCGCACACTTGGGCCGAACCGGGGGTCCCAGAGCAAGAAAACAGAGGGCCCCACTTTGCTGTGACAAACCTTACTTCTGATCAAAAGCTACAGAGCCATAATCATGTTTGTGCCGCCGAATTCTTTAACCTTTCTGTGACCCCTCTGAATGCCAGCGGCCCAATCACAGAACCTAATTGAATCTGCTCGGCGGTGCCCCCAGCCCCCCCCCCCCCACAGACTGATGAAAAAATAAAATTGCAAGTGAAAAATGAATACAGCAGCAGAAAGAAGGAGGAAGGTGACGCCGGGTGGTGGTGGTGTTAGAGGTAGATGGGGGTGGGTGGGGTTTTGCATTGCGGTATTATAAATACACAGATGTACTCACAAACACACATCCACACACACAGTCACACCTTCTTCAATCCCGCAGGAGAATGGAGAGCAGGAAGTGACAGAGAGCAAAAGAGAGGGGGAGCGAGAAACGGAGAGAGAGGGGTTGGGCCCAGGTTTCTCATTACCCCCTCGGCCCATTCGGAGGATATTCCTATAAGATAATCTGATTTATTTGCAATTTTCCTTTAAGCGGCTTAGTGTTTACCTCCAAGATTAATATTTCTCTCTGTTATTAATATCAGACTGTAATTAGGAGTGATGCGTCTTGCTCTGCGCCGTTCCGTGGCCGCCAGGCAGCGAGCTGGATGAAACTCTTGTTGCGACTCTGTGATCCTGTTTCACAAAAAGAGGAAAGAGATGGAAGTTTTTTTCTTAAAGGAGGAAAGAGGCTGCGGGGCGGGGATGTAGAATTACAATTGCGGCACACCTGTCTATGTCTGTGTGTGTGTGTGTGTGTGCGTGTGTGTGTGTGTGTGTGTGTGTGTTGCAGGTGCAAAACCACACAAATATGTGAGTATGTGTTTCTTATGCGTTTATGTGTGTGTGTCTGTGTGTGTGTGTGTGTGTGTGTGACAGTGTGATGGTCCCTTCTGATTGATAAGGTGTCTGTGCTGGCTCCAGATTGCTCTTGCTGATTGCTTCTGAGAGCTCCAGCTGATTTATAATCAGAGCAGGATGAAGGATTGAGCTGTGGATTGCTTATCTGTTTAGCCCCCTCACAACATAAACTGACAAATTATCATGTTGCACACACACACGCACGCGTTGGCACATGAGCGGGGGGGGGGGCAGAAAAAAAGCCCCCCACAATAACATGGACCTTCTTATTAAACACAGCCACGCCGTCGTAGAAATGTAATTTTGCGCACACACGGGCCACGCGGCACAGCAACAGCTTTACTCATCAGCACAGTTATATTTCCATGATTGCCCAAAAGAGAGCAATCAGGCTCATTTGTTTACATCTGAAAATGCCAATATCAGATAGAAGTCAAGTTAAGTCGCAATTAACTTGTTTTATGCACTTGTTTTCTGCAGAAAATCATGTTTTTTTTTTACTCGCCTTTGTGTGTTTTGATGATTTTTTTCCCTCTCTGCTCCCTGCACTCTTCCAAGAGCTTTTTTTGGTCACAGTGCGTTAATGATATTTCAGTGCATATCTGCACAAATCATTACATACTCTGTGTGGGAGGAATTGGCCAAAACACCTTTAACAAAAGCAGAAATACCAGATTTTCTTACTGTCCCGGCGGGCAAGAAAACAAAAGTGTAAAAAAAAAAAACAAGTCAAAAAATCCCATGGTTTATAACTATACAGGTGAACAACCTGGCAAATTATGTGAGATGAATTCTTTTGGTGAAGCAGCGTACAATCCAGCAGCTTTACATGCTGACAGGTATGGTTTGCCCTATGGCACAGCTCTCTGAATGCATGTGTGTCTGCACGCTTTTCTGTCTTTCCTTCGTCCTATTCTGACCTGTCTGTCTGATTATCTAGTTTCTCTCTCTTCATGGCGCTTGTTTGTAAATGCGTAGTGACAGAATCACGAAACAAGCACAGATAAAAACTACAAAATTAGGAACACTTGGCACACACACACGCACGCAGACACACATGTACTGACGAATGGCAGCAATTAGATGGGGAAACCAAGCATGTGAGGACAGAGGAGCGCTGAGGGGCTGCAACTGCTGTATGGAACGTGCGTGTGCGTGCGGTCGCATGGGCTCGTGTGTGTTTGGAAGGTATTCATCCTTCTGATGCACCATCCATCTGTCTAAATATCAACACGGTCTCATATGTCGCAGGACAATGGCAGTGGTTGGGCTTTCTTGGTTTTGGGGTGTTAATCAAATCAAGTAAGATAAACACAACATCATTGCTCGAATATTAGCTGCTTTTTGTATAAAACTACAAGAGACAGATTCTTGTGTTTGTCATTGAGGTTCTCGTACAGACAGAAAAGAGCAGAGATGTTTGGAATATTTTTTTTTCCCAGCTCTGGTTCCAAACCAGCCTACTGACTTGTTCAACCCACTGACACTAAGACCTTGAGCTTTCTTAGCTCTTCTACTTGTCGTCCATTGGGAGAGCAACCTCCTCACCCCAGTCAGAGAGGAATTCCCATCTCATCTTCTTCTTAATGTGAGAAATCTTCTCTCCAATCTGCTCCATGCAGCGGTTTCTCCTCCCTGAATCAGCAACGTTATTTCTAAGTATTTAAACAAATCAGCTTTCTTATCTTACTGGTATTCTTTTGGACTTCTTACTGGCTCTTTACTGTCATGTTTTTCCATTCATGCCGTAATGTGGAGGTCATATGGTGTTTTGTCCTTAGATTCCTTTCAGATACAGAAGGCCTTTGTTTTGATTTATTCCCTCTGTTGTTTCTCAGGCATTACAGATGAAACATCTGTAATGACAACACAGTCAATCAAAATATCCAAAAATATACCCTGTCATATGTCTGCTTCTTATTTTTACTCCAACATAGCCTGTGCATAACTCTTTTCCAGGCATCTTGGTCTGTGTGGTCTGTGTGGCGTGTGTGTGGGTGTGTATCTGTTGTTACTGTAACAATTCCTCCCCTAATGCCAACGGTTTGTGCCCCTGATTTATTTTCTCCTTTGTTGGATTCTGCAGATTTTACAAGCCAGTGAAGATGTGTGTTCAACACAGCTTCTGATGAATTACTTCACTTCTGATTGCTTACATCACAAATCATACTGATATTATAACCCTTCTAATGCAAATAAGGGGCGGTTTGCGCAGAAGTGTGGACGTGCGTTTAAAAGGGAGGAGCCGAGAGAAGGGTCATATGTAAGTCTGGGAGATAATGCAGGTTGTTATTTACATATAAACACAGTGAGTTCATATATGTGGCCTATGTATTGTATCTGTGTGTGTTATGAATGGGTGAGGAAGTACGTATGGGTTTGTGCGTGTGTGTGGTAACTGTATCGCTGGTGAGCTCATTTCTCTCAGAAATCAAAGTTAAATGGGTCATCTATCATGAGAATATGTGACTAGGACACTTGTCTCTGCCATGCTCGCTGTGTGTATGTGTTCAAATGGTGCACAAATGCAAGGTGTGTGGTGCAAGGGCAGTGTGTGTGTGTGTACATGTGCGCGTTTCTGCAGCTGAGTGTGCACGTGTGTATGTGGTGGCCACTTGTCTTTGCCTGTGCTATGATTAATGGTTTACATTGGGCTGTTCAGCCATGCATGTTTCTTGGTTTATCGTTTTATGCTGTCTCCAATTAAAGCTCCATAACTTGAGTGATGGCTTCACGCCAGTGTCCATCAATAGAGGCCATCAGCGGCCTCATGCATCCAGGATATGGAAGCCACACACTAACTAATATCCTCTTGTGTCAGAAGCATTGGGCATTCTGTGGGTGAATATGCAGATAAATACAGGCACAGTGGAGAAATATTGTTTTTTGAAGTGATCTAACCAAAAAGCCTGTGAGTCTTGGTTGAGACCTTGGCAGTCATCTTATAAAAGATCAAATAAAGCACCAGCACGGTGAAGTAATAATACAATTTTTTTAATCGAATCAATATAAAGCATCAACACTCAGTCAATTAATTGTCCTGAACAAGTCAAAGCATCTCGGATTCAAAGTCATCTCTCAACTTAACGAGCTTAACCTTTATGATAATAAAGGAAAAGTCCCAATAAGACAAGAAATTCATTATTTGTTTGCAGTGTCCTTGCAAAATGTTGAATCTTTCCATAAGTGTGCATGTGTGTGTGCGCGTGCAGGTCTGTGTGCCAGCGAAGCGGTTGGGGATTTATACATCTGGACGAATGAGCTCGCTCATGTGTGCAGCACGCAGGCATGCACGCGCCGCACAATATCATTTCACGCAATATTATTTCTCATATAGCTGTAATGACATTAGGCCGATATGTTGATTATACTGTCGGCAAACAGCAGCCAGCTGATTGGGTTAGCATATTACCTTATATCACATCTCTCCATTCATCCCTGTGTTTTTTTTATTGCCCTCATTTTTCCAAATCACTTCCCACATCCCCTGTTTCCTGGGTGAGGTTCCAGACTATGCGGTGATTGTAGGAAGCCACAAAAAAACCGAAAAAAAAAACAGGGAGGAAAAAGTGTCAGGAATCAGGACAAATCCACGTGATAGAACAGCAAAGTGTGTGCAGATGCAGGGATGAAGACATTTTTGATTACGCTGACAAAATGGGCTCACACGGGTTGTGTGCGTGATGGGTTCTGGTCAGCATTTGTTTTGGATAAGTGTATTTAAGGGATGTGCAGCTGAGGGGGGAAAAAAACTGGGTGTGATTTATTGAAAATCCAGAAAAAAGAATGGGGGTTGGGCGGCAAGAGGGAGCTAGATATTTGTGAGTGGGCTAATCAGACTGTTAGAGAGAATGAGATTTCATTTGCAGCTGGGACACTGAGTGATGACATTCGTTGTGAAGCTCTGTCTGTGTATGTTTGTGTCCACACACACACATCGGCCGAGTATTTGCACATAGATTAGACACACAAGATCGACTTCCTCCACATAATCACCCCGAGTTTTTAGTGCGACGGAAAGAGTCGCGAATCAAAAACCTCTCCCTTTTTTTCCCCCCCCGCTATT
>CAESWR010000182.1:49330-77214 GCA_903171835.1 Mullus surmuletus | reverse complement strand
CCCCCCCCCCCTCCCCTCCCCCCACCCTCCACCCCACCCCGTACCTCGCCGAGATGAGGCGATATGCAATACGAAAGCAAATTGCAGATAATATCCCCCTGACAAGCGAGAACTCTGCAGCGCGGTTGTTCTGTTTACACTGCGAACATGCCGTCCTAATGACATCAAACTAAGTCACTAATAACCCCGAAAGCACAAATGATCCTCAGACTAGTCGAGGGGGCGAAATGTTGTTGCGTCCGCGTATCGTTTTGCAGCTATTTTGAATTTAGTTATAATGATGTGATTCCCGGAACGGGGCGCGGGGCTTCATGTGTGGTGTGTCGTTCCCATCAGATTCCAGCGAAACCCGTAAAAGTCAGATGAAACGTCCGTATAGGTGGTTTCTGCCGCACTGATGATAATGACACGGCTCTGTTCTTTATCCATCCTTGTGTGTGTGTGTGTGTGTGTGTATTTCGCTCCTTCCTTCCTTCCTTCCTCAAACACCTGCCCTCCCACCGGAGCGACGGTTGGCAGGATAAGAAACATGTTTCAATAAGACAGTCCAGGAAAAGAAGGATTGATAGTGAGACAAAGGAAAGCTTTACTGCAATATATATATAAATATATATGGGAGCACTTGTGTGTGTGTGTGCACGTGTAAGAGTGTGTGCGTGGGAGCTTTCTTACATGTACGTGCTCCTGTCTGAGCTGTAAACTCTGGTCTTTCAGCTAGAAGAGACAGAAAATGGAGTTAAACTCGGATGATTGCATTACCATTGAACACGGCTCAGATGCGGCCGGTAAAACACTGCTTCCATGAAATACGTTACGCGAAATTCATAAAGACACTAACACTCTGGACCTGAGCAACGGCGGGATCGATATTTTTGAAAATATTTTCTCTTGTTTGAACTCCCTCTAAGTGCCGGACCAGCTCGCCTTTTGCAAGAGGTCCGCAAAAACCCCAGAGTTAAAAACAAGTTTATTTTTATTTATGAGCACGTCAACACGGAGCCGTAATACACTTCGACTCTGCTGCTGAAGGTCTCAAAGACAGAAGAATCAAGGTTGAATTGAGTCCATTTTGCCCCCTATTAATGCTTATCCTGCGCCAAAATGAGCAAATGCTAATTAAATGAATCTACTGTGGCCACATTAGTTCCCAAATGGGTAAGTGTCATTGAAAGCATGAACAGAGACTTGTACGACACTTTGAGCTCAATGAATTTGGCACAGTTGAGGATTATCCCACAATGGAGGTCAATTGATTAGCCGTGTTAAACGCCAAAGTTTGAATAAAGACAAGAGTGGAAACTTGCGAAGCTTTTGTTTTTTTGTTGTTTCCTCTTATCACGGGTCAGGTTTGAATAATTTTACTTTACCAACCGGCACGTTATCTCCCGTTTAGTTTCTCATCCCGGGATATCAAAGCCTGGCATCTTCCCTCTTTCATCCCCCCTTCCCTCCCCCCCCCTCTTCCTGCCTTTTATTCTTCTCCCTTTCCGCCATATCTTTCCCGTCATATCCCATCTTTTGTTGTTTGCTTGGTTTCATCCCCCCCTCAACAATGGGGGTGAAAATTAGATTTTAGCTGGAACATTTCATGTTGCAAAGCGCCAGCTGGCCTAATCTTTTTTTTTTTTTCCTCCTTTGCCTTTTTTTTTTTCTTCCTGCAGAGGTGAAAACATCAGGCTGCATTTGCTGCACTTCGTGTATGTAAATCAGAAGTGCGATGCTCACCTTCTGAGGCCGGCTAGACGATGTGTTTAGACTGCTTAGAGAGGCTGATACAATGTAAGCTTTCAGTGTGTACGCGTGCGGTTTTGACTCGGAGTGTGTGTGTGTGTGTGTATGTGTGTGTAGGCATGTGTTTATACCCTTTAGTGACAGCCTCAACATAATCTGAGCTTGCTCTACAGGCATGGTGGGATGATACTTCAAAGTAAGTACCTGCTAACAGACATTAGTCCATGTAAACAGGGCAAACTCTACCTAAGCCGGGTGTGTGTCGCATGTGTTTGCACATTTATTTTGTTTGTGTGCGCGCTTGCCGGCATATTAACGTAATTATAAAGAGTTGTGTGGTGTCGCTTTACGACAGTGTGTGCGACTGTAAAAAAATTATGTCATGCTGTGGTGGACAGTTGAGCGCGCCAGGGTGTGTTTGCGTGCGTGCGAGCGGTGTGTGTCGCGTGTTTGCATGTCATATTGCCTCCACGGTGGCAGGTGAGGGAGTCAAATGTAATGAGGCTGTCTCCCTTATGGATTAAACATGAGTATGGAAAGATGGAGACACACACACACACACTCAGAGAGAGAGAGGCAAAATCAGTTTAGTTTCTGCAGGCGCAGGAATACAGAGGGACCCGAGCCTTCAACTGCAGAACGATTTGCCACATTTTTTACTGCAAGGAGAAGCCTGCGGTGGGAGGGAAAAAAAAGATGCATTTTTACATCTTTGCATGGATTTACAGACTTTTTAAGGGCAGCGCCGGAGTGTGTTACTCATAAAGAAGTCATAAAAAAACAACAACTATAAACACTCAAAGGTACACTTTAAAAAAGGGGAGGTCTGTGGAGATGCGGTGCACCAGAGGGGTTTTTGGAGAAAGTCCTGCTCTTGATTTGATGGGGGGAAAAAAATAACAACAACAAATAAAATAAAAACCCTTTTCGTCACACTTCCCAGCCAATATGTAACATCTGGCTTCAGTCGGCGCATTATCAGCTCATTAAATTCATTATCAGGAGTGGATTCTGGTAGTCGGGCCGACTCTGCCTCCAATTCAAGCAACGGATGAACTGTTTTGTTGCTGTTTGTGAATGTATTTTTAGCCGAGAATGAAAAAAACTGTGGGTTGCTAAAGACAAGAGTAGGAAATGTGCATTTTGAGGCCTACGGGTGGCTGAAGATTTTCCTTCTTTAGATGTAAAAATAATGACAATGCATCAAACTAATGCTGATACCAAAATCCAAACTATTGTGTTACTCTTAATTAACCAGATTTTTTTTTTTCTTTAATGAGGTTACATACAGAGAACTTGTCCATCCACTGAATATTTTCTTTGAAAAGTTTTCACAAAGTCGGAACCTGAAGTCATCAGCAGTGACGGATCATGCAGCCCCCGCCCCCCCTCGCACTTATTTGCAGTTTTTGCGGGTGAAAATGAGCCTTCCATATGTCACCGCCTGCTTATATGTCACCGTTATTGCACCCCGGGATGCTGCGGCGGTCATCCAACCTGCCCGAACCGGCCGCCTCATCCCTCACCACGTCACCTCCGAGGGAAATGAAACAGACGGGCCGGGAGGTGTAAAAGAAAGTCACGGCGCACCGACACCGTTCCCACACCCAGGCCTTTCTTTCTTTCCTGTCTTTTTCTCTGATTCGCCTTTGTGTGTGACTTCTATCCGACATACTTTTGCACTCTTGCGTCTGTTCTTTTTTTTTTTTTTTCGGTGGCCTCGCCACTCCGCCTCCGCGTGCCGGCTCGCTCCCTTATCGCGGCGTGTTCGACACCGAGCGAGGGACTCCTTCTCTCTTTTCTCCGTCCTCCAACTCGCCCGTCCCTCCTCTCCCTCGCCAAGACAATAGGCCGGCAGGATAACCCCTTACTCTAGAATTAATTATCTGCCCCTTTAATTCTGGGCCACGCTGATTAGCTCTGTATGTAAAATGGAGTCCATATTAACATAATATTTGGCTATCTCGTCTAAGCTGAGGTCCCTTGACCTTTTCAGCCTCCCTAAGTCTCTCTCTCTCTCTCTCTCCTTCCCTCCCTCTCTCTCTCTCTCTCTCTCTCTGTCATCTTTTACTCTCAGGAGGTACCTGACAGTCCCAGCCTATGAATGTGATTTGAAGGGGTAAATTAGATTTCGCTTCTTCGGCTCGTTCTCTCACGTTTTTCCCATCCCTCCCTCCTGCGTGTATGTGTATGAAACTAACGACAGTTCATTTCGAGGCCTGGGTATAATTATGTGTGCTTCTTTTTTTTTTTTTTTCTCTATCATTGACTGCTCTGATGGCAGGGCTGATATGCTGTGTTAATATAAACGTTTAGCCGGGTTATTATGAGCCCTGAGAGTCGTAAAGGACAGCCAACCTGCCCGCTCATTGTCTCCCATATAGGAAGTCCACCTCCCCCCCCACCCCCACCCCACCACCCGCACCCCACCCCACGTCTGAGGCAATTCTTGCCCTTTTATCGCCTTCTCCCATCTCTCTGTTCCTCTATTTATCGCTGCCTTTGCGTCTTTCTCCGTCTTTGTCTACGCCCGATGTAATGTGCCCCTGGCTGAATTAGAGAGAAGCCGGCGGCTTTCTCAAGCGGTCGCGAGCGGCTGCAGCGGGGCGGCGTGATAATGTCATTTTGTGGGTGAGCGTCGGGGAGAGCAAGTGAACCGGTGTGCCATCGAGGGTACTTCATTGCATGNNNAAAATGGGAGGGGAATCCAGTCCCAGTGCTTTAACTGCAAGAATTTATTATTATAATCCAGCTATTGATCAATATTAGATTATGCAATGTTACATTTGCTAGTCAAGCTTCAGATTTGCCTAATAGTTTTGTGTTTTTAGATTGATTAATTATTTCTACATGTATTTCATTAATTTTCTTGTCAAAATGTTGTTTTTCCCATCACTGAACCATCTATATGCCTTAGTGATCAATATTAGATTATGCAATGTTAAATTTGATAGTCAACATGGAGATTTGCCCAATAATTTAACTTTTTTTTTTGATTGATTAATTTTTCTGCATATATTTCATTAATTTTCTTGTCAAAATGTTGTTTCGCCCATCATGCAACCGTCTGTATTCCAGTGAGACGCATTAAATCCTCAGAAAACGCATTTGTTATCGATGCTAATAATCCTCCAATGCTTAACCGGCTCGTCTGGATTAGCCAAATTGGATCCATGCAGATCTCGGCATCAGGTCGTTTATCCGTCACTCAACTCAATATCACCGTGTTGGACACTTTAATTATCCGCAATGGTCACATATCCGCATGGTGCCTTCTTGATTTTTCTTAAAACGGCAGCTGACAAATCAGTGTTCTCTGCTTATCCTTTGTATCCCAGAATACAATTTTCTCTGGCAACGGTGTTCTCTGTTGACATAATGACCTTTTTTTTCTATTTTTAAATAAGTTTGGCCCCAATGTGTTTAAAAGTATGGGCTTTATTAAATGCCCCTGGCTAGTCTTTACTGACAATTATTACCGCGCAATGGGAGGTGTTTTCCCCTCAGTATTCCTCTATGATCCAACAGCTTGGAAGAAAAATTGCTGTTGCTCGTATGTTATATGCAAACATTTCTGTCCTGTCGCGCTTCCATCACCACGTCACTCACACGCAGAAAAAGTAGGTAAGATGTGTTTCCATCTCCGAGCAGGTAAACGGTCAGAGACATTAGCTCTGCTACGGTATATCACCCTGCAGCGTTGATTAATTTCAATCCCGGGAGGCTGCAATTTGTGCAAAGTCTGCTCTTATTCATGCGTTTGTGTGTGTTTGTGTGTGTGTGTGCTTCCATTTGGGCTCTCTTATAAGCCCCCTTCACGGTCAGGGTGTCTAAAACTGCCAAAAAGGTCAGCACGTAATCACTCTCTTTAGCCTGCCTCACATTTTAATTGACCATCTCCCACATGCTCCCCCCTCGACACACACACACTAATATACTGTACATACAACCATACACCCCCCCCCCCCCCTTATTATGGCGACTATGGATCCCAGTATGAATTGATGGTGTCCTATCTAAAACCTAATCACTCCGCAGGACCTCGGGGAGGCGCGGTGATCCGTTTCCCCCTCTACCGCTCGGCAGGAAGCTGGCGCTCGCACGCTGCGCCTGTTGATGAGCAGAAAATGAGCATTCTACCTGGTTTAATATTGTAGTTCATCACAAAGTCCTGTGAAATATTGAAACTGGCATAAAATGGCACTGGGAGACAGGCGTCAAGATTGGGCCAGATTGGTGGAAGTGAAGGATTAATAGTGGCGCGCGGAGGCAGATTTAGATAAAAAATTCTGTGATGATCTGCCTCTTATTGGCAAGTAATCATCGGTAATGACTCGCTATAGCGCTGAGGTCTGTGAGGTAATGTGACATGCTGATGTAAAGAGATGCACATCATGGTTGGCTTTGAATAGTGTTATTCATGCAATTCTCACACACACCCATTGACGAAGAGCGACTGGGTCTTTTTTTTTTTTTTTACTTTCAATGCATTGCAGATCCCCGTCAGATGTCCGCTGGCATCTCTCGCCGTTTACAATGGCCTGACGTGTGTCCAAAACCCAGCAGCGCCGGCTTGGCGAGGAAGTCAAGTGCAGACCATCATCATTACAGTTTACTGGCGGACCCGACGGGAGAAACCATTTGGCCAGAACAAAAAAAAACAAAAAAAACTAAAAAGGAACAGAGACAAAAAAACATGGCCATGGAGGCGGAGAATGAGGCAGAACATGTGTGGGCTCTGAGGGGAAAAAGGACCTTTGAGTGTGAACGGTTGTTTTATAATTAACAATTTAATTATTGAACTGATCATTACCCCAAGACGGCCGGACCCCAGTGCAGTCTGAGGACTGTTTTAGTAATTGGTTTTGTATAATATCCCTTTTATAATCTGTTTTCTCTGACAGTAAACTGCATATATTGGCAAAATAAGACATCTTGGACTTTGGAAAACACTACACAACATTTTTTTTAGCAATTTCCTTACATTTTTTACATCAAGCAACCCATCGATTGGCTGAGAAAACAATCATTGGCTATGAAAGTAGTCGCTGCTGCGCCATAGAAACCATACAAGGGAATTCAATTTTTAGCGTATAGATCTTTGAAGTGTGACCAAGATGTATTTTAACACACGAGAATGTTAAGTAGCTGGAGACGCAGACGGACAAACGGACCGACGGCGTCTGAATCAGACATCTACATAATGACCATTGATGCTCCATATCCTGAAGGAGCAAGGCAGGACCACGCCACACCCCGACACACACACACACACACGCACAAACAAACAAAAATGGTAAAAGCACAGGCCTGCCTTTGTCTCAGCCTTTTGGAAGTGCTGAAAAAAGGGGAGTGTGAAAATGAGCGTGCGAGAGAGAGAGAAAGCCCAGGATGAGGTGTATTATTCAGCCTCGCCGCGGGGGGTTAGGACAACTCGGAGGCCAGGAGAGTCTGCCCATTGTTCACACATGCTCGCGCAAACACACACATTCATGCACGGGCCGCGGAAAAGCCGGCTGTGTGGAAGCCGAGCCCGATATGTTGTAACATTTGCCAAAGAAAAGTGAAAATGAGTGTAAATTAGGGTTATTTCCCCCCCACCCACTCGCAGCCCCCCCTGTCTCTCCCTCACCGCCTCACACTTGTTATCCAGTCACCTTCAGGCTGTGATGGGTGTTCATTCCGCCCGCCCCCTCCCCCCACCCCCCACCCCCCTCTTCACCATGTCGGCGGTTCAGCATGTGTCGGTGCCACCAGACATGTAAGTAACAGCCGTGATCTGGAAATATTTCTCGGCTCAAGATTGAGACTTTATGAACTTTAACGGCATTCCAGGACAACGAACTATTTTTTAAGTGACTCATCCTTGTCCATGAGACACTGCGTCCCGATTCAACCTTAAGCTTCCTCTTATGTTAGCTTTCTGTTACTATCTCTGGTGTTAACGGGTCGGTTTGGACCCATCTGCTTACACTAAAAATAATTATTTGTCATCCAATTTGTTTCTGACCTCTTTGTCATCTTGTTAGTCTTCCTTGCGCATGAAAACGTTGGTCTAATCATTTTTGTTTTGGTCTGTGAGCCTTTTTTTTGACAGCATAGCATCTTATGCATATCATAAGACCAATTCATGCTTTTTTTTTCAGGAAAAGAGCAAATGATGATATCAGTTTTGGGACTATTTATTGTTTTATAGTCGACCTTAACAACAGAAAGGTTATAATTTTCACTACAGTACTGTATAATTTAGAAAAAGTATCTATTTTTGCTTTTATTTAGTTTAAAGAGAGGTTAATGACAAAGTTGAGACCCTGAATATCAAAGTAAGTGAATTTATATTATACTTTTGTCCATTTAAACCTAAAAACGGGTGGGTGGTGACCCTAACACACGAGGAAGAGTGTGTTTTTCAGCCTGAAGGTCAACTTCACCTCACGAGGACAGTCCAGAGGAAGCAGTCAACCCCCTCCTATGACGTAATGATGAGCAGATCTTTTTTTTTTTTTTTTTTTTACGAACTATCACTTTAACCCCATGCATATGGATCCTAATTCTTGTCCGCTTGTGATCAAATCACCAATGATGCCAATAACCGCTCTGATCTGAGACCTGCTCGCTCTGACCACATCCAGCTACATTACAAGTCTTGTTAACACACCCATGAGAAGTCTATAGTTTTTTCTCCTTCTTCTTTCCCTTTTAACTAGATGTGAGAAATGCATTGCCGCCCACCGCTGATTAAAAACAGAGCAGTTTTGCAAAATGGAGATCATGTTTCATTTGCATACAAGGCAGGGAGGCCGGAGACGATCACAAGTGGTCACTGGAGACGGATGCTGGGTGTAAAACGGAGCAACACTTACATAGATGTCCACTTGCGGTCAAATCACCCTCAATGCAGGTCTGATCGTAGATCCTCTATATTCCACATTAAGGATGCTCAACTTACCTCCATTACTCCATAACCTCATTTCAGATTCTTTACATTGCAGCACATGTGTATAGCGCTGCATTTTGATCCACCTGCCTGCTATCGGCGTCGTAGACCTTCGCGGCTCGGATTCTGCATTAAATTTAATATGATACCTGAAAAATATTGACGTAGCTTGAGTGGAGTTGGCAATGTTCTCACATTTTGGAGGCCCTTGTCTGAGCTGCTTAAGCGCAACACAGCCGCCTGCCTGTTTAAGTGTTGTGCCGCATCCTTTTTATTTCACTTTTAAAGCAGTCAAATAGAATTCAAGTGGCAGCAACCTCGGTAAAAGACAGTCTTTTTTTTGTTTTTTGGGGGGGCGGATTTGGCTGCTCACACACTGCATTAGTGTGTCTGACAACTGATTCTGTGGCAGCCGGGTGGGGACCAAAGATTCATTTGCGGTGGCATTCCCGGCAATGGTGACACAACTTCAGTGTCTTTCATTCAGCACTGACTTCAGATGATTATTAAGGGGAAAAAGGAAGTGATTTTAACACCACTGCATGTAAAACACCCACAAGCCAGGATGAGACAAGAGCTGCTGTTCTGTATTTTGATATGCGTGTTTCAAAGTAGCCTGTCATAAAGAAAAGAGGCTACAAAATACTCATGCCAAGTAAGAATATGAGAGAAATATTTTGTTTTCAGCTAGAATATCAGTATAAATCTCTGCAACAGACTTTTTCCATCATGACTCGATGTACGTGCATTCAGTAAAACACTGGTCATGCCTCAACTTTTTATGTATCACACACGTACACGCACACGCACACACACACACACTCACATGCATATCTGCAGCAAGCGCCGTAAACAAGCGTCTGGTTCCGGATGACTATTGAGCAGGCAGAAAGGAGGAAAGTGGAGGAAGTTCTAAATGCAATTCAGCAAATGCAAGTGTTCTATTTATAAGTAATGGGGATGGGAAAATGATAATCTGAGATTTTGAGAATGATGAACTATTAAAAGGCTAAATGCATAATTTTATAAGAGTAAAGTTACAGTTAAATGAGAGAACAAGAGAGCGATAATAAGATAAAGCGGTTTTGCCTCCAGATCAAGACGCTGATTGCTTAAAACAACTTTCGTCTGACCTACAAAGCTCCGGTGTATTTTGCGTTTCCACCTTTGGTTTTCCTCCTGCAAAAGAGTCAGGCCAGACTTCTACTGTAGCTACTATAATGTGTGTTTCCTGAAAATACAATATCATTTGTCTGAAATTCTCAGCTTTGGATTCTCCCCTTTTTTTTGTCCTCAAAGTTAACCCCGAGTGGTGTTCAATTAAAAAAAACATGCAGCAAAGTCGACTAATAAATACGCAAACACTTTTCTGTTCACCTCAAAACGTGTTCCGCACCTCCCAAAAAAAGTAGAGAAAAAAAAAAAACATCATCTGTACAATTTGTTCTCGCATTGGAGGTCAAAAAGAATCGAGAAGTAGCTGATGCATAGTTGTTTATGAGACATGAATATCACATGGAGTGTATCTAGGCCTGAACGTGCTTAATAATGTATACGATGTACTGATTTTTGTGTCATTGATAGTCATCTTTCAAGATCGTCTTTAAAACAGGCTTTTTGCTCTGCCGTGTCAGAATTCAGCCGAAAACGAGCGCGCAAAAAAATATTGGGAATGTTTTTTTTTTTCTCCCAGAGACGGGCTGATCAAGGGTTTTTACATGAAAGCTTTGATTCTTTATTGATTTCACCTTTTCGAAACTACTTCTCTCCTGCGAGTGAAAGTCAGATTAGGAAGCAGAGAGGAGGTTAAAAAATAAAAAGTGCAAATCTGCTTGGAAATGCTGATCACGGTGTCGTCGTTAGTGTTTTCTTCATCAGTCGTCACATCACAAGACGCCGGCTGTCTTTGCCTTTTAGCCGAAAAACAAAGCGGGCACGTGTAGCACATCTGGCTGCTTTGAGAAGGGGGGGAAGAAAAGTTGCTAAGGTTTGATAATGATAGAGCGAACTACAGCGGAAAACAGGCGTCATTTGTTCTTTGTGTTGCACCTTCCAGTCTCACAAATCAAAACTCCAAACCAGAGGCTCTCTATTTGTCTCCAGGCATTTTGATCATCAGGCTTTATTCGTTTCAAAGAAAAAAAATATTGTTTAAAAAAGAAACGTGTCACAGGAGCGCGGCAATTGTGACACTTGGGAGAGGAAAGATAGAGCTCTGATGAAGGCGCTCATTTGTTGTGAAGCACCAAACGCGTCTGTTTTTGTGCTCTCATTCGGCGCTTTGCTTCTGGTTTATTCTAGCTGGTCCGCCGCTTTAAGTAGGTGATCGCAATTTGTAAATGTTGACTCCTGTCAGGTGGATTTTGTGCGTGCGTGTGTGTTTTCAGTAAGCAGAGGAAAGAGAAGCGAAAAGGACGTCTTTGAGCTGAAGCAAAGCAAATTAAAATCACAACATGACAGTAGATGAGCGCCTTCTGCTCCTTATTGAAGTAATGTATCTGTCTCTAAAATATATGTTCTTTTACAGGACTTTTTTTCTTTCACTTTAATAAGAATTTGTTTTCCCCTTAATGTCACGACATGTTTTATATTGATTAGAAATTACTACTTATTCTACCTCCAGAAAATTGCGATAATACTCACCATGCTGCTACGATCCATTGTGTCCATACTGTGTTTGGAGTATTACCCTTAATTTTTATTTTTTTATATTTTAAATTAAACAGCATAGCACTAGATTGCTGTACTCCGGACACCAAGCGACGACATTTCATTGTAGAAAGGAATCACTGTTGTGGTTTTTTTCTGTGCAATAACAATAAAGAAAGTACTTCATGAATTGAAGCCTCTAAATCCTGCCTTTCTTCTTATAGCCAGCAGGGGCCGACACCTGTGCTCTTTCTCTGCACCTCCAAATATAAAACACAAGATACATAAACATTCCGCTGTATTTAGTATTTATTGTTATTTTTTTTAGAGACAGAGCAACCGGAACCTTGATATCCATATTTTTTACAATGCACATTCTCACTTTGTCCTGTCAATTTGTCAATCACAGTCACAGCTGCGGGTTCCTCTGATTGGCCGGTTATTGTATAGAAAAAGAAAATGTGACCAAGACAACCCAGGATCTCATTATTTCATATTATGACCGCCGCTTAAATTGATGCGCGGCCATTGGCTGGGCAAATGTTCCATAATGTGCTTAACCGTAATGTGTTCATTACAGGTTGATTTGTGAGAGATGGAAATGGGGAGAGGAAATCACGTTCACGGAGAGACCACACCGAGAAGCTCAAGAAGCGCAAAATGGTCACGTCAATCTCTCCTTTAATTGTCAGGAATCAGATGGTGTGTGAATGCGCGCCCGCATCTCTGCCTGTACACTCCATCACACACGTGTGTGTGTTGTGCGCTGTATGTTTATTAGAGCGGTGTAATGATAGATTCGCAAGTCGCTCCCGTCGGACCACAGCGCCTCCGACCTTTGACCTTGAAATCTCCAGTCAGGTTTAATGATCCAATCCTCTCACACCCTGGAATATGTTACCTTGGAAACATAGCCTTTTCCCCCACTCATAATGCGGGAGAGTTCTCCATCCGTGTCTAATTCAGTCTCAAGCCAAGTCAGTGACCTCTGAAGAGATGTTTGCAGTCTGATCAGTGGATTCACCGGCGGGCTGTTTGTCTCCCACAAGTTGTCGTTGCGGTTTCTCTGGATTAAATACTGCAGCTTGTAGAATTGTCGGTGCCCTCTGCGAAGTTATGCAAATATGTTTTCCAGTCACGGGGAGGTTAAAACAACCCCTTAAATCCCCTTCATCTTTTATGTGCATTCAGTTTCCTCTCCATTACCTTTGCCAAAGGAGGGAGGTTTTCATTGGTCAGCAGAATAGCCTTGTGAGGCGGTGGGCTCTTGGTCACGGAGGAGTCGATGGGATTTGGTGGTGGACCAAGAATCCACTGCGAAGGATCATGTTTTTTCATTTTTTTTTAACGTACAGAGTTGCATTTTTCAACATGTCCGCCCGTCGGTAATACATGAAAGTGCGCGTTACGTGATGCATTGATAACAAGGCCAATTTGCCTGTGACCTGCATCAAGATTCCCCGGTCCGTCTTCTCAAGCTCATTTCTTCGGCTTTACGCTCGCAAAAAGACTAATCCTGTGACTGCTGGTGGAGATAAACGCAGTGTGTCTGCCATCTACGTGCGCGCGCGGCCTCACTTATTTTAGGGCATGACCATTAACTCCCCACCCCCCCCACCCTCCTTTTTTTTTCTGAAAAATTGAAAGTGAGCATGGCTCGCTGAAACATTGGCTTAATTGCGACCGCTTTATAGTAAAATGGGGGTGAAGAAAATCATCGTTCACAAGTTTAATTGCGTTTAAGAACACATGTGCGATCATAACCATTAATGCTAATTTCTCCATGGCTGCGTGACTTCCCATTTCCATATTACAGATTCATGCTACCTTCTACATTAAGGTAGAAGCAATTAAAGTCACGGCAAACTAAATGTTAGCGAGATAAAGTTAACAGTGTATGGATTCTACATGTCCAGCTATTGGGGAGGAGGAAGGAATGGTCCCTTTTAATCAATGTGAGTAATATTTGTGTCCGTGAGCCGGGGACCAGCCACATTATCATGTCAAGTTACAAATTAAAATGCCTGGCCGCTAACAGGCCGGGGATATAAATGGGCCATCATGGCCATCTAAGTGTTCTAATGACATTTTTCGCCTGCCAGACAATTAATTCTATCAATCTGCATAACCTTTCCCAAAGCTCAGAAAACAATGGCATTTTTATGGCGCAAAATGAATGAAGTCCAACTGAAAAGTATGCTTAGGAAATCATTACATTATTTAACAAATGTATTTAATTGGATTTTGATGGCTGGGTGTCTGTTTCTGGAGCGCCAGGGCCAGCGCTCTGACTCCAGCTCGGGCTAATTCAATAGGCGAAATGTAATCAGCAGAAACACTCTGCAATCATCACTGCATTAGGATGCTCATTCCCATCGTGTAAACATTGCTTTGAGCTCTGGCCGTTTATCTTCTGGTCTCGCTGTCTCTGTTTCCCCTCTATTTCCATCACTTCTCAAGACATTCTTTCATCCGACGTTTAATGAAAGTTGAGGTTGAGTTCCGTTTTGGACTCAAGTGAATTGACAAAAAGCAATTTACCAAAAAGCTAGCACTTCTAGACACATGAACTGCTTAGCTCCTCACTTTTCATAAATTAGGGGTGGAAGGCTTCCATCAGACAGGGTCTCGGAGGGATTGGGAAGGTGCTAAGCACGTCTGCCTTTAACGGAGGTGAAAAACAGACTAATTCATTAAGCATTGATCACCCCAAATGACAGCAAAGTGCTTCGACATTTAGCGGGCAAATAACTGACAAATTGGCACACAATTTTTGTACATTTCCAACTCTTTAATGGGTAAAGTATGGAGCAAAAAGGCAATAAAAATGTTAGCAGACAACCCGATGAACCCACACCCAGCCCATTATGCTCACCACTCCTTATGGCTAAACGCCCTTAATGTCTTAAACTGTAGGCAAGGGCTTCCCTAATGATGCATTTTGGTGAGTGTTTCGTACTTTTTTTGATAAAAATTACATGTTTTATTTGATTCTTTTAAATGCAGTTTGTAATAGGAGCCCCATTATGCAGTTGGCCGATGGACCCATTACGAAGGGTTAGGCTTAAAGTACCTGGCTATGTATTTGAGTAAATGTGCTTAATCTTGGATGTCCTAATATGATTTCTATCAACACTGCACCCTGCTCCGGCCTTAAGTGATGAACACTGATATGACCTCATTATTGCGTTATGATCGGTTGGTCTGCACAGATAGCTCGGGCCCATGTGCTCACTTTTGACCCGAGATGCTAACACGAGGAAGATAGATGTCGCCTGTCCATATCGGGTGCAGAAAATTCTCATAAACGCTTACGGAGGTTTAACAGATTGTGTATTTTGAACAGATTCAGCCTTTTTGGAGCGGCTTCTGTTAAAAGGGTGAGGCCAAATCGCAGAAATGCTTCCAGACAGCACTAAGTTTGTGTGTGTGTGTCTGTGTGTGTGCTAGACGATCAACAGGCCGACCCGAGCTCCGGCCCCAGACTTTATTAATCAAAGCAGGAAACATGCGCGACCTCTCCAGCACTGCCTAAAGACTTTGCTCGCTATCTCCCGCCATCGATGTCAGCTTTCTGCCCCGACGCTCGTTCGCCGCTTGCGTTGCACTTTTTTTTTTTTTCTCTCCCGCCGACTCATTTCTCTATCTGAGCTTGGCGGCGCCTACCTTGCGGTCCTCTCTCGCTCTTTCTCTGCTGATAAAGTTTGTCACTGAGAAGATCAGATAGCAGCACGGGGATTTCAAAACAATAGCTCTTCACGCAGGGACTCTGGAAGGTGGTAATGATTTACAACATTATACCTGTGGAGACTCAAGAACCCGCCGCCGCTCCGTGATTCATGGCTTTCATCGTCTCATTTCGTAGCCACGGATGGATTGATGCCCCGGCCCCCCCTCTGTGGTATCTCAAGCCGGTTTTGTGCTCATTTGGAGTATTTTGTGGCAGGTCGTGATTAAGCGTCTGCAGCTACCTGTGGCTATTTTTTTTGACTATTTAGGTGCTTATCAAGCTCATTTTGTGACTGCGGTCGCTTGAGCAATGCTGCTGGGGGAAGAGCCCATGCTTTTTTCAATAGACACCCCCCTCCTCCCCCACCCCCACCACCACCACCACCCGTCTCACAGAACAATGCATTAACAAGTCCCTTATCTTTTGCTTTGCATCTGTTTTTCGTGTTAAAAGCTGATCTTTCTCACTCTCAGCTTAAAACAAACATGACAAATCTTTTCACTTTAACTCACTTTCAAACCCAAATCAGGAGACACTCAACCCACTCACGCTATTTTGGATATCCCACTTTAGAGAAAACAAGCGTTGGTTCATCGCCTGAATAAAATGCAAACCAGTAAATTCATGTTGAAGTCCTCGCAGACAGATGGAAGAGAGCAGCAGAGACCTCAGCCCTCCTCAGCAGAGTTCTCATTTGTGCGCAGATTACAGGGTTGTCTTAAAATTAATGCTGTTATAATTAAGATATATTAAAATATCAGCCCACCCAAAATAGAAAAAAGAAAAAAAAAAGTTGGGCTTAAACTCAATTCAAGACGTCCACCTCCTACCTTCCCTTCCTTTTCCCTCAAAAAAGAATCCCCATTATTAGTTTCAGTGCTGCAAAATGAACAAAGAGGAAAAACCAGCCTTGAAAAGTTACTGCGTTTGAAACTTTGTGAAATCTAATGGCAGTTATCAGTGACTATTGCTCTTACTGGATATCGCTGACATGATTTTGAAGAGCGCGCTGTCAAAAGAGAATGTTGAACCAGATGTAGCTGTGAAGTACATTTCACTCGGGGTCTCAGCACTCTCATACCAAATGACGCAAATAAGCCGAGAGAGGAATGATTAATGTGATTGCATGAGTGATTGCGGGATGGATTGATGGTTGGCCTCCTTTAATAAAAGTTTGTGACAAATAATGTATTTTTTTCGTCACACGCGCGCACACACAAAAAAAGAGAGGCAGCCGGAGTACGGCGGAGTCGGGAGGAAAGTACCCTGAGAAGTTGGTGCAATATTGACTGTGCCATCTGTGATGTGTGTGACTTCAAAGCTACAATTACTTTGAGCGGTTTTAAGACTGATACCTGCTCATGTTAAGAGGCAGCCTCTCACCTCCGGAGAGCTGCCTGGCAGACGAGAAATAATTCATTTTTAAGAAACTGAGGCAAGGGCAAATTCTGCCGAGCAGCTCTCTTCACATCCATCTTCAAAGGGAAGCAAGTTCCTATATGAAACAATGGAATATTTGGCTTCTTATTCATGTCAGGGGGGCTTTTTTTTTGCCAGTGCAGGGTCCTTTAATTCCTCTATTGTTACTGACAGGCCCTACTGGGAAGGCCTAAGAGGCTTTTTGGACCCCACTGGACACTCTTAAACATAGACCAATCAGAATGCACAATAACAAGTTGAATGCTCATTCCAGAACGGCAGGGATTTTGGTATCGGGGGTGATCTCCCATCTTTGGAGGGACAATAAAAAAAAGTCCCTGAGACATCCTGGGTGTTTCCACGAGAGGCCATTTTGCTCGCTGCGGCTGTTTCCTCGCGTCTCTTAAGTGACAGCTTTGCCGCAGCCATTAACATGCATGCCACTGAAACAAGTATTATAGTTTAATTCCTACCATGAAAAGCTTCCAGAGGCATAAAAAAAAAAGTGAAGCCACGATACGGAGGGGAGGGGCGGGGTGCAAGAGACAGACAAGCTCCAGAGGCCTCATTGCTTGTGTGTTGCGTTGACTTAATGGCAAATGGATGTCATTCGAATTTCGAGCGAGGCAGCAAGATCTTATCGCGCAGATAAATGAATTAATATTTTACACTTCAGCTGGATTTTTTTCCCCCTTCTTTCCCGCGACAAGAAGGCTAGAGTTGAGGGGGGAGTCAAGTAAATTAAGAAAAAAGAAAAGAGAATGAGGAAGAATGGGAGCGAAATAAGAGCTTGGGATGTGAACTCTCGTAATGTTATTCAGAGGCAGTGAGTCATGTAAGAGAAAAGGATCTTTTCTTGTACCAGTCAAGGACATTATCTGCTCCTGCTAGCAGTTATTAGCATTAGCATTTATATATTCAATGCAATTTTGAGGTCTGGTGATACTCTGAGGGGTCAGGAGAGAGAAAACGAAATGAGGGAGGAAGGATAAAAAAAGGTCTTTTCTCCATGTGCAATTGGTGCTAACCAGGACAGAATAACCAATGAGGTAAGACACAAGGACATTTCATGCTGGAAAATCATCCTCTGATCACGGCTCAAGTTCTTACCGACGACGGAGGCCACACCTCGCAGCAAAGCACAGATGACACGGGCTGTTTCGATACAACCGAGCCAAGGCCGCGCTGATCCGATTCCAAACCAGCCTCTGCAACAATGCATTTGCGCCATTCGCAGGTACACAATTAATATATTAAGTAAATATTACTGCATAAATAATGCACCAAACCCTTCAAGATCCTCACATTGCATGATAGCATTTGTGGGTCAGCTCGCATTCGGAGCAAATGGTTTGAATAATTGAAGATAGGGTGTTAAATTGTATTTTCCGTGAAAGTGGAGTGGAGGGGTGGGGGGGGGAGGGGGGGCGGGGATGCGTGTGTGTGCGTGGGGGGAGGTTCCTCGCTTGATAGACGCACTCAGATACGCGCAAAGTGGCGGCGCGTCCTCGGCTTAATGGGTTATCCCCCAGCGTTGGGGGGTCAAAGATCATGAGCCGGAGCACTCAGACAGTTTGAGGCGGTAAAATTCATCATCTGTTCAATTTAAAGACAATAAAGTGGTCCGTCCCCGGCACGTAATTGAGAAACCAGTGCTGTAATGACGGTGATGCTTTTAAAATTCATCCTCACTGCCTTTTTTCTTTTTCTTTTTTAAATGTGACTTACTTGATTCAGATGCATAGTGTTTCCTTTCCAGCCACTAGGGGTCTCTCGGTCAAACAAAGGGAGCTGGTGAAAATGAAAATGAAAAAGCAGGTGAAAAATGCAAAATTTCTTATTGCCACATGAGTGATGTTTGTGTCTTTGATAGATGAAGGCGCAGACCCTTGTTGAAAATGCTTTCTTTTTTAAAAAATGGTATTGTTTTTCTTTACTACACTGATGGCTCCTCCCCCAAATGTGAACATATCAGGAAACACGTGAATGCAGTTTATTCATTTACTGCTATTTTTAATGTAGAAATGTCTCTAAAGAAAACAAAAGGCGACCCACCCTGTTTGTGTGGCAGAAACATCCGCCTGTCAGTGTTTGATGAAGACTAAAAGCCACAGTGACGTTTATTACATTTGTTAGGCTAATATGATTTATGAATTTGATAAGCTAATAAATGAGCACGTATCCAAGAGAAAGCCCCGACGATAATTAGATCTGTGGAGTATGTTTGTATGTACTCTGAAAGAAAGAGAAAAAAGAACAAAACGTATGATTTGCATTGTTGTTTCAGGCCGCCATTATTCTATTTAATTAAAGCGCAGTGAAACGCCGCTGTTCAGCCGAACAATTGCCTAAGCGCCGGCGTGCAGCGCGGCTCCTGCGACTTGAACGACAATAGGTCCCACTTCAGCGATAGCTCCGTGTTTTCGTGCACCTACATCATTTCGAAGGCAGATGGGATGTAATGCCCGTCATTTTCGCTGGCGATGTGCATTAAGGAAGAGGAGAGATACAAGCCCCCTGAAAACAATATGGGCTTTTTTTTTTTCCTGTAGAGGCAACAGAGCCGGGGAAGAAGAAAAAAAAAAGCCCCTTTGTGACTGAAACAGCTTCAGTTCTTCATTTTAATATAGAGCAGAGACAGAAAGAGAATGAAAAGCCGCAATCCATGAATCTTTTATCGGCATTCATATTTCACTAAAGCATTATATACCACCTACGTGAAATATCAACTTTACATAAATGAATTCAGACCTTTCCGGGGTCCGCTGAAGTCATCTAATCTCCGCCGTAATGAGTCTCTTTATTCTAATCATCTTTGTGTTTGTTCCATGTGTAATTGGGGAGGGGGTGCTAAGTGTAACAATTTGACCCCCCTCCCCCCCGCTCCTCCTCCCACCTCCCTCCTCCTCCTCCTCCTCCCTGCCCACCTCCACATGCACGCACTCATACACAGCCCGTGTCCTAGACAGTCATTGTGCGGTTGTATTAAGTGGTAGGGGGCAGAAAAGAAGGGGATGGGGCACAGCGAGGGGGGCACATTCTCTTCTGAGGCTGACTTTGAGATTGTTATTATCATTTTCAAAGCATCAAAGCTTTCTCTCTCGCTTTCTCTCACTCTCTCTCCATCCAAGCTTAAAGAGATGAAAGTTTGCCTTTGTTCCATCCCCTGCTACATTACCTCTATGCATTAGGCCTCCTCTTTATCCGTGAAATTACCTTTTAGCTTTCTCATTCAGCGCAGGCAGTCTGCATGCGACGAGATGGCTCGCACTTTTTCACCACATCACAGCCCCCCCCCCCCCCCCCCCCCCCCCCCCCCCCCCCCACCTCTCTCTCCCTCCTCTAAAAAGATTGTTGCATTCTGCAGTTTGATTTTGTCTACACCTCACCTCCCTCCCTCTCTGTCTCTCTCTCCACTTCATGTAAGGTCCATCTGTCCCTTCATTATATGGTTAGTGTTGTTCTTTGATCGCTCTATCTCCAAAGCAAACACGGGGGTCTGTGTTGTTCCCCCAATCACCCAGATGGCTGCGAGATGATGGCTGAGATGCTTCTGTTCTCGCTGCTTTGCTCAGAGAGCCACTTTCCCGGCCTCTTAAAGCGGCTCTTTGAAGCTGACAGGAAGCACTCTGCGAGGGAAAAAGTTGCTTGATCGTCATGCAAAAACACTCTCCTCCCTCCCCCCTTTTTAGGTTACGAATGTTTTTCCTCTCTGATTGTACTTATCTATCCATCTGTCCATCTATCTGTGGTTAAATATTATGGGGGAAAAAAAAAACCCCTTAACTTCCGCCTTAAATGAACATTAAGCGCCGTGGTTTCAGGGCCCCGCTGCTGGAATATACCGTAATAAATTTCGAGATGCAGCACGAGTAAAACTCCTTTCCGCACTCATAAACTCATCTCTGGAGAAGCACTTAACTGGGCATTGTTTGGCCGCGAGACAGAATTAATATACAAATGAGTGAAAGTGCACATGTGCGAGGACGGGAGATACACAGCCGGAGATACACACACATCCTACACAGCTGGAATGACTCTTCGGCAGACTAATGTAATTAATAGCTTTTTATCCATGTAGAATTTGAAATGAAGATGTAAATTGTTCGTTTAACATAGCCATAGGACATGGAGGCTTCTGCTGTCAAAGTCAATTACAGACTCAGCATAGTCCCAGACTTTATGAAAACCTAATCAAGATGTGCGTGTGTGTGTGTGTGTGTGTCTGGACACGAGCTGCGGGCTTGTACACATGAATACGTTTGTGTAGTTTTCGGTGGTAGGACCGGCACAGTGTTTTACATCGATTCCGCGGCAGTTGATATTAAAAAGAAATATCGCAACACGGCAAATCTTATCAAGAGAGATAGAAGTTAAACCGTGTCGTAGCAGCTCTGATGGAGGAGGGTCACAATTTTTTATTTATTTTCTATTTTTGTAGAACATTTTGACTTTTACTGCCACTAAGGCTGTTCCACCGGAGTCAGCAATGCATTTATACAAAGCTTTATAACATTAAAATCTGAGAAAAGTGTATTATTATTATTATTATATTATAATACATGGATGTTCCGGCTGTCGATATCACTAAGATAAGATAACCTTTAATCAGTTAAGAATAAATAGCATATCTTTATGCAGATCCAAAGATAAGGTGATGCGGCCTTGAAAGATCTTGAAATACTTGAGTAATGAAGTTTTGTATGTAATAAAGTCACTCAACATATATTTTTTCCCGCCGCGACGCTGTTTATCATTCAGAAAGTCCGAAACTGTAGCGAAAAATCTTGTCAAACTTCCCTAATGCGGCTTGTCACACCAATGGACAACGGACACAAATTCTGTTGACAGAAACTCAAATACCCAAATGAGCTCAGCGGAGTAAGCCATGCGGGCGGAGGTTTGCTTGTGTGGAAAGTCATTTATAAACGCCAAGGGTAGCCATTCATGCTCAATGATTTAGGACTTTCAAAACACATTTCTAGCTCATTTGAATAATAATGGTCATAAAAAACATTGCCCGAGGCGCGGCAAGCATACATCAAGCGACAACAAATGCCGTCTGAAGTTGTCGAAAAGGCCCGCAAACACGAAAACAATTAGGACACACAACTTAATTTGCGAGGGGTATGTTTCCCCTGTTACGCCGCGCTCATTTTAATGAGTCTGAAGGCAGCAGCGATGTCCTGCAGTTCGCGTCGTTGATTGACTGACTGCTTCCGCTGCGCGATGCAGCCTCGCATAGACCTCTATTAAAACCGTCGTATGTATGTAGGCGAATGCATTAACGCCCGGCGCACACACACACACACACAAAAACACATTTTTCCTGCGGGTTCCTTATAGTCGGCTTAATCGCGCCAGGTAGCCAAAGACGAGACGCCCAAACACTCACACGGCACGAGGGGCACACAAAGAAGGATCAAACAAACCTATCCACTTAAAACAGATGACCTCATGATTGCCTTACATCAAAACCAGCGTGCAATTAAGGCTGAGTAGTGTTCATCAGCCCGGCTTCACTTTGTCCAGAGGCTTTTCATTGTCCAGCACACTTAGCCGCAAACATCAGTGTGGGGAATCAAAAGATGAGTGCAATTACGTGGCGTCAGTGTAAAAAAAAAAAGAAAAAAGAATCAGCCTGTCTGATTTAAAAGAAAGATTCTGTCATTCATTTTGCCGTGTATTTATCAGCAGATTGCCTTGACCTTAACAACACTGTAAACGGGAGACAAGCTTTAAAAAAAAAAAACTTGTGTAGCATAAAAGTGTAGCATAAAAGTTTGCGTAAAAAGTAACGTTTATAATGTGAAAGGAATGCATCGAACGTTTTTCATGCAACCATAGGGAAGAGGGGCAGGTATTGTGTGTTTCCGTGATCCGTTTTTGCGCCTAAAAACTCAATTGTTGGAGCATTTCAAAATTTGAAACAGCTGTTGCAATCGTTGGAAGCTGTTTGTCACTGCAGAAAACAGGAAACCCACAGGTCTCGGGCGATGCTCTGATGTCACCATGACGTTAGAGGTGATTTTGCCGCAAATGCACAGCAGACTTTATAACAGGGTTTAAAAATGAATCATAAATTCAGTTGTTTTGCAGCTTTTTTTTGTGATGCTCAGGGTGTGCCTTACATATCTAAGTCATTATAGTCACCTTGGTGAGATGTTGCACCCATCGCCAGCAGAGCACAATGAAATCATCTCCATTTTGTATGTGAAGACGCTCCTGGTATTTGCAAATGTGTGCTTAAACTGCAGTGCATATTTAAAATTGTTGTTTTTTGTGATAATCCCCTGTTGTCTGCTCTTCTAAGTGGGTTAAAACACGATATATGCCAATAAATACGTCATTTTACAGGAAACATTATGCAAATTCGGTCTTGAAATAAACTCTGGTGAGGAAACAGGTTGTGCTTTTCAGAGCGGGATTCATCTGCGGATCCTCAACGTGGATGTCGGTGGAAAAGAGGAAGCAGGAAGATGAGATACTTTCCCTGCAAGGAGCCGCTCTGCCATTGTAGTGCAAACCTTGAGCAGATCCTTTTGTAAAGCGTTCAAAAATATTGTTCAGAATAAAGTTTTCCACCTTCAAATGTTATTTTTTTTTCTTCTTGCAGGCCCTTTCTCTGTTCTACAGCTGCAGTCTGCTTTGCTATGAAAGTGTCACAGTCAGGGTCCGGTTTTTCCGAGTGCAGATATACAACCTACTCAAATTCTCAAGGGGCGTAATTGTCATTGTCAGCTGCAATAATCAACATCTTCAGTCGCTGGAAATGCATCCTTAACCATGTTAAATATGCTTAAAATATTCATGGGCCGTGCCTAATGAGTTATTATAACATGCCAAAAACAAGTACATTTTCATTTGCGCTATGCGGTATGTCGGATAATGAGAAGAAGAACAAGGCGACATCTCGACAAGCAGACATGGCAACTTGTTTGCCAGGTGCACGCCGCACACTTCCATAAGATTTGAACTTGAATCAGACAATGATTTCCAAAAACCTGTCACACACGCTGGCCCCAATGATCGGCTTTTATTGCGCGCGGGGCTGCAAAAGTGACAATCGGCGCATTGTCTGCCTCCACTGGAGACCGTGTACGCTCATCCAGACAGCATGTATATACACATAAAACGACACGCGGAGACACACGTACTCTCGCTGCGCGCAGAGGACAATACCCACCGCTGCCTAGGTGGGAAGCGACACAAACAAACTCGCGGCGGCTCCACGACGAAAAAAGCTCCCAGCTAACAATGCAAAGCGAAAAGAAATTAATATTTAAATAGATCATTTGCAAGATTGGTATAATTAGCGGCCCGTATTCATGTATTCACTTCAGGGATATCACGCTGAAGCATGTCTACTTATTCAAATAAGATGCAACATGTCACCGGGTGCATATATGCAAATGCACATATGCCGCTAATTACACATTGCCTGTCACAAAGAGAGAGGGGCTTTCAGCAAAAATGTTCAAAGTTTTCTATGAACTGTTCAACCAGGCTGCTCAGGTCTAATTAAAACATGCGTGTCCCCGAGGCCTTATCAAAGCGCCGTAGAAATATGTACATCTCAAATAGAGGAGAATTAGCTAAATAAAGGACCTCCCTGGTGCTTTTGTCCTGCTTGGATTTCAGGCTCGGCTCTGACAAACTTTATTTCTGATTGATACTGATAGTTCACCGCGGGGATTTGAGAATATTTTGACCCGAGGCGGGGGACTTTTATTTTGACATCTCCTCCCCCGGCACAATGCTATACTTGACACCATCCGAATTGAAGGCTGTTGAGATGGAGATTTTTTATTTTTTTTCTTCCTACTCTTTTGTTTTATTTTAATGAGCTGGAAATGAGCGGTAAAGCTTCCGGGGAGTTTTCCGGCCCGTCCGAGTGACAAATTACATATTGTGCGCCGTGCGAGGTTGATTACCGTGCTAATTAGAATTAGAAATAATTGGACTCTTTACCTGAGTGACTCAAAGTTTACTTTTTTGGTGAGGGGCGAGATTCACGATACTGGATGGGCTGGCACGGACCAATTAAAATCCAGGATGGTTTAGTGTCGAGAAAGATTGGCGTTGGTGGAGGTCTGTACTCCAATCAGCCAATTTTCGTAAAACTCCAGCCAAAATATCCCCAACTATACCTTCCCTGAACTGGAAACGCTTGAATTGCTGCTTTTTTTCTTGCAAGTTTGAGAAAATAACTGTTAAAAGCAATACAATACATGCCAGTTAAAGCATCACGCAGCTCTTTTCCTTTTGATTTAATCAGCATGGGCATATTTTGCACATCCTGCGAGCTTGCTTTCACTGTCAATTTAGTATTTTCCGATGAGATTTTTTTCTCTGACCAAACATGGAGAACGAAACAGTGAGAACCAAAAGCTGACAGGTGCAACAAGCGCCACAGTCAAAAATAATTGTGGAAAAGGACGTTTGTGTCTCACTCTTGTTTAGAATAAGAAAAGCCAACACATCCATTCATGTTAACATACATTTGCATTCACGCGCGCAATCATGGAGGCCATAGTGACACCCACACACACACACACACACACACACACACGGGCCCGCCTGTGTGAGCCAAAGGCATGCAGCTCAAATCAAAGCTGCCTTGCACACGGTAATCTTTCTCTATTAAGGATGTCACTTTTTGCAATCTTTTGGCAATTGCAGCCTAATATCCTTCGCCACTCCAGCGGCGGGCGCCCGGCGAGCCTCCGTGAGCACGCGTACGGCGCACGCACTCACTGTTTCATCACACACGTCCTCGGCGGCGAGGTATCCCGCCGAAGGAGCCAGTCATGTGTGTCTCTCAGATAGGAGCCGAGAAAACCCTTGATTAGGACAGGAAGCCATGTGTGTAAAATTCACACTTTGCCATCTCTGCCTCTATACACATAGCTGCTGTGTGTGCGCGCGTGTGTGGCCGTGCACTTCTATAGCCATCATAATTAACCGACGTAAAGGTAAATAGTAATATAAAATTAATTACACGCTTACAGTGAATTCCTTTGTACCCTTTAAAGTGAACTTCATTCTAATTTCGAGGTAAAATAATTAGATCCAAGGCTGTTTTGGAAATGAAACGCCTCGCCCGGGCTATGAAAGGCAAATTATTTACACTTGGTTTGTTTCTGATGATAAAAATTCAAAACGGGAGAGCCGGCAGTTTGGTGAACCGGAGATAAAAGTGGCTATTGTCTAATTCGACTGATCTTCCTCAGGTGCATTTACATCCTCTTTTCTTTTACTTGATTAAACTTCATTTACTCGGAGACGCCGCGTTCGCGTCGCCGGTTTCCACGCCGTTGTAAGCCACCCTATATTTTATTATCTTCACTTTTAATACTTGTTTTTTTTTTTTTTCTCCCCTTCCGTGTGCTTCGTCGACGTGCATACTTTGAGAATGCGCTGGAACTTGTTGCGTATGGTTCTCGCGTGCGGCGGTGAAGATGGGGAAAGGGGGGATGGGGGGGAGTGAGGAAGCTTTTCCAGTTGTGAAAAAGTAAGGGTCACCAATTACTCAAGACACAACATGTCTTGTGACTGCATTATCGCATTATGGACTATTGATGCGACTGTCACTGGGGAAATTGCCATCTCTGCCTCTTCTGTGATGGATTTCTCCCTGATTGCCGAACATGAAAATGGTCAATCTGGAGAGAAGCCCCTTCCTCTTTGATTCGCCGGCTCTCACCGCAGATGTCTTATTTAGAGATGATGATTTGGGTACGCCGGAGGATTTTTTTTTAACACTTTTTTTCTCGCTCTTTTGTGCCTGTAATGTGTTATGCGCGTCGTGTCCTACTTTCAGGTGTGGAGCTGGATTTAAAAAAGAAAAAAACGGGTTGATTTTCCTGAAGTGTGTTTGGGGGGGAAAGAAAACACAGCTTTTCTATTGCTGTTTTTTTTTTTTAAGTGGAAGCAACATAATGGCCAGCGCGGCTTCCGGTCCCTTGATGAGCGTGATGGAATACACACACGTGCTCCACTGACGCAGTGAATGCGGCCACCTGGTTGGAAAAAAAAAAAGGGCAATTCCTGGCGCCGTTTTTCGTTCCCGTGACATCAACAAAAACAAGTGCAGTTCTGGTAGAGCGTTGCTAAGCGAACGTACTAGAGCCTTTTGCTGTTACTGTGAACGCACCTTTTAGAGGGTGGATTCCATGAGTGTGGCGATGGATCGTGCACCAAAGGGGTGGTGTGATGTTTGATGTGTGCAGTTGCGCTCCTCCCAGCGGGTTCGTTTGCGGGTTTGCAACGTTTTTCCTTTCATATCTGCAAAACCGATGATGTTCCAATCAGCGCCAAGTGCAAAGGTTTCAATGGGAAAAACCCTCCCTTTTCGGTTCCACATCGCTGCTAAACAACCGGTTGTTCCGCTGACATAGAAAAATAAATAAATCTTCGTCTTGTTCATTTAGAAAAAAAAAAATGGGGAAAAAAAGGTTGAATAAACTGAAGGTTCCCGGTCGAACCCCGACACCAGTGTATCAAATCCTGTCAAATTGAAACTCTCGGGTCCCGTGTTTGTAAGCAGTGGGTCTCTTTGAACGCGGAGGCTGTCATTTGAAATAAACACCGCAGCGTCTAATTATACCGAAAACTACCTCTTTGAACAGAAAAAGTAGGAGTCAGACGCTAAAAAAAAAAAAAATCAGCCACTTGTTCAGGGTCGAATGACAAAAAAAGACAGAGGGAGGAAAAAAAAACAACAAAAAAGCAGCAGGCCGGCGCGGTTAAAAAACAAGCACGGTGACGGCCGTTTCAAAGAGAGGTATTCATCCATACTTAGCTTTGATTCCATGCTGCTTAGTGTATAAATAAGGGCAGCCTTGGCGCACCCTTATTACGCCTTAACATCGCCTCTTATGGCGCAAAACACAGCCCACCTACGCGCAACAATTTGCAATACATTTAGTGTTATTGACCAAGGTCCATAGGCGCCCTATAATTTAAAATAGCGAGCGCAGACTTTTACGGCGCCGCGCTCCGGGTTCCCTGATATCCTCGGGATTGAAGGTGCTTTGGTTTACGCCGCCAAGCCATGACAACATTAGAGGGGTAAAAAGGTAAGCATTTCCTCGATGCAGATGGAGTTATCTGAAATCATGTCTCCAGTATTCACCGCCCCACCCCCCCCCCCATTCCTCCTTTTCCCCTCCTTCTTCCTCCCTCTCTCCTCTCTCTCGCGCCCCTTCTTCTCTCTCTTTCTCGATTGTGTCCCTCGCCTCTGGCAAATGGGAATCATTTGTTTGTGTGAACTTCCCATAACCCGCAGCGCGCGAGACACTTATCATTCAGAGTGGGGGCTCCTTCGTCCTGAGTTGTAATACCTCTTCTTCTCCTCCTCCTCCTCCTCCTCCTCCTCCTCCTCCTCCCACTTCTCTTCTCTTCTCTTCTCTTCTT
>CAESWR010000182.1:14028-42050 GCA_903171835.1 Mullus surmuletus | reverse complement strand
CGTGGCGTGTAGCGGCTCTCAGCAGGAATGGAAAAAGCTTAGCGTATAACATAAAAGCCATGAAATGTGAATTAAATGTAATTAAGCAAGAAGTAAGAGGAAATATACAGTCGGAGAAAATACATTTTAGGGAGAACAGAACAGTCCGTAATTTGCAAGGTAATTTTTTTGGGTTCCAGATATGCAACAATGTTTAACCTCACACATGAGAGAGAAAAGAAAACAATCTCCCATTATTTCAGATGATGAAGAGGAGAACGTGCAAGCAGATGAAGTCATTTCAGTGCTTTGTAAACCAGCAGGCACATTTTAAAATGAATTTATTACACAGGAGAAACCAATTAAGAGAAGAGACCTCCAGCTTTACGCCAATCAAAGACCTGATGTGTGTATAACAATTCAAAAATGTGTATTCAACAAAAGTCTGTTTCACTCTGATGTCGGTACACACCCCGGCCATGAGTAATACCCTTTTTCTTTTTTTTTTTTTATGACATTTTTGAAGTCACAAAGAAAAAGAAAGGCCCGAGTTAATCATTCGCAACTCGCACAACATTTAATCCGTCTTCATGCGCCACATATAAACACTGAGGACGACGCTCTCGTACCTAAAAGCAGGAAGTCCTTGAACGGCATTGACCTCTTGGCGACCCCGAGCAAGAGGTGCTCCCCCGCGTGAGCCCTGAGCAAGCTCACCTGGAGATAAACACACACGTTACGCACACAGTAGAGGGGAGAAAACAAACAACGCCACAATGTTGCAGGGGAGGGTGTGCGTGAAGCCGGCTCTGTATGCTAATTCCAGTGACAAACTCTCGCGCTCAAGTTAATCATTGCTACAAATATTCCCCCACCTCCGTCTGTATTTGGTTTATCAGGAAGTTTCATTTTGGTTTTCGGTTTAAGAGCCAATATGGACAAAGTTGTGCAGTCAGGGAGGAGGTCTAACCGGCCTAATGATATATGCAAACAATAGCTATGGGAAGGTTTACCCAGCATGCACCACAGTCCACTTACCTGGTCGTCTAATGGGAGTTCTCCAAAGGAAGGAATGTATTTGGCCCATTCCACCAAGACCAGCAGCTGCTGTCGCATGGAGTCGCACACATCTCCGGTGCCGGCTGATTTCTGCTCCGTTACGTCTGTTATTCCGGCCGGAGCGGCGATCTGGAGGAAATTTTGCACATTTGCAATTTAGTCATGTGATGTGCTGGACGAAGAACGAGCAGAGATGGAGGATTATCACCTGCTGGGACAGAGATTCCGCCTGCGCTAAAATAGTGATGGTCGGCACATCCTGGCTGTCGGAGATACTCTTTCGAGAGCTGATCCGATCCCGCTCATTCTGGACGGCTACAGACAAGAGGGAAGAAAAGAGGAATAAATGTGAAACCCGAATGCAAACTATGAGTGAGAGAAAATAGTGTCACAGGCCGGCATCGGCAAGTGGAGTCAAACGTTAACCAGTTTAACTCCAGAACAACATGTTTGAATAACACATGATTAGGCGTCATAAAGCGTTGTGCCAAGGTTATTCCCCCCATAAATACGCACACACACTCAGTAATCTGCTATTTTATGGTTCAAGCAGTATTCAACCATTTTGAAGCAGCTTTCATGTACTCTGGCTGTTCGCCATACCACAAGTTTCACGTTTCAAGTGGCAAAATGCAAATAAATCATTAAAGATAATCTCTATATGTTGTTGAATATAGATTACGATCAGAGTTGTGTTAGTAAAATTATGTTTCGATGAGGCATTAAGGGGCGTTCCCTACCTTCTTTTTTCATGCCAGCTCGAAAGCATTTGTTGAGTCTGCAGAAACGACACTGGTTCCTCTTATCTTTGTCCACAATGCACTGTCTGCTGAACCTGGACATGAAGCATAATCAGCGGCGTGACTTTTACGGAGCCCGATGTATGGTGACACAGTGTACTGTAGCTTGAATTGATGTAATTCGGCGTGCTGTAGTTGCACATTCTGGTGCAGTGACTTTCTTTTTGCAAATACACAATACATATACTGCGCATACACATAGTAACAATTAATGTATGTGCATAAGGTCTTGCTCTTGTTGATGCATGCTCTCATTTCTCCGTGTGCTCTCATGGCTCCCACCTGCAGGTGTAGACGTGGTTCTTGCGTATGGAGCGCCTGAAGAATCCTTTACAGCCGTCACAGCTGGAGGCGCCGTAGTGTTTCCCCGTGGCTTTGTCTCCACAGATGGCGCAGTTACTGTTGAGCCCGTCTGCACCGGTGAGGCTCTGCTCCGCCGGCATGCTCTCTGAAACACACAAGCACACACAAAGACATGCAGGTAAGCCCATCTGTGTGAAAAATATAAAGGCTGGCACAACTACATAGACAAATAGCTTTGGCATATGAGATGACAGGTAAAGTTTCTGTGCAATCTTTAAGTGGTAAGTGAATTTGTCAAATTGCCCTGACTGTTAAAAAGCTTCCCATGCAGAAAAATAATATAATTTCTGTGGAAAAAAACAGTCCACAGTCCTATCAGCTTCTTTGTTTTGGTTTTGCACTGATATTTACTGTAGATTTTCACAGGTTGGTTTATGTTGCCTGTTGACAAAATGGTGAAAACTGCAGAGTCAACATTCTCCGCAAAATAAAAAGTGAGTTGTCTTTTTAGGCCTTTCGAACATTTTTTCTCCCAATAATATTTTACATTAATACGAATCGGAACTGTTTATTGGGGTTGCTATAACAGCAAGGTCATTTGTACAGATACACATTGCAATACACATGCCTGTATCAAAACCAGGAAGCAGTAAATATTACCATTCACTCTCTGGGCCTATCAAATATTTATTGTCAGTCCTCATCGTCATTATCATCATCATAATCACTGTGGTCATCACCATTATCATCAGCAGCACTGACTATTTACCGTTCTGTCAAAGCCTGACAAATAGAATATAACAGGAAGATCACATTTGCATGTAAAAACCCGCACACTGACATCTCCTCTCACAGCTCTCTGTCTGCCACAACAAACAAAAAAAAATGTTCTGATGTGTCATTGGTAAGATGCATGCTCCCCTTTCAAGAAAAAACTCTCACGAAGAATTGCTGCAATATCATTGGCCAATATAAACATCTTATTTCGTGCATTTACAACATCTACCCTTTTCTCCTCTGTATCACAAGTGAGCACAGTTTCGCCACAATCACTGTTTCACAGCCATCTGGATGTGTTGATCAGTCTTATAATATCATTCATCATTTAGTATGAAGAGCATACATACATATATAAGAAAAGCTTTATGGTGGCATTCCACTTGATCTTATAATGGGAATGTACATCCCAACACAGGTTTGCAGAGTCACAGAACACAAACCAAAACTTTCCAAAAATTTCCACTTCATGAGGCAACGTTTTCTTGATACTTCTCTTTTACTTAACATGAGATTGTCACAGAGGAAACGTTTGAAAAAAACACATTTTTTTCATCTTTCAGGCCTGATGATCCTGGGTCTAAATAGAATTGCAGCCTCTAAATACTGTCCTTATAAAAATGGAGTGTGCATACCACATCCAGCAGCAGCTTTGTGCCTTGGGCTGTGTGTGTGTGTGTTACCATGTGTCACTGTGTGTGTGTGTTAACATGTGTCACTCACCTCCTCCTCCATAGAGCACCCCTGCATTGTCAAAGCCCAGCGAGCTGTACGAGGGGTCCAGACACTCGCAGTAGTTGGCTACTTCCATGTCTAACAGAGATTTACTCGGAGGTGCGGGCGGATACTTCATTCCTGTTTTGTCCTCGCACTTCTTCTCTTCTTTTCTCTCTCTTTTTTTCCACCTCCCCCTTATCTGACAGGCTGTGCTTCATCTAATTCTCTCGGACATGCCAAAGGAGATCCTTGGCATGAAGGAGATCCATAAACCCGTTTGATTGGCCAAGGACCAGGAGAGGGGCGGAGCTGTGACCAAGACTTCTCACCTTGTTGTACATGACTTATCTGTCCTTCTTCCCTCCACTTATCACAGGGATGGATAGATAATGGTGAAGGAGATGTAGCCCTCCTTTTTTGATTCCTTCTTTCTCTACATTTTCCAATATTGAAGTCAGATTAAATTGGATTTCGCATTTTATGTGCATGCAAGTGTGCAAAATGTTGCGTGCAAGCATGATGAAGCAAACACATTTATGAGTGTTGCGTGTGCGTTTGCATGTTCTTCCTTGAGCCTCTTAATCTAATCAGTGTTGCAGTAATAGCACCCCCGCCTCAGCAGATATAATCTACAAAGACACAGAGTAAGGGTGGAAAACACTGATAACTCCAATTAGGCCTTCCACAAATACACCTATGGGTTACATTCAGCTCTGTTACAGAGTTTATCTCTTACATTGAACACATCAAAACAAATGAGCCAACCTGACCTCTGCTTCTATTTCTGGGTAGCAGACTGAGTATTTAAACTGCACAGAATTGCAGTTTACAGTAATTGAGAATATTTAAGCAAGGATGATACATTTACAGTGCAGAATGCTTAGAAAATCTGCAAACTGTGAGATATTTTTGCATCATCAGACACACACATCACACACATTTAGGAGAGGAATTGCGTAAAGAAACAGTAATTTGTGACCATAAACCGCTTAAACCGTTCCGAGCCGACCATTTAACTTAAGTAGTTAGATCAAATTGATTGTAAAGCTAATGACAGTGAATTTGGAGGCACTGCGTTCAAAATGTTTGTAAATGATTAGAAGCTGCTTCATGATAATATAATTCATGAGTAAGCCAATGACGTATGCCAGATATGAGCAGGAAGTAGAGCCGACATGAAAGCATGAGAGTCAGGCTAGGCGTGATCTCAAATTGTCAAGAAGACATTAAATAGAACATGCTTTTTGAGTGGTTAAGTTGTCTGCTACGGGTGGGGGGAGGGAGGGAAAGAGAGAGAAGTGATAGAGAGATTACATTTTAACCAAGCAGTGGGTTCAGACCTCCTGACTCATCAGGTTTGTGGAGAGCGAAGAATGATCGCCCTTCACTGATCATCACAAATAGCTAAAGGACTGACACACACTCATAAAGGCCCTACAGGAGCTGGGTTCGGTTTATGCCCATCTATGCCCCATCAAACAGGTATTAGAACAAAGTTTAATAAGTCACTCACATAATCCTACATTACAGGAGAGGCTATTGTGAGAGGAGTATTATATACAAAAAGAAAATGCAACTGCTTTTACTGTCTAAAGTAGTTTTTCTGCATACGTTTTATTAAAAACATCCACAAAACGGGACACCGGCTTGACATCTACACACATATTAATGGAAAATCCATCCGGATGACTTATTCATACAAAAACTAATAAACCAACCAAGGACTTTACCAGTCGAGCGCCAGCAAGACGTTACCGAGGGACCCCGTTTCCGCTTAGCAACCAAAAGCCCTTTGCAGCCATAAAACCCTGAGTTAAGAGGCTATCTCAGTGTGAACTGGCCATAATACTGTCGCCACTGTTTAGATTCACATCTTAAATAGTCACATTATGGTGATCAGCCACCCGATTGATGAGGATGTCACTTCCTGATGTCTGGCGATAAAAATAGCACTATTCAAGATATCATTCTTTCTTAAAGATCATACTTATTAGCTTTTTGGTCATCAATGTCTAGTTTTTAGAACCCTCAAAGTGGTTCTGGCCAGTGCAAATTAAAAGAAAACTAATCTACTGGGTTTGCAATCAAAGTGTCACCTAACATTTTGGTCTGAAATGATTTCCTTAATATGTTTCAATTGGTCCACGCTACTATGTGAGCAACATGTCAGCGTCACCATATAAGATTTAAGGATGGGTGATTTAATACACAATTTTGATTTTACCAATTATTTGTCCATTTGATCTAATCCTTCATGCTTTTAATTATGTTTAGTGATGTAAGATGTTAATCATCCTCAGATTCACTCTAAAATACCCAAAACATTTGCATTTATAGCAGTATGCGTCGGGAGAAAAAAGGCCCAGGTAAATGAATTAACCATTATTTCATTTCCCATTAAGAGATTCCAGTGAACCATCATGCATTGCAGCACAGCCCTCTCCAAGTTGTCATTAATGTAGAATTTCCTGCTGTCACATGTCAACACATCTGCGATTAAAAAGCTCTATACCATCTCCCAGCTTGCCGTTCTGTACCACTGCTCATGTTACACATTAAGTCCCCTGTGCAGAATATGAAATGGGTTATCACATGATCTTTACAGCGTGGCGTGTGTGCGTGTGTGTATCAAAGCAACTCTTTCTTATCAGCCTTAGCAAAATATGCTCTGCGCACGGCGAGGTGAGAAAGCTATCACACCATCTCATTAAACACACTCGACAAAACGCAAGAGAAGATCTTGACCAGATGCGTTCTGCAGACCAATCGTGCTGGTAGAAAACATCATTTTAAATGTTTCCCCCTCCACCAAAATACAGAACAATGTGATTTAGTAGAAGCTGAAAGCTTCACGGAGAAACTGCTGAAGCTTCATTTCCTCCACGGTGTTTTGGCGACAATGCGCTTTCCAAGACTCACCTGTGTTTGTGTTTCCGTCGGGGATGTGCATTTATCCAGGTGTGCTCTGGCGGCGAGCGGCACCTCAGAGCAAAGGTAGCCCGAGCGACACTGCGAACAGGGGAAAGGCGACCGACGACATCACAGGCGAAGGTCGGAGAGCCAAGCGGGCCTATAATTCACGGAGCGACACATTGGATGGCGCCACCATAGCCCTGTCATTAGATCGATTTACTAAACAAACTCAAAGTAGGGTGGGGATGTTAAACAGTAACCCGCTGCCATAAAAAACTAAAAGGAAAAGGATCACCAGGTGTGGGTGTTTGTATGTGTGTGTGTGTGTCAACCGGGGCCTTGCTGCGAGCAGAGGGCGAGACATCCAAGACGTTTGAGGTAATGTTTCACAAAATAAGAGTGAAAAAGTAACAATTTTAGACATTTATTTCTCTTCTCAGTCATGGTGAGGGCAGGGGGCTACACCTCCTACGTATATGTACGCAGAGGTTAAGTGTGTGCAAATACAATGACAGGCGTATCTTTATTCATTTACAGGCACATTTTCACACTCTTGTAAAATGACCAGGGAACTTCAGCTAAGCAGCTCCGCGGTCGGGTCAGAGGAAACCCGAGCTCGAAGCCCGTGTAATTTATGCAGAGGCCAGTAGATGGCAGTGAGTTCATCCATTTTGAGTCAAAGGCAGAGGACAGGCAATGCTTTCAGTACTTGGTTGAAAAGAAACACGATTTTTCTGATAATACTTGCATGTGGCAATAAGGTCAGGAACTTAACATAGCCATAAGTGAGACGTGAAGGTGCAAGATGAGTCAGATGGTGCTGATAAAGTAAACTGGAATGACAGAATTGAGGAAATAAAGTGTTTCATCCGCTCAAATCGACTTCCCTAGGTAACAAATGGAGCAAGTTCTCCTCCCCAAGAAGGTGAGCATGTCCAAGCAGTTGAAGGTGGTGAGACTCAGTAAGACCTCGTTGAGGTCCTGCAGCGCCAGGTGCTCTAAATAGTAGAGGCGGAATATGTGGTAGGGGATGAAGCAGGCTGACATGATGAGGGCGAAGCACAGGCTCTTGAACTGGGCCCCGAAGTCCTGCTGCGAGGTGCACCCTTCGCGGTGCTTCCCGTAGAGAACCCGCAGCACGTTGGCCTGCAGCAAGGTCAGCACCAAGGCCACCACGATGATCACCGTGCTCAGGAAGTAGTTCAACACCTTTGCGCCGGACTCGATGTGTTTCCCAAACTTGAAGCATTGATTGTTCGTGCTGTTCCCGGGAACCTCCTGTCCCTCGCCCTGTGAGACCTTTTGTCCGTAGGAGAAATAGATGACGCAGGTGACTATGATAAACACGGACAGCCACAACACGGCGCTGACCACAAATGCGTGGATCCTCGACGGAGACGCCAGCCCGGCCGCTTTGCGGTAGAAGATGAGCTGGCGCGTGATGAGGATGATGACGTAGAAGATGAAGGACATGTACATGTGAGTGTGGATCATGCTGCTGACCACCTTGCACCAGGCATCGCCCAGTTGCCATTGGCTGGAGGCGTAGTAGTAGATCCTGAAGGGCACGGTGACCAGGAAAATGAAGTGGGCGAAGATGAGGTTGAGCACGGCGATGGAGGTGGTGGAAATGCTTCCAGACTTCATGATGTGCATCATCAGGCTCAGGCTGATGGTGCCAACAACCAGCACCACTGTGTAGATGCCCAAGAGGATCGAGTTGTACTGGCTGACATCTTTGTTCTTGTCGTGTTGCTCTGGGGTTTGGGTTATAGAGCTTGAGCTCATTGCGGAGGTCATGGCAGCCATGGTCGACATGGTTTGGGTCGTCATAGTATCAGTCTAAAGGGAAAAAAAGTCAGAAAGTGAGAAAGGATGATCTGAAGACACGGGAAGATCTTTTTTTTCATCCCCCCAACAAATGTTCTTATTTAGATACTTCAAATAAAAATGAAAAATTGCTCTTCATCAGTTTCAAATTATATGTTATGTCGGCAGTTAGGGGAAAATAGACCAGGAACCAGGAAATTGTATAGTCTTAATTAGCGTGTCCTCAAGCATCTAGGTTGATATTTTATCAGAGACAAGACCCAGTTACTCTTACAGAATGACCCGGTGACAGTTTTCAAGACATTTAGTCTTTATTTAGAGAATATTGAGGTGAACCCAAGCTATTGCTGAGACCTACCTTTGGTCAAAGAGCTGCCGGTCGAGTGTCTATCGGGTGTCATGCAGGTCCTCTCACACTTTCTCCATCAGAGCGGCGTGTCAGAGATCGCAGCAGAGAGGCGGAGAGAAAGTCTATGCGTATCCCTTTGTGCTTGCATTTAAGTGAGGTCGTGTGCCAGCCCTCTTCAGAGGTTTAAGGTTAGAACATTTACTATCCTGTTTTGCATGATGGACTTGGCGGGTGTGCGTGCGCAAGACACTCTGTCTGAAACAGGAGGTGACAACCTAACCACAACGTTTGTTGCTTCCTCCTTCTGGCCACTTCTTTAAACAACTGTTGTTTTTCTCTTCTATTTGCTTGGCAGTGAATCAGTTGGTAACCTTTTGCAAGGTATATGTACAACAAGTATGTCAGATTAGTCGAATGACATTCAAAGGATTTTATTTACCAGTTAACATTATAACATTTTGCATTTACAAATAGCACAGAAAAGGCTTTTTGTTTCATTCACTCAACTATCCTCATTATTTTGCTTTTTAACACACAGAGATCTTTGCGAAAAAGCACATTGATGTTTTTTCTGAGGAACCTCAAAACAAGCATTTCAAAATACTGAAAGATACTTGATACAAACACATAAAAATGAGAGAGACAGTAGACATCTAGTCACGTGTATCATTGACTTCCCTCTGAACTTGAAAAATGATGCCCGTTCTACCTGAAACTTGAATCAATCATTAACAAACAATAAGGAAGCAAGAATCCAAATAACTGTGGAATGTGAGAGCACATACTTCAAATTTATCATATTTTTCTTTGTGACCACTGCAGCCCACTCCACTATTTTAACTACCTAAAAAAAGAGAAGTCTAAAAGGATGTGTTGTCATCGTGTGTTAGTAATTTAATATCTTAGTAAGTCTAAAACAGTGTAATACCACAGAGTCCTCGATAGAAAGAACAACTTGAGTAAGCAGAGAAATATTTACTGACATATTCAAGACAAACCTCCACAGAAAAAAAGTTGAACTTACTAATTTTAAGACAGGCTACATGTATAAATGCATCACCAAGTATAGAATGGGAATTCCCACACAGTAAACACAAAGGCTATTGTGGATGTGATAAATGCAACTTCAAAAAAAATAAAATAAAAAACACAACCACAAAAATCATTTTTTAATCAGTAGCATATTTTTAATGACACTTTGCTACTCTGTTAAATAAAAGTCAACTGTAGTTTTTGAGGTCATTCAAGGTGTCCCACTTCCCATTTTGGTATTCAGCCTGTGCCAAAGGTCGCCATGATATACAAACACGTGCACCATGTTCTATGCCTTTATTGGCTGCATCAAGTACAACTCATGTGCCCCTTCATGACTAAGCAAAGGATACATTTTTAGGCAGCCTCAGTAGAAATATGTTTCTTTGGTCAGCATCCTTAGCAAAGGTTTATTAGTTAAAAAGTCAAGTAGCATTGATTCAGTTGCTCAATCATTGATTCAAAAACATTGTTCCTACAACTGTCTCTTTACTCTCATATCAAACAGCAGTGCAAAGACGCCTGTGCAAAACCCTTGCCACGTCTCTAATGTGAAAACTGTTGTTTCTAAGTGCTGAAGTAGACAAAAATGTACTCTGATTTGAGGAAAACAAGGGTATTTCATCGATTATGCGAGCCGGTAAGACAGCAAACAGTTGAAATCGGTGGTCAGACATTCCAAAGACTTCGGGACTATCCCACAATTGCGAGCAGTTGTCCCAAATCAGACCCTGCACTCTTCTTTTTTTTTTTACTCAACCGCTCCCCAAAAAACCCAACTCTGCAGCCCTGTGTCTGTTTGAACCAGTTAATATGATCACTGTAATGAAAAGCAAAGGCTCCTCAGGCAGCGTCCATGCCTGGCTGAATTTAAGTCATTGTTACAGTCACAGGATGCATGGCAGCCTCTTCCATTTTCTGCTCTCGTGTAGAAGATAGTGGAAGTTGCAGACATGAAGGGGGGGGGGGGGGGGGGGNNGAGTAGCTGCAGGCGGCCACAGAGAAAAAGCGATCTTCCATGGACATCACTCAGAGAGGCAGCGCACAGATGAGACGGATTAAAGCTTTTAGATGCTGTTCCGTATAATAGATGTGTTTCTCTCTGAATGAGAAGTTTGCTTTGACTTTTACATAATTCACTGTTCTTGACCTCTCATCCCCCACCACAAACACGCACACACACAGAAGGCTCATGATTTCCGATGTCCTCAATGTATCCCATTCAAGTCTGGTCACTCAATTCTCCCTTAATACCTATATAGACCCCATTATGTTTACAGGCTGAAAAGTCCTGTGCAGACTCCATAAGTTGTTCCTATTTACTATTTGAGTCCCTTAATGGTAAATTAGGGAAGGAGTGTTAAACTTGTTGACATAGGCTGTGTTCTAAAACAATATTCCACATTTTATCTTAAAAATATATCCCTCTAAAAAAAAACCCTGGCAAATTCTAAACTGACCATAGCAGTTAAATAAATACTAAACATTTAGAGTTTGTTAATCAGCGGAAGTGCATCTTGCTTCTCCTCCATAGCGTGAGTCTCCTTGAGGTGAAGATGTGTGTGACCACGCTGAGCAGCATCAGGAAGATGGTCATTGACATCACAATCACATAGTGGCTGATGCTACAAGAGACGAGGAAATATACTTAGTGTTAATGTGCAGGCATGAATCACAGAGACTGCGTTCGAGACCATGCATCACCTCGTGCCAATGTCCAACCAGCTGCCGTAGTCCTGAACCAGGAAGAAGAAGTGCTGAGGAGGAAGAGAAAAAAAAAGTGCAATGCAATAAAAGGAAGTTAAGGATCAAACTACTTCTAAATAGGACTTTTCATAGTGATGCATTAAATATTTTACCAGAGCCATGATGTCAGAGATAACCAGGACAATCAGGAACAAACTGCAACAGGAGAATATGAAGCATTACAAACAAGATTGCCGCTTTCAAATTGTGAGCTGCATGAAGGGACGGTAATAACAGATCTGATATGGAGAGCGAATATCGTGTTTCACATTCTGCAGAAACACAATCAGATCAATCATGCTTGCAACTTGGGTTGCCCTGCGTGGTAGATAATCATTTATCTTGCATTTAAGTCGCAGCAGTGATGCATTACCTCCGGGAAGAGAGCTGCGTTGCCACTTGGATGGTCTCAAACGTGCACATCACTATGATGAATGGAATGATGACCTGGGAAAACATACAAGAGACTTACACACTTTTTAAAAACGCACATAAAAGTCTGATAAAAATCACAAGTGTGCTTATTTGGCAATACTGCAAATTCGAGCTGAACGTAACGGCTGCACGGGTCACTGTAAAGCAACAGCGGCAAAAACATCTGGTTTATTTCCAAGATATATATTTTTTTCTGAACAGATTATGATGAGTTGCCATCTGCTAAACTATTTCCCTTTCTGGGAAATGCGTCTCAATGGGGGGAAAGTACATTACCAGGGGACGTGCTAGTAGGTTAAAAAAAGTTTAAGACATGGTACCTTCCACATCATCAGCCCTCCCATGATGAAGGGGTTGAAGACAGTGAGGAAGCAATAAACAGATGCCGGGTCAAAACTAGGTCAAAGTAGAAAAAACAAAACAGAGGGATTAATGGAATGGTTTAGATCTTTGGGTATGACAGTGTGCCTTGTAGTCCAGAGATGACCGTTATAGTACGTGGAGCCGCGTAAACAGCCTCATAGAGGACAAGCTGGCCGGTGTGATGCAAATAAGGAAAAGACATCGTGAGTTGACACACCGCACTTTCACACATCATGTATCTCCTTCCTGTATTCAAATGATTCATTATTTATAGTTAAAGAAGCACAGAGCTGCAGTTCCACTTCACAGTGTACAGGCCAACACCCCCATATATATACATGTATATATGTACACATACATACACTATCATAAGTATACTGTGCAAGCAAAAAGATGTGATATACTGTGAGCCGAACCCAAAAGCATGAACAGAATTAGCAGCAGCTGTGTAGCTAAGATGAAGGTGGACAGGCAAACTTAAATGATGAGGCTGCTGACAGTTTTCAGTCGCACTTTCCAGATGTGTTGCCAGAGTTCTCTTGTAGAGCACGGCAGATAAAAAAAGAAAAGTTTAGCCAAATTCCCGTCAAAGAATGAAAGATGTCGGCACATTCTTGGGGGGGACTTGCAACTAAAAAGCCTTTTTTAACCTGTGTAAACCAAATTCAAAAACCTGTGGTTGAAGACTGAGATGATGAGACAGAGCCACAATGTATCTCTGAGGTTTAGTGCTAATTTTGTAGAAACTAACTGTTGCTACAGTGCGAGTACAGAAAGTACAAACCTGTTAATGGAGGCGATGTTACCCGTGCCGAAAAAAGCTGTTATTATGAAAAATACCTGGATAAAATGTGCCGTCAAGGGAACATCCAAAATAGTGCTTATGGATTATTAGAGAGAAAAAAAAAAAGACTTTTTGTTTGACAATCAGCAACGCTTGTTAATGAAATGTGTATTTTCAAGGATACAAAGAAGTAAGATCGCCGGATATCATCCAACTTCAGCTGTCGGATCTTGGTGATGTCGATGTTTGCAGAGAAATCGATGGTGGAGAGCTGCAAGGGAGAAACACACACACATATGAAGTGTGTACACATGATAACAATCGGCGTAAATTATGTCAAGCTTTATGAAACCATAGAGCATGTTATCACCAGTGATGGCTGTAATGATTGTTATATGTGGTTATGGAGCTGGAATTAGCCATCTTATCTGATTTTGTTTGAATTATCTTGTTTGGCAGGATGCTGCTGGATGGCTGAAATGGTAAGTAGCCAAAACTCTATTTACAATATTTAAGAATATTCGTGATGCTGAAGTTTGCCTTTCAAAAATGTTTGCCAATAAAAAAAAAAACAGGCCCAACACATGATTGATGCCGTTAGAGATTGTATTTTAAGCCAAGGATTTTGGCTGCCCAACGGTTGGCAACAGAAAAAAAGAAACTTGCTTAACAGCAACAGAAAAAAAAAAGAGTGGGTTAACAAGTCTAGCAAAAATAATAAAAAACTTCATGGGTATTCAAATGCAAATCAACTTTGTCAAAAGTACCAAGTGTGACACCATTACAACTGCAAACTACACCCATTGTCGCAGTTTATAGTTTTGTCAAATCACTTCCTGGCAGACACCCTCTGAGGTAGACTGTCACATTACCGCCTGTCTGCTTACCTTTACCAGTGCTTTCCTATCCCCCTCAGCTAATCAATAATACCACTCGTAATCCAATTGGGAGGGAAAATAGCCACTTACGGAAAAAAATAAATAAATAAATCGACCCCAATTTTCCAATTGGCTGCAATTGTGGCGCACAGCATGCACAATGTACGAGAGCGTAAATGACCACCGGCAGACGTGCATTGGTGTCCTCAGAGTACGTTCTCAAGAAAATAATGACACAAACGTACTTCGCCTCGAGATGAGACTTTGCATCTTCGATGAGTTTAGTAGGCACAATTATTTTACCTCTTGCCTTCTCGAGACACCCTGAGCGACCATGGCCTCCTGTTCGATGTTGATCCACACAAACATCAACCAGGATAACATGGGGGGAAACAAGGCCTCCGACCTGGGTGGGAGGAAACACACATGTGGACTAATTTAATTGTTTTTCCGTCTTTTTAAAACACACCGATGGAGCCCAGCATGACTTGTAGTATAGTAGTGTATAGTACTATCCTGCCATACCCGGTGCTGAGGAGAAGGTATGTGGCTGTGAGAGAGAGGAAGATGCTGAGGAGTCGATGGAAAAGACGTGTAGAGCTCAGCAGTGGGACCAACATGGAAGATGCTGATGAAGGACAATAGCAGAAAGTTATCTGGCTTTCATAGCTCAAAGATATTCTCGATGAGGTGTGTCAATATTCAGCTTTTAATCCATTTTATGGGCTGATAATGGCCTTTTACTGATGTATTTTTTACTGCCAAGGTTGATTGTCAATGTGTGTCATTAGTGATTCAGGAGGATACAGGAGCTGCTCAGGACAATCACATAGTTTGACCAGTAGAGTGCACTGTGACTGCATTGTCTGCTTTACACACTTCTACAACATTAAACACATATATCTGAGGCATTTGATAAATAATTCAAAATGAACATATGTGTAAATGTCTGTCCTGTATGTGTGTGTTGCCCACCCCACCCACTCCGGCCCACCTACTTAATGTGGTCCAGCTGATGATCTGATTGAGGAGTGGCAGGCCCTGTTTCTGCTGCAGGCTGGCGTGAGTGAGGGATGGCACATACGCACACACCGCCACATGTAGCATCTGTTGAATGATGCCAGAATCGGTTAAACGGCTAAATAAACCCCACAAGCAACACAATGGGACATCTCCGACCCTGTGTTACCTGGGTGAAAAACTGCTGTCTGTCACTGAGGTGCAGGGGCGTCCTCTGATGGGAAGACCAGAGGTAGCAGGCGGAAGTGAAGAGGGTGAGGACACCGGCGCAGGTACTGAGCAAAGAAACAAGAAAGTGGGTTAATCTAAACACATTAATAGCAGCAGTTTGCACATTCCTGTAATAATTCCAAGCTATTTTACCAACATTACGTTCAGATTAAATAGTAACGTTATCATTATAACGCGTTTTGGATGAAATCTATATATTTTTAGCCTACTGGCAATGACAAAGTGCAGATATGCATACGTTTATCATGTTTTAGTGTGATTGCCCCACCTGATTTCTGGTGAAGTCATGAGAATGTCATTGTCATGCCTTGTCATTTCATGGTTTATTATTAAAAAGAAAACAGATCACTTCCATATAAGTGATTCAGAGTTTCAGTTTTTGCTGTGTGAGATTGTGTGACGGATAACTGGTAGCAAATAGAGGAAGCACTCACACCAGATGTATGTTGGGCTCTCTTCCCACGACAGGCATGAGGGGGAAAGCAGCCAGACACAGACAGCCCAGAGACCAGCTCACTGAGCGGAACTAGACAGATGATCATAGAGTTAGAAATCAAGTGTCAATGCTTAAGTAAGGTATTTGCTGGATACCTATAACATTGACATAGTTCTTTATAGATGTATTGCACAAAGTTTTGCACAACAGTTTCAGGTGTGTTATTTGAAATCTTTTAATCCTCAGTTGCCGGTTGTGTCGTGACTGCAGAGGCTGTGATCTGTGGCGACTTTACCGTGGCCTTGCCAAGAAGTCCAGACAGGATGGGCCAGAGTGAGAGGACGGCCAGTCCCACGGTCAGCATTGCGCGATGGAAGAAGCTCACCACCTGAGGGCAGCAGAGGCCAGAACCCAGTTTTTAATGGGGTTCTTGACAAGCTCGGAAACTGTACGTGTACTGCGGCAAATATGGATATACAACATTTAAAGGAGATGATATTTGAGATTTAAAGACACCAACCAGCAGCTCGATCCCGAATGCTACCAGAACAAAATAGCCAAAACATTTCCACAGTGGCAGAGAGGGAGCAGAGCGGATCAAATCGATCAAGGTTCCAGACCTGAAAAAGACAATTCACGCTTACAGCCATGAAAGCGGTGGAACGTATAAAAACTGCAAAGACAACCCTTTTCCCAATGAGCAGCATTAGGGGCACCACTTCAAATGATCTCATTAACATTTCAGTGGAGGGTGAGAAACAAACGCATGCACAATGTTGCAAATGAGACCCACAGAAGAGATGCTATAATCAGCTGGTGAGCTGAATGATGTGATTGGATGTTTTTTGTCCCTGTCTGTGTTTTGCTCTTTGAGAAATGCAGAATGGACCAGGCACATGTGTTTTGTTAATAAACTCACTCTTTCAGAACAGAGTACCACACAGGTACAGGCAGCAAGCAGTAAATATAGTATGTAATGGGACTCTTTTGGATGAGCAGGAATACAGTGATCACCACTGTCACACACACGCTCAGCCTCACCAGGGCCTGACTGGGATTCTGCAAGAAAAAAATGTGACTTAGCGAGACAGTCACGTTCGTACATACCTGTTCTAGATAAGAGGGGCAGTACAGCACATGTATGCTCCTACCTGCTTGAGGAGACTTGGATGCAGGTTGAGGCTGGCGTGGGTCTTCAGTATGACCAGGACGACATAGGATGTCCAGCCAACAAAGCCCAGCACCACACTGCAACCTAGGAAAAACCTGTCGTAGGTATGGTAGTAGACCAGGCCCTCCAGAGCATGGTTTATCAGTGACTGGCACAGTGAGATCTGCATAGGGCCACAAGTCAGTAAATGAGCAGGTAGAGATTTGCCACAGTTAAGGTTGATCATTTAGTGATTTTCCAGGATGGTGCACCATTAGTAATTCATGCATGAGTGGAGAGGTTTCAGCCACTTAGATGCATGTGATTTTCCCAAGATACTCACAGCATCCCTATACTTCTCCAGCTGCATCAGTATTCTGGCTTTGTGGGTGAATTCAGCTTGTTTTGACTCTGTAAGTTGTCTAATAAAGAAGAGAGAGGCAATATAATAAAGAGAGTGTGCAGTTGCATCTAAATGCGACTTTAAGAGGGTTATAAAACACAGTGCTTTCAAGTCCTGCATTGTTTAAGATAAACAATGCAGGTCTGGATCAAATTTCCAAGGCCATACATAGAAACCCCTGTAATAAGATATTTTAAAGACACTTTTCTCTATGTTTGTTCATCTCTACTCTCTACAGAGCTAAGCAGATCTGTAGCAAAAGGAAAAATAATCACATAATCACATAATGATTGTTATTAAATTAATTAATTAGCATTGTACATACTGGTATGGGGTAAAGAGGAAGGACAAGGTTGTCTCTTTTTTCTGGGTCATTTTCACCTAAAAACAAAAATTCAATATCATAAAAATATTTTCATGGAAATGTAGAAAAATGTAGAAAAAACATCAAATTCAAAGATTGTAAGAGTAGAGCACCTTGAACTGCTCCAGGACTTGAATGGCATTGGTGTACATGCTCTCTGCCTTGAACTGATCAGTGTTGTTCAGATAGAGGAGAGGCAAGACACCCTGAGGAAAGAAAAATAAAGAAAAAAAAAACAAAACAGAAAATATTCTGAATATTCACAGACATTTCTGTATTTTCAACATGTGCAGCCGCATGTGTTTTATGTTGGCGCTGGCACTTACGACAGAGTTGACCGGGATGGGCACGCCTATGAGAGACGCCATGAGGGGGGCAATGTCAGCCTGCACAATTACACAAAGCCAGTTTACACATGTTGTATCTCTACCTGTTACATCTTATAGTAATAGCCATTTTTTCATGCAGCCATGGTAACATGACATTATAAACACAGGTGTTACTAATCATGTTAATGAAGGCACAGAATGTTAATTGATGTGATTAGTAACACCTTGGTTTACCTACGTTATGTCAGAATAGTTGCTGTGAAAGGTCTTTGATGGGACTGAATGCCAAGTTTGGGCACATTATGACCAATAAGAATTATTAGGTGGTTTTTAAAAATTGAATAAAAGACATAAATTGGTTCTTAAAACAAATTAATTTTCAGTAAATTGGCCAAACCTGATTGACATCAACCCTTCTGAGATGCTCCAGTTTCCAATCTGACAGGGAAAAAGAAGAGATGAAATGTGATGAAATATCTGTGAACTCATTTCAGTGGCAGGTGCAACATGTCACATTTAATTCAAATGAAAAATGTATTTTAAATATGGTTACTAGTCCTCTTACAGTGGGTATTTGAATACAGTTAAAGACAACTGCACTAATAAGAGCTCACAAGAAGGTGCAGAGACTTCATTAATGTGATTAGTAACACCTGTGTTTGCCTACATGTCAAGGTTTATGCAAATGAAGAGGATGGGATGGACACTTGAGTCTCGTACAGATGCTAAAACACTCGAGAAAGCAGATGAAAGTTTAATTCTGTACCTTGTAAATACCCATCTTTGTAGAGTTGAGACTCAGTGACTCTCTGTGCATTATGGACCCCGGCTCCCCACACTACTAATGGGGTGAGGGTCTCAGAGGGATGTCCTGCACCATGGGATCCTGCAGATATGTGTGCACACACATACGCACACACATACACAAATATCAGACTGCAGCAGATAAATGAGACAATCGAAAGAGCTTTCCATCCCTGTTATTCATAGGATGTTGAAAATAGAGTCTCACCCCAGTTAGTCATGCCATGGTCTGAGGTAAACACATAGGCTGTCCTGCCATCGTAGTCAAAGAAACCTTCTACTAGGGACACCAGCTCAGACACACCAGTGTCTACCAGACCAATATTATCCATGTACTCCCTGAGCAAAAAGTAAGTACCGGTAGTTACACATAAATGCAATAAACACTGCATTGAAAATTATCTGCTCATTTTGTTCTAAGTTAGAAGCCATTTGAATGTGACATTTGGCATAGTTTGTTTCACAGAATATCATTTAGACTGTAATCATAGATGATATCAGCAAAAAACTAAGAACTCACTGTGATAATGGCCTGTGAGCGTGTCCGTTTGTGTCGATACCCAGCAGGTGCAGGAAGAAGATATTCTGATCCTCAAGCAGAAAGGACCTCAGAGTGGAGTTCCTTTTTGCAGAGTTAAAAAATGCCTGGACACAAGAGATAAAAATAAAACAAAGCTAGATTTATTCAGAACACAAAAGGTGAGAAATGGGTAATTGGGTATTTAAATATTCTACATTAAATGATAAATATGCATGGAAATTAGTGGCTTTAGCAGGTAAATATCACAAGTACTTCCACTATCATACTTTGACTTGGCTGAACACCCAGCTGTCTAGCCTGGATGCGTCTGTGGAGGCGAAATCTTCTTCCACTGCTGGATATGTGTGTGTGTACACATGGTCTCCAGTGGCACCTGAAAGTAAAAGTAAATACCGGTAAACGATCTAGGAATAGTGTACGATATGTTAATGTTTCTGTATTAGGCGTCATGTGTGTATTATTTTTAGTCTGACATGAGATGCAGGCAGAGATACTGACTTGGTTTACAGCACGTGGTGTGTGTGTTTGTATACCTTTGGCAAACATGGGCAGAATATCAGGGCTACCCCAGCACCAGGTGTGTCTGCTCTCATTGAACACAGAGTCAAACTCAACTGGGTTCTCCTTCCAACCTGAACACAGAAAAACATTGTCAATCCATATTCAATTCCACAGGCACAAACAAGGCCGTGTGTTCAGTGTTTGCATGGATGTATTTGATGCAATGACAAGCACAGAGGCAGACCCACCTTTAGCGACAGCACTGACATCCTCATAGAACCCAGCGATGAGAGCAACATGACCAGGACGAGATTCTGTGGGGACTCGAGTGTGTGACACGCCCCAGGTACCTCTCTCCTCTATTATAGATCTAAAACAAATGGACAAAGGTGTGATTTCACATTAAAACACCCAAACATTATGTTTTTATACACTGTCCTCTTCATAAAATGTGCATCACAGGTTTCTGACCTCAAGTACGGGGCCCTAGTTGAGCCGTTGGGGAGCGGCGTGAAGAGGCTGTCCGCTCTGAGGCCGTCAGCCACGATCAACACCAGTCTGGAGGCAGGAGGTGTCAGAAGTGTGGCCTTGGGCTTCATGCCATGGACTAAGGGTGACGTGAAGTAAATGTCAAAGATGGAGAGGAAGAAGACCACATGGACCGTCAGGCCGACCAGAAAGAAGGTGACGATCTTCATTTTGAGTGATGAGCATCAACACCATGCCACGTCTGCAATGTGAACACGAGGGTGAGTCAACAAAGGGGGGGGGGGAGAAAATTCAAACAAGATGCAAGTCTGGATATACAATACAATCTGATCTATCTAATTATGCACTAGAGATTTAGTGCTCCAGAGGATAACGCATTACAAAGGTCATGCTATGTAAGAGTATTTAAGAGCAGGTGTAATCCCACTGTATGTAAATCCCTCCATATGTCATTAAGACATGAGCACAGAATCAAATAAGCAGAAATGATGCCAATGGTATTGTACTACTAGTGCAAAAGCACAATCAAAGCTCCTTACAGGAAGAGGTGAAGGAAAATCAACTGCATCCTTTGTTTGTTTGGTTTTTTTTTACAGTGTTTACAGCGATACCTGTTCATAACAATGAATGAATGGGAAAGCAAACTTCTTCAACTTACTATAGCGTCATTACGTCCACTGCCGCGGATTTGATTCACACTTTCTGTTCGCAGAAGAGCGAATATACATGTGTAGGAGCCGCCAGGCTGAGAGGGTGCGATACAAAACAACACCGACTCCTGGCGAAACCACCTGTCCCTCCGTCTAAGAAGATTAGGACAAGAAATTCAGGCATTACTTCCAGCATCCACTTCCTTGTTGTGCCTCTGACGTCACCGACGCGAAACGGATTGTGGGTACTGTAGTTTCAGACGGTCTCTGCGCGGTTACTTTCCTTTGAAATAAATTGTCCCACTTAAAAGGGAGTTCTCGTTGAAATAAAGTTATGTGGATTTTATTACGCAGGTTATTGTGTTTTTAAATGCATAAATTATTATTATTTTATCAGTTGTTTTATTATGCTATGTTTCACTGTGTTCTTTTCTTTGCTTGTTTTATCTATTTATTTCACTGTAAAGTGTCTTTGAGTTTTGAGAAAATCGCTCTACAAAATAAATGGATTATTATTATTATTTATTTTTTTATTTTTTTCAGTCTAGGGTTCGTGAAATACACGCTAGCTTACGGTTAGCAATCAGCTGTCAAAGTGCCCAGCCCTGTTTCCCTTTCAGTCTCACCAGCAGCCAATCACATGCGAGAATCCCACGAACGAGGCGGTCCGTGCAATGACGTGACCAATCACAGCTCCCTAAATCTTCCCACTTGTCAACGCTACCTACCAAACCGTGGCTAGCTTAACACCCATTCAGGAAGCAGCAGGTCTGATTAGCCTAGCTTAGGTGGCTAACAAACATCTTTCACAGTGGGGGAAAAATGGCGTCGGTCAACCCGTTTAATCTCAGCGACTCGGAAGACGAGGCTGAACGGCGACCCAACGACACAGCTGACACGGAGCGGAGCCCCAGCGACGGGGCTCCGGGGCCGCCGCTGCCGCCGCCGCCGCCGCCACCGGGGAACCCATTCTCCGACCCTCCGACGCTGTTGCTGTCCAGCAACCGGACGAGCCCCGGCGGCGAGGGCGTCGCAGCGGCGGCCGCGGCCACGCCAGCGATGGCAGGCGGCGGCGGCGGCGGCGGCGAGACGCGGGTGTCGGTGGACGTCATCGCCGCCCAGCTGCTGCGGGACCAGTACGTCCTGACGGCCCTGGAGTTCCACACCGAGCTGCTGGAGGCGGGCAGGGAGCTGCCGAGGCTGCGGGACTATTTCTCCAACCCGGGCAACTTCGAGCGGCAGAGCGGCACTCCGCCCGCCAAGGACCAGGGGTTCGGACCCGGAGGACCGCTCAGTGAGTGCACACTATTTATCTGATGTTAGGTGAGACAGCAGGCTGGGGATGGAGCCAGCATGAGATGCACCTGCCCTCCTGGTCCTGCTCCAGGGCCCGCAGCCTGCAGCAGGTTCTGATCTCTGACTGACACACACATGGGTTTGCACATCAGTGTGTGTGTGTGTGTGCTCTGACATGGTGATCACTCCAGAATAATCCCTACAGGAGGCGGGGAGGGAGCGTTCTTTACTTTTACACCAGGCGACAGAGAGGCCAAAGGTCAAGATCAGCGTGCAAACCACTCCTGCACCACTAGTGAATAAATATAAAGAACACTGGTGTATCTGTTATGGCCTCATTTGTTGACGTGTCTTACTTCCTGCAGCATCAAGCAACCCACCTTTGAGAGCACCAAAAAAGTCCCTCCCCATCAGCGAGCGCACCATGCAAATGTTAACAATGGTGACGGGCACAAATATGCCGGAGCGGGTGTAGTGTTTCCATCCGCTGTAACTCAACATAGCTGGCTTGGGAAGGAGGGGAATATGAGTTACAAAGATCACCTGTGTTTGCAGGTGTGCTGCTGAGACATAGATAGAGCAAACACCTGTCAACTCTGGCAGGTGGAAGGTAAAGGCGATGTTCTGACGCACAATATTCCCTGCTTATTGTGCAGAAAAATTAATTGACAAGTTGTGGGGTTTTTTTATTTTAAAGCTTTTTGGCAGTTTTCCAGTACCTTTCTTTGCCGTCTACATATATCGACCAAAACAATTTAGACAGCTTTATGACCCAATGATTTTCCATCAGCACTGTGACAATGGCCAATGACTTGATATCCCAGGAGATCAATGTATAGTGTTTGGCAACTGGCCCGGGGCAAACAGTGGTATCTTACAGATGGCCAGGCAGTCATATTCACTGCATCCATTGTCCTTGTCTCGTCCATTGCCAGCATATAATTAAATTCACAGGTGGAGTGAATCCAGAGAGCACAGCCAACCAGGACCTGCAAAGGGCCGACTGTTGCATGATCACACAGCACCCTCCCCTAAGGTTTTAAGCAAGAATGAATGTTTGATGACGGTGCCTTCCTTCCAAAAGCATGACAGGACTCGACAGCTCCCCTGTTATGAAATTGACAGCAAGGTTGTGGAGTTTATTCATTCTCGCTTAAAGTACCCTCTGTCTTATTAGTTATCTACGACTTATAAGGTTCATAAAAACAGGAAATATTTGAAGAAATGTGTCATGTGCTGAACGAGGAATGCAGCAGCTGATGGGAGTTGAGGAGGAGGGGGTGTGATGGACTAAACCCATGCTGTGTCAGTTTTCGTTGTGCCAGGCTGTCAGTACCTCATGTGATCACTGGAATGATCTTGTATCCCATGTTTTGAAGGACGGGATTTTTCTGCTGCTTGGCAAAAACAAGAGCCAGAGGAGAAGCAGTTGCTTTTGGAGGAGTTTTGCAGAAACATGGTTCTCTGTGTGGCACTCTGCGTTGCCAATTTCCCTCGTCTGTCTCGCCACAGTCTTTTTGACTGTGTGATTCCTAAGAATTGCACAGTATTCCTTACAAAATAAATAACCAGAGCAGTTTCTTGAACTTGTGTTGGAATAAAATTCATCTGCAAAACGTTAAAGGGTGCACGAACCATTTGATTTGACCGATGCGTAACACATTATGACACAGCACAGCAGGATCTCCTCACAGTTAGGCGACGAAGCTTTTCAGAAAAACACCATCCATGAAAAGTTAGCTCGGGTGGGGGTTGAGCTTGGCCGGCCACGTACATCTACATCTTTTTTGTTTTTTAGCTTTTGTGGTAAAAATAGCATCATCAACACAATGTGTCAACAATAGTGTCTTGATGAATGGCCGTTCAGCTGGAATGAGTTAATTGGGCGCATCTGAATAATGGCTGCCTTTACGGGCTGCTTCGCATCTGCAGCCATCTCTCTCTGCTACACGACACACCAAGGCCTTCTGTCTGTCACCACCTTCCTAATTGGTAGCAAAAATGCCTGAGCGGCTTGTCAGATGGCCGTTTGGAAATAATGCATGAGGCGACAAGCTTTTACATCAGCATGCAAGTTATTTGAGCCCCAATCGACAAAGTTGACAACAGGTTGTGGGAGCGATGTGTGGTTTGCCTCACAGGACTCGGCACAGGATGCTGTAGAGCATTGAGTTTGCGACCTCAATATGAGCAAGTGGTAGCTTTGTGTGTAAAAACTGTTTGTAACAAGTAAATGTCTGTATCTTGTCCCATGGTAGAACTGCCCAGGTTCAGCCGATCTCTTGGCAAGGAATGTTTTTTTCGTTTTTCAAAGGTTTCTGAGCATAACATCCATCCTGTTGTCAGGCCCAGGGAGCTGGTTTTGTGTGTGAAGGCAATTAATGGCATTGTTGGGGTGTTGGCGGGACTCCATGGAGCTCTGGACCCGTTTCCACCTGCTGTCTGGTTGTTATAATTCTCAGTTTCATGACACTGTATGTGTTAGTCTTTGCTTGCATGCAGGTGATTCTGTATTTATGTGTAAACAAATCACAGTAAGGGTGAATATTGTTCGCTAGTCTGACAACGTTGGTACTAAGAAAAGCAGCTGTGGTACCTTTTTATGACTTATTGCAATACTGAATATTTTCCGTAAACTGTGTAACATTCGTATTTGCAAATGTTTATACAGTGGGCTATTCATGGCGACGTCTCAAGGATATTTTGAGACTAATGTGTATTGCCTCTCTATCCTATATGCAGAATTTGTATCCAGGCGAGATGCCTTGCCGAAACACTTTTTCCTGCTGACCATCAGTCTTCTGTTATCAAACGCTGTCTGTGTTTGTATCAACTGTTGTTAAGTGTGTCCTCATTCTCGACTCTCGCAGCCTTCCCTGTATCCGGCTTATCTGCTTTGTTTTTCTACTTGCAAAGGCAGAAAAAACAATCCCTTATCTCATTTTCTCTTTTCCTCTAACAATGCTCCTTTCAAGATTTACAAGTCCACTCCGAGTGTAGAGGTGGACGAGCTTCCTCCATTTAACCCACTAATAATGGTTCGTCGTTGACGAGTAAACGGTTTGAGTACAGAGCGATCGTTTGTGAGGTTTGTGTACGTGTGGGTGGGTGTGTTTGTCACACAACCTGACTAGCTGGAAGGCCTGCAGGGAGGAGACGGCCGTCTGAAGTGTCAGATTCATCACAGTCCAGACAATACACACCGCGGGCGCAGAACCGAAAGGTCATCCAGGCGCCCGGGAAGAAGCGCTTGTTTATTTTCTTAATCAGGCAATCACCCAGAAATCTGCCGACAATGTGTCACGGCAGGTTTTTTTGCAATGCAGGCACTCACGACTATCCTGGGAAAAGAATTCGCCCATTTATTTCAAACATCCCCTTACATTGACAGGAAGCTGAGCACAGTAAGGCAAAGTATTCTCCTCGGCAAAATGGGTCAATTCTATGTGACAAGCGGTGTCACAAAAAACGGATGTGTGTCCCTGTTTGTGGTGTGTTCACAGCATGCACTGCTATTCGAGTATTTGACACATATCCTCAAAAACCATTGGTTTATATATTTGTGGAAGTTCTTTATATAGCTGCTTTAGCAAAAAAATTGAGTTTTTTTTCTGCTGCAGATTGGCAGTATTTTAAAAAAGTAGAAAGAAAAAAGATTTGAGACGGGCGCAGATGCGAATTTGCGCTGTTGAATAATTCTGTATCGGCACCATCAGACATGAACCCATCACTCTAACTGAACAGGAAGCATGAACAAGGACAGATTAGCGACACTCACAACCTAACACATTATGGGGCAGATCTACTTGTATATGAACACTATTATGACCATCGAACTCCATTTTAATTACTCTTGATTATTGCTTTAGCTGTCACTGCACATGCTATATTCACGTCTTCTTCCCACGTTCTTTCCTTTAACGCTCCTCAACGGGAAAAGGCGAGCTACGATTAGGTGCTTACCGAACCGCACGTTGCTTTTCGGGCTTGACCTTCGACGGTACAGTATCTTCATATCGGAGAACAAATAGGCCGGCCTTTCTGTGCAGTGCTGGGGAAAGGCAACACACTTGGCCGAGCTAGGTCAGTGAAATAGGAGCGGTGGTGTGCTTGCGCGGCAAAGCTTCTCTAGCACTTAGATGCACCTGTGTTATTTGAAAGTGGGTGCTTCTTCAGTTGATGTTTCTGCATGTCATACTTATTTTTGGCTTGAGCTTTACCTCTCCACACATGTTTTCAACAAAGTTCCTGCTTTATGGAAAGAAACACAATACACACAATGTGTGTAACTGACTCATCATATGATAATATTGTAAGCTCATGTCAGTTTACATTATAAAGACATACGATTGTCTCACTACCGTCTCTCCCTCTGTGGCTTTTGTTCAGATCGTGCCGGCAGCATCAGCACCTTGGACTCGCTGGATTTCGCTCGGTACTCGGACGACGGCAACCGGGAGTCAGACGAGCGGGTGGCAGGTAAGACGAACCATCCTGCCAGGGCTCGAGAGCGACGCGGCGTCAACCCTCTGGGGGATAAAAAAACGGGCAGAAATTGGGGACGAATGAGACAGTGGGAGGGTGGCAGGGGAACAAAGAGCACGGCACCTTGCAGCTGCATTGAGGTGTTTTCTGCTGTCAAAAGTATCAATCTTTTTCCTTTTTTTCTTCTCTTTCTTTAAACTAGCCAGGTATAACTCGCGTTTCTTTCATTAGTAGAAGTGTACCTCCTCCAGCCAACTGTCACACTATTAAGTCTCCAAGCTGTATTTTTGGCATCGCAGTGTCTTCGCAGGTTTAGAAATCACGCTGCCTCTCCTCGTGGCTCCGTCTTGACACACCGGCGGACGGATTTATCCGAATACATTAACAGATGATTCTGGTGCCAAAGACACCTCATCACAGAACCTTACTTTTTAAAATTTATTTTTAAGGGCATGTGCTCCGATACGGGCAGCAGATGTCGTGCGACAGGTGTATTTTTACACTGTTGACTCACGGTAAACAAACACATAATTAAGCCTTTTTATGCAGGAGCTAATTTACCACCCAAAGGGACCATTTCTAATAAATTAATTTGCCTTGATTGTTTTTTTTGTTTTTTTTAAATATATATTTCATTCTTTTTTGTCATATGCATCTTAAAAAACTGTACCCATCCATCCATTTGGTCAGCAGGTGTTAATCACCAAGTCCTTAAAAGCGTCAATTCATAACTACAGTACATATTTGCGGTGTGTAAACAATGGCATATTTTCTATGGGAGGGGAAGCGGCTCAAGCGTGTATCAGATAGCCACCAGGGTGTGCTTCATATTTAGTGTCCTCCTACCTCGTAACACTACATATTCTCCCATGTTTGAAAAATTGCAACTGTCATTGAAATTTCACATGTATTGCATCATAAAAGCAGGAAGCCGCAGATCTTTACTCTGTAACGTACTGTAGGTGCATGCACCTAAGATGTAAACACCGATGGTTCGGGATTCGTTTTTTCGTCCTGATGGGAAAAAAGCATTTGCGAGGTGAAACCATGCAGCAGAGAATCTGGTTCCACGCTCCCAACTATGAGCGTTGCATCTTTAAAAGAAAATAACCCCAAAAAACTGTTATTCACACATTTCCCCCCAATTGGCACCCCCCCCTCCCCTCTCCTCCTCCTCCTCCTCAACCCCCCCGCCCCCTCGTTTCCCGCCCCTGTTCCCCTTGCAAAGATGCCTGCCCCCCAGCTGTCTGACTCTGGGTTTTCTGGCTTTCTCCTGACGTTGATCAAACCCCAGTGAGCAAAACTGGACAAGTCACTCCATCCAGACTAGCTTTTTGCTTCCTTTTTTTTTTTTTTAA